>BPUM01000926.1:0-488274 GCA_020521455.1 Prunus kanzakura | reverse complement strand
AATGGAGGAGGTCTGCCCATCCCCGGAGAATAGCATGAATTCTGGTAATCGATAGTTCCGGGGAAGAGGGATTCGGTCGATTTCTAGCGGGTAAGGCCTAGTATATCTCGGCATGTCTGGCCGCCTCTGGGCTAGGCCGTCTTCGATCATTCGCCGGACGTCCTCAAGTCGGAGCCCCTGAGGTGGTGCCTCTTGCTGGGCCGCATACGGCCGCGGGGCCTGCTGTATGTCGTTCTGTGGCCTTACCTGCGGGGCCGCTTGAACAAGGGGCTCGGCCGAAATGACCGAGCTGGTCGACGCCAAATGAGCGCCGTGGGTTTGAACCAGGTGCGTATGTGTTGACGCTGGAACGGCTGACCCGTAGTGATGGTGAGAGCCCAGCGGAAACAACGACGCCTGCAATGATGGTGAGACGGTCGGATTGCTCTGACCGTACTGTTGTGATGATACGGCGGTCACGTTGCGTGGACCAGGATGAGTATGGACGGCCGCAGTATGAACTGGGCCGAGTGGATGGATCGCAGGATGTGCGAGGTTGCTGTGCCCTAGTGATACGGCCAAAGCATGGAGTGGTCCGCGCGTTGTCTCTGCCGAGTAGGTTGGTCCGGGGCTCGCCCACGTGGGCTGGGATTGCCCCCAGCTGTTTGTCGGCGGCAAAGAATGCTGGCCGTAGCCTGATGCTTGGGTGTGGGCCGGGACGCCGAGGCTGCTGCTTTCGTCGTAAGGCTCGATTCTCTCGCGCTCTTGGCTCCTTTGTCCGGCTCTGGGAGGCGTCGCGGGCGAGGTTACCGGCATCCTCTCCTGAAAAAGCGTTCGCAGCTCCGAGGAGAATCTGTCCATTGCGGCCATAAAGAATGTCTCTATCCTGTAGGTCTGCTTGGACATCAGCTCCTCCACTACTGCTTGTTCCTGCATGGACTCAGCCGAGCGATCCGTCGTTATTGGAGCGCTGGCCGAGATCCCGACCGGATGTTCGGTCTCGGTGATTGGTGAAGTGGACTCAGGAGTCTCAGAAGTCATTTCGACCGCTTTGTTTTTGAGCTTTGCCTGTGCCCTGGTTTCCACCATAAGTTTTTGACAAGAGTCCCACCGGGTTGTGCCAAAAGTGTCTGCCGCGCAAATCTCACGGCCTGGAGTTCCGGGCCGAGGGGATATGCGTGGACACGCGGCTTCCTGCTTTTGGGTGCGGTGCGGTTGTGCGCGGGCGTGCCAGCACGGTCTACCGTGCGTCGAGATGTTCGATGGATGGAAGTAGTTAAATGGTGCGCCTGTTTGGACTTGACTTTTAATCAAACGATTGTGGCCGAGAGAGGAACTAATCTCGGCCGGCAGGTTCACGGCCTGAGCTACAAGGCCGTTTAATGGTGGTGTTGATGGTGGTTTTAGGGCGGTGCTCCGGCGCGCTGCTCAATGAGCGGCGGTCGTATGATATATGGGGTGAATGAGCGAATAACAGAGATGGTGCTCCGGCGCCTTGAAAAACAAGGGTCGTATGATATATTGATGAATAGATTTTTCCTTACAAACTAACACTACTCCTAGAAAAGCAAGTAAAATATTGAAAGTGCATTACAGGAAAATATAAGTTGCTCCGTGGGAGGCTTTGGTTTGGTGTTTGAACCCTTTGAATGTAGCGTAAGCTTTGTATTTATAGGAAGAGTTCCTGGAGGAGTAATCGAGGCTTGAAATCTACATGGTGGAGCCTGATCAGAGCAAGTGGGTAGTCCAATCGACATTTGGGATCGTGAAGCATGGTGGTGTGACCCCATAAATCCTGGTGAATCTCGGCCGCCGCCCTAATCTTGGTTTCTGCGCAACTGGCCGTGGGGACGCATTTATTGCTCTGATAGTTAGTCACCCAATCTCTCAAGCTGCAAGAATTCTTGTGAGAATGTCTGCGTCTAATCACTCTGCTTTCTGTCGCCAAATCCTGACTTCAGTCACCTCCCACCTTCCCTCGTGCATTAAATGCCTATTCTTGGCCAGTGGGTTTGCTGCAATAAACAGAGGCACTACTTCATTAAATGAAGTGTGGGACCCTGCTGCCACTTGATGATCTGACTTTAATATCTTTGGCCGTAATTTTGTTCGGCCTCAGCCTCGGCCGATAATCGAAGTCGAGATGATCGTGCCTTGGCAACTTTTCTTCTGTCTTCAGGAGGGCCGAGTATCTCGGCAAAACACCGCGTTTTAGTACCACGAGTAAGTACTAGGGCCGAGAAAATGAGCTCCCTCGGCCAGTTCCTGGCCGTGATTGATTAGGTACAAACATATACACAAATTGCATTTTGGTCCCTCAACTAAATTATTCGCTCAAATGGTCCATCAACTCTTTATTATTTGTCAAATTGGTCCCATCGTCTAATTTTCTGTTAGATTTAACCAAATGTTAGGGTAAATATGACTTTACATAATTAAATCTAAAAATAGGGTTAAAATTAATACATAATTAGAAAAATTTGAAGAAAAAGAGAAAAAATTCTCATACCCAAACCCAGCGCCCCCATCCCCCTGATTTCTTCTCCCCCATTCCCCCACAGACCCCTCTCTTTCTCTCTTTCCCATTTGCCCCCCACCCCTCCACCCCAACCTATGCTTTTGGGGAAAGGGATGTCAGTAGACCTAAAGACCTTTGGCCCTCCTAACTTCAACGACCTATGCTTTTGGCGAAAGAAATATGACTGGGCCCAAATATTCATTCAACTTTGCCTCTATGAGAGAGAGAGAGAGAGAGAGAGAGAGAGAGAGAGAGTGTGCACAAAATGACCAATTTTCCCTCATATTTAACAATAATTTTAACAGAATGTAACGGTGGACCAATTTGCCGAATAATAGAGAGTTGATGGATCATTTGAGTGAATAATTTAGTTGAGGGACCAAAATGCGACTCGAGTATAAGTTTGAAGACCATTTGAGTAAATTACTCAAACGGTCCTCAAATTTGTACCCGATTTACATTTTGGTCCCTAAACTAAATTATTCGTTCAAATGGTCCATCAACTCTATATTATTCAATCCATTGGTCCATCAACTCTATATTATTCAGTCCATTGGTCCCCACCGTCTAATTTTCTGTTAGATTAAACCAAATTTTAGGGTAAATATGACTTTTCATAATTAACAAATTAAAATAGGGTTAAAATAAATACAAAATTAGAAAAAATTGAAGAAAAAGAGAAAAAAAATCATGAGACCCAAACCCAATCCCCCCTCTCCGATTTCTTCTCCCCCATTCCCCCACAGACCCCTTCCCCCTTCTGTTTTTCCCCTCTCATCTCTCTCTCTCTCTCTCTCTCTCTCCCCAAATTCAAAAACCAACAAATTGGAAAACAAAAGATAAAAAATTCAAACATTGTTTGCATCTGTAGGTTGGTTGCAATGATGAGTTTAGGGTTTGTGGGTGAAAAACAAAATGGGGGAAGAGGGGGGTAAGGGTTTGTAGGGTGGGGATTCTGTTATGGTGGAATTTGGGAAGCTGGGTTGGGTGTGGCTGGATTTTTGGGTGTCTTGAGAATATTTTTTGGTGGATGAGCAGTGGTTGCTAGGTAAGGAGGAGGGTGGTGGGTGGTTGTCTCTCAACAACAAAGGGAAATCGGGGGGTAGGGGGAGAGGGTATGGGTGGTTGTTGATTTGGGTTTCTGGGTTCATTGGGAGGGAGGTCTATGGAAGAAATTTTTTTTCTCTCTCTTTTTATGTATTTGTTGGCTTGAGTGGAGGGTGGGGAGGAGCTGGGGTTTTGGGTTCATATGGCTTGGGGTGGAGGGTGGTTGTGGGATGGGTTTGGGAGTTGGAGCTTGAGGATGGGGATCATGGGGGAAGGGGGAGAGAGAGAGAGTAAACAGTAAACACAAACAACAATTTCTATCACCACAGTATCACCTATGTATCATCACTCTATCACCTATTTGGGGAATTTAGGACGGTTATGGACGGTTTTACCCTTACATTTAATGGCAACATTGACATAATGTAACGGTAGGACCAATGGACCGAATAATATAGAGTTGATTGACCATTTGAACGAATAATTTAATTGAGGGACCAAAATATAAATCGGGTATAAATTTGAAGACCATTTGAGTAATTAACCCTTATGAGTCAAATTTATGAGAGCTTGGGAAAATTGAAATCAGATAACAAGGATGGTTGCAAGGAGATTAAGATGTTACCCATTTCCCGATGCATTTCGGCCAAAGAACAGCCCTATTTGATAGAAAATTGGGATTGTCCTTGAATTGCTTCAAATCGAAAACCACAAGGGCAAAAGTAACCCAATTAAAACCACAGGAACCTTAGCGGTAAAAATGGTAAATCACATGGACCAAAAGTGACTTTTTGCCTATATATATATATATAATATTTGCATTCTGGAGAGATAGAATTAGTCTACAATGCGGTCTATTGGGCTTCCGGTACACACTGTTGGTCCCATGGGTTAGTAACAACATGAAGTATTTGCCAATAACTGAAACTTATATCTCCTGTACATTAATGCAGCCAATGTTTCTCAAGAGCAAGTTATGATGAATACAATGAGGGAAAAATAACATCTTATCGTGAAAAAAGAAAATTAATTATCTCATCTTCCAAAACAACAAAGTCGAATATTTCTTGTGATTCCTCAGTTACTATCATTTTTCTTCGCTGGATCAGAGCTCACAATTGGAAGATTTTTTCTGTACTGTGGAGATGTCAGCCTCCTCTCTAAAGGCGTTTTCCTCTTGCTAACAACAAACCTATTCACCCCTTTACGCATTGGCATTATTGACGGGAAATCTTCATCGGGAATCTGACTCAGCTCTGAGATGTCTTTAATCTGGGCAACACGCTTGAACCATCTCTCCGCTTTTGCCTCCTCTGACATATCTAAAGGATCCGGTTCCTTCACTGCTGATCCCTCCAAGCTTTTCCCAGTCCAGCTCTGTCTATTGTTCTGTTTATTGGACTCTTGGGGCGAATTCCCTGTCAAACTTGCTGTCTGGTTAGAATTCGCTTTCCCAGAAGATCCACTGTTCAATCTGTCCATGTTAGTGCTAGAACTAGCAAAATGCAGGGTAGAATTTCCACTGGTTGGGGGCCCATAAACAGAATCAGTCATTAAACCAGTCTTATCGTCTACGAGATTTTCTCCTGAAGATCCTGGATTCCAGCTTGCCATGCTGCTCTTCTCATTTTCCATCTGCTGAACATGACCAGAATTCAGCTTCCCAGGTCTAGGATCAACCAACTTGTCTGGAGGGTTATCATGGATCATAGTTGGAGTTGTTTCATGAACAGTCTTGTTAGTCAAATCTGTCCCATCCGTCTGCGTGTTGTTGTTTTTCGCAAAGTAGTCAGGTGGGAAAGGGACGAAGGGAACGTAATTGGCATTGCTAGCTTGTTCAGTAGATGTACGCCTCTTGTATGCTGGAGAAGTTAAAGAACGATCTTTCTTCTTACTCACAACAAATCGATTCTCTCCTTTACGCATCGGCATAATTTCAGGAAAGTCCTCATCTGATATTGCACTTGCCAGATCAGTAACATCATGCAACTCTGCAACCCGCTTAAACCATCTCTCAGATTTATCAGCTTGGTCACTTTCTTCATCCCTACTGCCAGCCTGTTTTGGGGGCTTCTCAGACGTCTGCATACTGTCCTCTGATTTACCAGATTCATTTTTGTTTCTCAGGAAATTCCCGCTCTCCTCCATACTCGAGTTCTCAGGCTTAGAAAATGTATCTGCAGGTAATGGCACAAATTGGGCATAACTGGAATCGCCCCTTCTAGGGTGTCCATACTCTGAGCCAACTGAGCTAGAGATAGAAGAGGGAGAATCAGTTCCAACGTTTTGTCCAGGATTGGTACTTGTACTATTTGATTCAGAAATAGATGCATGGCCAAGAATTTCATCTAAAGTCCGGTTGGCTGTAGTACCAAGTGACTTATTTCCACTCCCAGTTTGGAGATCCTTGCCTTCATGATTACTATCATTATCCAAGTTTTTTCGGTATTGAGCATTGGCCAGCCTCCTCTCTAATGGTGTCTTCCTGGTGCTCACAACAAATCTATTTACACCTTTTCTCAATGGCATTATTTCAGGAAAATCTTCATCAGATACAACACTGTTCATGTCTGAACTACTGTCTAGCTGAGAAATCTTACTAAACCACCGCTGTGCCTTCTCTTCATTGGCAGCCAGCCTGCTATCGAAATCAGCTTTATTTTTATCACCCACATTGTCATATCCTATACTTAAACTAGTTTTGCTGGAACGAAGAGAGACCTCTCCAGGGCGCTTGCAATCACACCTCAAACATACCGTGTTTCTCCCATAATTAAAAAAATCACATCTGAGAAAGAAGTTATTTTTATCATCAATTAATCAGGAAAATAAAATTATCCAAACACCAGAGGAGAAATGTAATAAACAAGCAATGCTCACTGAGGACACTCCCACTCCCCACCAGTCAGCTGTCTCTTTGGCCGTGCTTCCTCGCACTCGAGGCATTTCATGTTCCTTGCAAAGTTCATGAAATTACACCTGCTCATTATAGACATTAGTCCATCAAAAGAACGCCTAATACACATTACAGTAAAAAAGAGAAGAAAAAAAAGGAACAATGTCGAATATACAATAACAAAGCCCTAATCATTTTATACAAAAATACAATGAAATTTTAGATAGAAAATAATCCAACATAATAATTGATGATATCCAAAAGAAGGGCTCTACCTCTGGCAAATCCAGTCACCCCGTTTCATTTCAATAGTCTTTCCAAAAGGCCTAATAGGTTCTCCATAGTTATCAAGGGAATGACCCTGCACTGGCCCGATAGAGTTCGACTCTGGAGCACTATAACAGAGCTTGGACATTTCACCCAACAGAGTACGGACAGATGATTCCAAAATTTTGCTATTGTAGATATTGTTTTTCTCTGAAGAAAAAAGGGGATTGCTAGCATAACTCAATAGAAATCTCATCAAATCAACCGTTTGTGCTTTATCAATGTCCAAGGCCTATAATTCGGAAGGCAATTAGAGCACGAAAATAGACTGGGTTAGTAACACGTAACTCAAATGTACTTATGAAAGTATATTTAATATAAAACCCAGGAATTAGAAATACCTAAATCATGCAGAACGTCGTATTGATAAAAATTGAGATAAACCACAGGGCACAGAATTCTTAATATATTTATAGCAAATCAAAAATAAAATTTAAATTGATTTTGGGATTTAATGGGAAAAGTGCAAGAGGGACAAGATACCATTTGTTGTTTTTTTTTAAGTCCACAATAATTTTCAGCTCAGTTTTTTGAAACTGATCATAATTTCCATACACATTAAGCTTCCTTTACTCCACTTGCATTATTCGACCCTTCGGAAAAGCAACCTCCCAAAAACATGAATTTTAGGTTTAACTTATTCATAGATTAGAAATAGAGATTTTAGATAAGGTCCAATGAGTTTTAAAATTTTAAGTGCAGTCCAAGTCAAAACGTTAAACACTGACACATATCACATACTAAAACAAACATAAATGAGATGCTCAAGGAAAAGAAAAATTAAGGACGAATTAATCATATCTTTATGGTTTTATTTCAAATTCAGGTTTGATTGTAACTTTTATGGATTATTGTAAGTCCTTTATTCTTGTTTTTTTTATGAAAAGTCTTTTATTGTAAATCCTTTATTTTTGTTGGTGCTAGTAAGCAAGTGATATGGGTTCAACGTTTCTTCTGAAGTTTCCAAATCCAACTGCATTATGTACATTTGCTGGAGCTGGCTTGTGGTTGCAGTCCATGAGTACTAAGAAAAATAATTTGGGGCTCTCAAACGGCTGTTCTAGCTTGGATAAGTTATTCATCTCCAATATGCCACCATTGATAGTCTTATTTCGTGGTTAATACAAACAGAACAAAAGGTCAAACTATATTCTCTTCATAGTTCTCAGACCAATGGATTATACTGGCATACCGATATACAAATAGCTATGTCTACATCCTCAAATCCACCCAGGGCAGGAGTGACCATAAGGTTGCCACCTGATCAAGGAGAATCACTCATTTTAAATTCTACTCCCCACGTATTGACTCTTTGTACAGGAAATCTCCAAATTTACATTCCCAATATTGACTGTCCCTAATCAAGATTCTATTGATGAAAGATTGTGACAAGATTCATTTGGCCAGTTTAGTAATAGTAAAAAAAATCATAAAATGTAAAAGCTCCATTGGCATTGCTGTACAAATCAAAGAGATCTACCAAGACCAACTTTGTTCCTAAAAACAATCCGAAATTTATTGAAAAGTAAAGTTGAACGGAAAAATTCTAAGGCATCCCAGCCAAGATACACAAGAGGTAGACAATAGAAAACTACACTGGTCAGAGACAACCAAAATGTAATAGAAGAGAACTTTAAAAATGCCAAATTCAGCAGGAGTCCATGAAATATTTCGTATACCACCTTGACACTTTTGTTTTGTTTTCTAAATTCTCCTCTCCACATTATACCTAGCACAGATACTCATCAAACAAACAAAACACAAAGATAAACCTACCCAGAGAACATTAGCTACCTCTGGTAGTTTTGCATACTGCCCAACTCTGAAAATTATATGCTGAGGAATCCAATTCACACAGTACTGAATTTTTGCTAACGTCAAAAATCATCAAAAACTGTAATTTAATTTTGATTTCCGTAGTGTTTAACTATGTGATTCTACTGAAGTTCCTTCGCTCTGAGTTTGCTCTATCTGATTAAATCAGTATCTTAACAAACCATTGCATTATATCAGAACTTAAACGTCAGGAGCATTTCCAAGTAAAAGCAATTGGTTTCACCTAACGGTACAAATCACAACAACACTAGAAACTCACATGGGTATCGCCTTGGCTGAGAAACAATCTCATTCTTCTTGCAGAATCATCGCCATTCCGGAACAGAAACGGAGTCCCATTCTCCACAACAACCTCCAAATCTCGCCTCGAAAGCAACCTGCAGCAAAGAAAAAGAAAAAAAACCATATGAGCCCATCAGTAGAAATCCCAAATATTGGTCAATGAGAAAGGAAACATAACACACAAAGCATACCTCAAAAGGCCAGCTCGTGCCCTCGCAAACGCCAAGAAAACACTCGCAGCCCGCATAAAGTCCTCGGGCAAATCCCGGGCCGCCTCGGTGAACTCATCCTGGCCGTTGGTTCCATCATAACCGGAGGCAGAGACTGAGTTGAAGAGGTGGGACCACTCGGGCCAGGGGTGCAGGGCCGGGAAAGGGGAGGACTCGGCAGAAGAAGGGTAGGCAGCGGAAGCGGAGGAGTGGGAGTGGGAATAGAAATGGCGAGAGGAATTGAGAGGGAGAGGGAAAGAGGAAGAGGAGGAGTGAGAAGAGAGGGAATGAGAGTGAGAAAGGAAAGAGAGGGAGGAAGAAGGGAAGAGTGGGGGTTTGGAGCGGCTAGAGAGGCGGAGGAGGAGAGATGGGAAGCGGTGGAGGGGGAAAGGGTGAGTGGTGGAGGTGGTGGTGGAGAGGAGGGTGAAGAACCTGTTGCTGGCGCCACCCATTTAGAAGTGGAAGAGCATGGGACTTGGCAGTTGAGCGGAGTTGATAAACCCTACTGTAAGAGTTTTGGGATGGAGATGTGGTTGCAGGAATTTCTACTTTTTTAAAATAAATAAATTATTTATGACTATTAACTATATAAAAGCCCCGAATTTTAGGGCTAACTTTAAATCTTTTTTATAATTTAATTTTGTCTAGTTTGTCCAGTGTCTGCTATGTAACGAGCTGAAGTTGCTGGAACTAGCTTGGTACTCTGGAGACTTTTCAAGACTTTTCACCGAATCAGGGGATATGTAACTAGTTGTGGTTGTTAGATGCCTATGATGCACCTTGGCATTTTATCAAGGTTGGTTTTTTTCCCTTATCAAAACATTAAAAGTGGAACTTCTGTGTGATTCAAACTTCTCCAAACAATCTTTAACAAATGCAAAACATATTTCATAAGTAAAATATAGGGAAATTTGCATAAATACTATCTGAACTTCTAATTTTTATTATTCATAACCTAAACTTTAGAGAATGTTACAATGTACCACTTATGTCTTACTCCGTTAAACTTTCTGCTAAGTTTAAAGACAATTCCGTCAATTCCCATGGTTTCTCCCATCCCTTCCAACACCAATTTTCCCCCTTGCCAAGTAGACCCCTGCCATCTAAGAGCACCTCCAGCGCAACTGTTTTGCTCAAGCAAGAGGGGGCCTAGGCCCAGCTTTTGGCTCCAGCACACAATGACAAGACCAGGCAGTTGATGGGGTCCACATGCCTGGGCAGGCCCAAAGGCAAATCTTGCCTAGGTTTGCTGACGTCATCAACTACAAAATATTTAAAAAATATTGAAAAAAAATACCAAAATTTTCAGAATTTTTTTATATATAAATACCTAGTCCTATTTTTCACTTCTCATGCCAAAATTAATGGTTTAAGTATAAAAAATATAAAATAAATTAAAATGAATAGTAATTGCCCTTGCCCTTGCCCTTGCCATTTGGGGTGGAACCAAAAAAGGCAAAGTTGACACTATTCACTTGAATAGTGTCAAACCTTGCCTTGCCTTTGTCTTGCCCTTACCCTTTGGGGTGGAGGTGCTCTAACATCCTGGCTTTTGGGGAGATGGATTTCATGGCTCATTTTAAATAGATTTCTTCAAATCTCCATATTAATTTGGCCTTCAATTATTTTATTTTTTTTTATTCATAGAGTGAAGTTTCATTTGAAAGTCAAAACAGAAATACGAAAAACCGTACAAGAAAGGGCAACATAATACCAAAAATAACTCAATCATTAGGAGGCAAGGAATCCCATGTCGTCCCGAGAGTGACTGTATGCTCAGATTCGAATTTGGTTATCGTATGACAGTCGAACGGATTTATACCTATTAGGCGTTATCCGGGTGCGATATGTTCGGACCGTTGGATCGGCTCCAATTCTAAGTATGTTGTTCTATGTACCTTTAAGATTGTGTAGGAACTCACGGATCGAGAATCAGAGTCCCGAATACTCCGAATCAATGATTCTAGGGTAGGTAAACCGATAATCGTCCGATCGAGAGTGATCCGGCCGCTCGATCAAGACCAAACTTACAGGATGTGTTAAGTAGGCTTTGTTGAACCCGTAGGAACTTTCGGATTGGAAATCAGAGGTCGTGGGCCCCGCAGGGCTGATTGACCATTATGAGAAGTTTGACCCCTAAGTTGACCGTGAGTCTTCCGAAGTAGTTTCACCCTTCGAAAAGTACTAAAATAACCTTGTAAATGAGTTTTGATTGTTATTTGAGTTATTTTGATTATGTTTGGATTATGAAATTGTTATAGTATTTTATGGAATTATTGGATATTATTTTGGTATTTGAAGTTTGTGAAATATTTGAAGTTGTGGAATATATGATTATGAGATACTTGATTGATTTGTTGTGAAAGTGAGTCTTGGGACTCAACTGTGATCAAGGTCTAAAATATCAATGGTATCGGAAATATCGGTAGTCCAAAAACACGAAAATTTCTATGGAAATATCGGGATATTATCGATATCGATAAAAATGGAACAAAAACCACGGAAATTATAAGAAAAACTTGGAAATTTTTATTGAAACTTTGGAGGATGTTTATTCAATCAATTATGTATTAGTTTATCACAAAAAATTGGAAGGAAATGCATTGTATGATGGGTTAACTAATTTAAGTTGATTATATAGCGAGCTGACAAACACTGTGAGTGTAGAAAATATGTGAGTATAGAAAATATGTAGTAATTAATGAAAGAAGATTAAACACACCATAATCATTTATATATAATGATGTACTACAATATTTTTACACTTTATACATTGTGTGGTAAGATACATGAGTGACTTAGTACCACATAGAGTTCTTATGAGGTTGAAAATTTTCACTATCTTCATCATTTCTATGTGTAGGGTAAGTGTATTGTGAAGAGAGTAGTCATCAAATGATAAACCCCCAAAATAGTTTTGCATGTAATTGTTCAAAACAAAACGATATAAATATACATATTTTAGCATATTATCACAAAAACATAAGCAACATGGTGGTTAAGGTGTTATAGGAGTGAAATAGCAAGGGTTTGAATCCCCTTTGTGTGTTTGTGTCTGCCGCGCAAATCTCACGGCCTGGAGTTCCGGGCCGAGGGGATATGCGTGGACACGCGGCTTCCTGCTTTTGGATGTGGTGCGGTTGTGCGCGGGCGTGCCAGCACGGTCTACCGTGCGTTGAGTTGTGGTTTGGATGGAAGTGGTGAAATGATGCGCCTGTTTGGACTTGACCTTTAATCAAACGATTGTGGCCGAGAGAGGAACTAATCTCGGCCGTCAGGTTCACGGCCTGAGCTACAAGGCCGTTTAATGGTGGTGTTGGTGGTGGTTTTAGGGCGGTGCTCCGGCACGCTGCTCAGTGAGCGACGGTCGTATGATATATGGGATGAATGAGCGAATAACAGAGATGGTGCTCCGGCGCCTTGAAACTCAAGTGTCGTATGATATATTGATGAATGAATTTTCCTTACAAACTAACATTACTCCTAGAAAAGCAAGTAAAGATATTGAAAGTACATTACAGGAAAATATAAGTTGCTCCGTGGGAGGCTTTGGTTTGGTGTTTGAACCCTTTGAATGTAGCTTGAGCCTTGTATTTATAGGAAGAGTTCCTGGAGGAGTAATCGAGGCTTGAAATCTGCATGGTGGAGCCTGATCAGAGCAAGTGGGTAGTCCAATCGACATTTGGGATCGTGAAGCATGGTGGTGTGACCCCATGAATCCCGGTGAATCTCGGCCGCTAATCGTGGTTTCTGCGCAACTGGCCGTGGGGACGCATTTATTGCTCTGATGGTTAGTCACCCAATCTCTCAAGCTGCAAGAATTCTTGTGAGAATGTCTGCGTCTAATCACCCTGCTTTCTGTCGCCAAATCCTGACTTCAGTCACTTCCCACCTTTCCTCGTGCATTAAATGCCTATTCTTGGCCAGTGGGTTTGCTGCA
The DNA here is from genome assembly GCA_020521455.1 of Prunus kanzakura. Classification (NCBI taxonomy): domain Eukaryota; kingdom Viridiplantae; phylum Streptophyta; class Magnoliopsida; order Rosales; family Rosaceae; genus Prunus; species Prunus kanzakura. The sequence goes on along the minus strand of BPUM01000926.1, from coordinate 475,240 downwards.
ATAAACAGAGGCACTACTTCATTAAATGAAGCGTGGGACCCTGTTGCCACTTGATGATCTGACTTTAATATCTTTGGCCGTAATTTTGTTCGGCCTCGGCCTCGGCCTATAATCGAGGCCGAGATGATCTTGCCTTAGCAACTTTTCTTCTGTCTTCAGGAAGGCCGAGTATCTCGGCGAAACGCCGCGTTTTAGTTCCTCGAGTAAGTACTAGGGTCGAGAAAATGAGCTCCCTCGGCCAGTCCCTGGCCGTGATTGATTAGGTACAAACATTGCCCCCACATCCCTGGATTCTTCGGTCTCGGCATGAGCAGGGGCCGAATGGATTCCAAGGGATGGACCCTTAGCATTCCTCCTGAAGTGATTGACAACTGGGGCATTAAATGCGCAGGTCAATCGACGCATTTAATGTTTCAGGCACGTCGTGTAGGCCATCATTGCCCAGGGCGTCGCTTCGTTTCGTCAAGTGAAACGACGGCCTCTGGGCTTTCGACGCGTCACCATGCCTTCAATTCGTACGAGCCATTATTTCGCCTCGCTAATCGAAACGTCAGCCACCAGGTTTCTGACACAATTTTGCATGCTTTGAGTGCGTTGCCAAGTCGTTTCGTTTTACGAGCATCAAACCTCTGTACTCTGAACCCTTATATTTTATGAATAAATAATTGGGTACATTGAAATATTGAGAATTTGAGAAAAATTGAATTAAGGGAGGGTATATATATATATATATGGGTTGTGAATCTCACTATCATACGTACCTTCCCTATTTATTATACCCACACGTGACGTTTGATTTTTCGACGTGTGGTAAAGCAGTCTGTGCGCGTAGGTTTGATTTGGTTTAGCCACACGTGGTGTTGGATTTTTTGGCGTGTGGGCTCACTTGGTTGTTAGTACTTTATCACACGTGGCGTTGGATTTTCTAGTGTGTGGTAAAGCAATCTGAGCGCGTAGGACATAGTTTGGTTGGGCCACATGTGGCGTTGAATTTTTCCGGTGTGTGGTAAAGGATCCGGACACTTTGTTTACAGTTACTTTACTATGCGTAGCGTTGGACTCTCCGGCATGTAGGAAAGTAACAGGGAGAGGGAAAAAGATTATTATACTATATCGGGAAAAAGATTAATTAATGTTTAAAAGAATTATGCTTAGCATATGTGAATTGTTATAGGGAAAGGGTTGTTGAGTTATAAGTCTTAAGAACATAGTGAGTAAAGAAAAAATGGGTTTGTGTTCATGGGCTGTGAGATTGTGATTTTATTTAAAGAGAAAAGATGATTATAGAATTAACTTGTTGATATTATTGAAAATAATTGTATGTTATTTGGTTCGTGATTATTGATTGAAGAACTACGTATGGCTTGATCCCTCAGTAAGGGTACGTAGGTAGTCTGGGGTCTCACCCAGGAGCAGCCGCAAGATAAACTATATTTTTGAAACTTAGGCGAGATTAAATGCCTGTTTATATTCCAGTTTTTACTGAAGGGATGTTAAAATGTTTGTGGTTGTGACGGGGCTGAAACCCTTTTTAGATTGATGAATGATTGTGGATTGAGTCTTTACAATTACTTATTACTATGCCTGGAGGGTGGACTGTGCATGCTGAAGTTTGGGAATTTTGAATTGTGATTTTATTTTAAATTGTGTGCTTTTACTTTGTGTGTGCTACCAGTTGGATTATTATTACTGTGTTTTGACATGTCGAAATTTTGGGAAAAGTTTGCTTTTCAAGAGAGACCCTGCCGAAATTTCGGTAGAAGTCTCGGTCCTCTTTTCCCTTGTTTTAGGAGAAGAGGATGTTTGTAATTAGTGAGTGAGCCCGACATCGGTTGGATGTCGGAAAAACCACAGGATCCGTCATGGATTCCGAGGAATTCAGGGCAAGTCTTGTCACATTTCAACAAACACTTAAGAAGTAGGCCATTAATAACACTAATTAAGTAGGTTTGTATGCTAATGCCATACTAATTAGATTTTTTTTTAAAGCATTATTTGCCCAAATTTCGTGACTTTAATTTGTACTTGGTACTTCTTTTATCTATATATATAAAACAAAAGGCAGATAATGGTAAAACATTCAAAATACCATAAAATGCTTTTGGTTAGTGCAAACATTAAGAATTGAAATTATTAATTAAATGAGAATAATATGGTAAATTCACACTTTTTAATATTAAAAAATTAAAATTAAAAGAAAAATCAGATAATGGATCCTATTTTTATGGAAAATAACTACCAATTATCTTTTTTAATTCTAAAATAAATTTTAAAATTTTAAAAAATTACTCTCTCAGACGCAGAAGCGCGTGCAGAGAGGCTAGTATTCCATAATAGTCAAACCAACATTTGTTATTTACATCTAGGACTGAGAGAGCGGAAGTGTCACAAAAACGCACAACACCATCAACGTCAAGGGACTAAGATATAACTGTAATGCTGTGAGCTGGAGGTGCCAACTCGCCGCCACGTGTCAACTCGCCGCCACGTGTCCAACTAGTGAAATGGTGCATTTCGGTAAAGACAGAAAAGTAAAACGCCGCGCTTTTGGGGAATTTTCTCCGATGCTATGGTGTGCGATGACTAGCCTCACTGACTCGGTTTCCATCACTTTTTCCCGAGAAACAAACGGAAACCAAGAATGAAACTTTTCCAACATCTCAGACAACAATCCATCCTTAATCACAGGAGAAGCCAAATTTCTTCAATTGGTGTTGGGCTTCTGAGAAATGTAGGGTCCAGAAGAGGCTTTTGCGCAAACTCGGATGACTCGGAGCTTAAGGACTTGATGGAATACATGAATTCTCTGAAGAACTAAGAGAAATCGGGCGTTCCCAAAGATGCGGGTACGGATTCGGAAGACAGGTTTGACCTGGGTTGGATGAGACGGTTGTTGGAGCTAGTGGGTAATCCTCACTCTAAGTTCAAGGTTCGAAAAATAACATAATATTTACTGTGTAACTCAGTAGCTCTCTTTTAATGCTTATGCTATTTATTTATTTATTTTGTTATCTACTGGTAGGCTGTAAGGCCATCCCCAATGGTTGAGACTCTAAATATGGTGGATAGAGCACCATTTAGAGCTCCGATGGAATATTACGGGCTCTAAAGGTATCTTTCTCACAATGGGGGGCTCTATAAGTATTATTATTTTTATGTAATTTATTCTACACATTAATTTTTGTTGTTGTTAACTTATTTTATTTTAATGTATGTTTATGTTATATTAGTTTTTTTTTTTTACGAGCATTTCTATCAAAAAATAAAAATTGGGAAAAGATTAAAAAGACAAAATTTGAAAGTAAACACAATAAAATATAAAGTCCTAATGTTTCAAATTTGTACTTCAAAAAAGGAAGCATATTTAGATCTAGAAACATAGAGCAATTGAAGTATGTACATGAAAGAAAAAAAAAATTGAAAGGAAAGAAGGGGAAAAAAAAAAATGAAACAGTAAACATGAGGGGAAAAAAAGGACTGTTGCAACAGAAAACGTAATTTTTAATGTTTTTCAGTATGTAGGGCCCACTGATTTTTCATGCTTTTGCAGGTTCAGTTTTTCAAAATGTGGGGCCCACTGGGGCTCTAAAGCTCTATACAAGTCCATAGATTTAGGATTATCTCCGGCCAGTTTTAAGATATAGAGCCTAAAAATTCTTCCATTGGGGATGCCTTTTTGCACTTGGGCTCTATATTTATGAGCCTCAAGGAGGTAGAGCCCAATTTAAGGCCCCCATTGGGGATGGCCTAATGTTGTAAATATATGGGAAATACCGCTCAATGCCACTGTTTTTTTAGTTTTAAGTGGAAATACCAAGCCTCCCCAAAATTTTTGCAAATACCACCTATAAATATATATTTAGTGTCCACTTATTGCCCAAATAACACTTTTTCTGAAATTGACTTCTCTCTCAGCTCTCTCTTTCTCTGTCGCTCAGCTCTCTCTCTCTCTCTCTCTCTCTCTCTCTCTCTCTCTCTCTCTCTCTCTCTCTCTCTCTCTCTCTCTCTCTCTCTCTCTCTCTCTCTTTGCTTAGCTCTCTCTCTCTTCGCTCAGGTCTCTCTCTCTTCACTCTTTCTCTGTCGCACGCTACTCTTAGTCTCTCTTGCGCAGCTCTCTCTCTCTCTCTCTCTCTCTCTCGTGTAGCTCTCTCTCTCTCTCTCTCTCTCTCTCTCTCTCTCTCTCTCTCTGTGACGCAGTGCTCTTCCTCCCTCAACGGTGTGTGTTCATCAAAGCTCAACTCCATCTTTCACCTCCAGAAGGTACTGTTCATCGTCATTTTCTTAGTCTGAAGTTGGTTTAGGGTTTATGAGTTTCTATGAAATTGGTTTAGGCGTTTCTTCGAAATTGATTTAGGGTTTAGGGGATTCTCTGAAATTGGTTTACAGTTTAGGGGTTTCTCTGAAATTGTCTGATTCTGATGATTCCTTGTTTGAAACAGTGAATGAGTTTGTTGTTTGTGGATTGATTCTTACATTTGATTTCGGATTCGCTTGACTGCTGTTGTTTTGTTGTTGTTATTGATGTTGTATTGTTGTTTTCTTGCTGCTGTATTGCTGTTTTCTTGCTGCTATATTGCTATTTTAGTGGTGTTTTATTGGCATCGTAATGCTGTTGTATTGCTAGTTTATTATGGTTTTATTCCAGTTCCATCGTGGTTTTAATGATTTTGGCGATTTATGCAATTGGATTTTGTGTTTCTTTGTTGTTTTGTTTCATCCAAAGAAGGGAAATTGTAGGTGTTCATTTATAGTCTCTATATTAGCCACATGAATCTTTATAGTTTGTTTTACAGTTGCAGTAGCTTTTGTTGGAAATTTAATATTAACTAATATTTATTTTCCTATTTGAATGGAAATTAATAGAGTTCATTAGACGATGGTGTCCTTTGTCAATTTTTAGTAAGAGCTATCAAAGCACATGTTTATTCAATGGATGCATTAGTTGGTTTTTTATATTGGGACATACCATTTTGGAAAGGGTTCTTTAGTATCTATAAATACAGTAGTCTTCCTACAATTAAATAAGTGTAGTTCTAATTTAGTGGAGTTTATCGATAATTGTTAATTTAGTTTTTGCTCTCAAACCGTATATGAAGTTCATCCTTGAGGCATGAAATCACTTTGACAGATGGGTGGTGTTTGGTTTGTGGATGAAATATAATCCATATTTAGTAAAATGGAATGTAGATAATAGTGGAGTGTGGAGAGAGTTTGAGAGTAGATAAAAAACTGAAATTGGGTATAAAAAAAATGCAATTGGTATGACTCCTATATTGCTTTTACCTCAAATTCCATTCTGGTCAAATATCTTGAGCCTATTAGAAGTACTCTGGCACGGGTGTTGTACGATATGCGTTTTTATGACGCTTTTGAGGTTGAAAAGGTGAAGCAAAAGGAGATGAAGATGTCCAATTTTTCGCCATTCACAATTTGCAGCATTGTAGATGTGCCTCGACAAAGTGATGGGTAGGCTATGTTAATTTAGTGAAGTTTATCTATAATTGTAAATAAGTGCAGTTCTAATTTTTAAACTTATTGGCTCGACAGTGCGTCTTGCGGAATCATGACAGTCAAATTTATTGAGCATCTTAGTGTCGGCATTCCTTTGGATCAAGTTAACCCATCGAAGATCACGTATTACCGACTGAAGCTTGCGATAAAAGCTTTCAAGAGGGAGGTGTATATATGAGGTAAAGGTAATAATGTTTCTCAATTGAACAGCCTTCACTTATCACTTGGAAATTCAGTTTGAATTTAATTATTTCAGTTTATCCTTTACATGAATATGCAGAAATGGAAGCTCTGGTGGAGCTGCTTTATATTAGAGGTCCATCCACTTAGATAGAGTTATTTGCTTTCATTATTCTTTGTAGCAACATGAAATCATGTTGTACATGGTGATATGTAATATTGTACAGTCCGTAGCAGTTGCTAATTGCGTTACATGGCACCTAAACTATATCCATTTTGTACACATGGCAGATAAAATATATCAATTTTGTAGACATGACAGATAAATTGTAATAATTTGGAGTAGGAATATGCATCAATTTTCATTTTGTGAAACAAAATTGGGTAGTACGTCTAATCAATACCACTAGGGATGTACTTCTGATTAGGTTTTCAAATTCTGTTGAATTGTTTTGGAGTTGCAGTCGTCGTTAGCATACTGATTCTTTAGATTGTTTAGTTGAGCTATTTCGTACAGCTCGATATTTAAACAGATCTATTTAAATAGAGGTCCATCAAAGCTGCACAAACCCTGGCAAATGCAAATTATTAGAGGTCCATCAAAGGATCCATATCTTTGGCCTTTATCCTCGCTGCATGCACGAGGCTATGATGAGCCATTCCCTCTCCACCCATATTCAGCACCTGCCAAACATCAGCTACATCAATTTCGCTCCAAATGTGATGGTGCGTGGTACTATTAAACCATTTCAGTCACCCCCTTCGTGTTTGCACATCTTCTTTGAGGTTACCCATTTTCCATTATAGCAAACCAGAATAACAATTGTCTCCATTTCTGACCATGACAAAACAACATTTCATTAACACATTTGAAGCCACGACCAAATCACTACAATACAACCACAATAACCATACAATACAAGGGCAATACAACAAAAATATAATAGCAACACAACAGCAACACAACATCAATAAAACAACAATAACACAGCACTGAACAAGGATTCATCACAATCAGACTATACAAATCTACTACATGAAATGGAAAATCCCAAGTTTCAAGATTCACATTTCCAGAGCAATCTAAATGGATTTGGTAAAAACCCAGATGGATGAGCATGAAGATTCAAAAAATATTACCCAAAGCAATTAAAATAAAAACAATTTCACAGAAACCCAAGCAATCAAAATAAAACCAATTTCTCATAATCCCACAGAGATTTAGAAAATGACCATCAAGACTACCTATTGGAGGTTAACAATGGAGTAGAGCTTCAAGGTTTCAAGCAGCTGCGACCTTACGTTATTCATAAGGCATACCTAGAAGATAAGGCCGAGGGGGAGGGGGGTTTCCTATTTAGAACAGAGAGATGGGGACAATTCAGACTTCTCTTTGGATGAAACAAAACAACAAAGAAACACAAAATCCAATTGCATAAATCGCCAAAACCATTAAAACCACGATGGAACTGGAATAAAACCATAATAAACTAGCAATACAACAACATTACGATGCCAATAAAACACCACTAAAATAGCAATACAGCAGCAAGAAACACAGCAATATAGCAGCAAGAAAACAACAATACAACATCAATAACAACAACAAAACAACAGCAGTCAAGCGAATCCGAAATCAAATGCAAGAATCAATCCACAAACAACAAACTCATTCACTGTTTCAAACAAGGAATCATCAGAATCAAACAATTTCAGAGAAACCCCTAAACTGTAAACCAATTTCAGAGAATCCCCTAAACCCTAAATCAATTTCGAAGAAACACCTAAACCAATTTCATAGAAACTCATGAACCCTAAACCAACTTCAGACTAAGAAAATGACGATGAACAGTACCTTCTGGAGGTGAAAGATGGAGTTGAGCTTTGATGAACACACACCGCTGAGGGAGGAAGAGCACTGCGTCAGAGAGAGAGAGAGAGAGAGAGAGCTACACGAGAGAGAGAGAGAGAGAGAGAGCTGCGCAAGAGAGACTAAGAGTAGCGTGACAGAGAAAGAGTGAAGAGAGAGAGAGCTAAGCAAAGAGAGAGAGAGAGAGAGAGCTGAGCGACAGAGAAAGAGAGAGCTGAGAGAGAAGTCAATTTCAGAAAAAGTGTTATTTGGGCAATAAGTGGACACTAAATATATATTTATAGGTGGTATTTGCAAAAATTTTGGGGAGGCTTGGTATTTCCACTTAAAACTAAAAAAACAGTGGCATTGAGCGGTATTTCCCTAAATATATTATAAACCAATAGGTTTTTTCATTATCTTAAACAGCTGGCTCTACCTTGTTTATGTTACCTAAGGCCATCTCCAACCCAAATGGGGCTAAACCCAAATTTGTCCCCTTCAAAATACAACTATTCATGTATTGCCCGGACTCAAATAGTTTTTTCCTCCAACCATGCAGACTCATAATTTGAGTCCTCAAGTTTATTAAATTGTTCAAAAAGGGTTAACCCCTAATTTTTTTTTTCTTGTTAATTTTGTTTCAACCTTCACGAATTAATTTTCTGAAGATTTTAACCTAAAAAAATCCAAAATTCAAAATATAATTAATTTCACTTAAAAAAACAAGTACAACATTTTATTTCATAGACTTTAATGAGGATTTATAGAGTTTGGGATGTGTTTTGGGTTTAGATTTGATTTATAATATTTGATTTATTTATTTTAGTTGTTGGATTTTAATTTTAACCATTGGATCATTTGTTTTTTTGTTGATCAAGTCACTTTTTAATCACAGCCGTTAGTTTAAACTAGCCATTACATTTGAAATAAATAAAAAATCAATTTGGCTGTTTGAATTGCAGCCATTAGATGGCAATGACTACAAACCCATCTTGCGCCATGTGTCAGCAACTTCCCTACAAGTAGCCGACATGGTTGGCCCACCTCCTCAATTTCTCATGCTTTCCTTCACGTGCTGCAAGTTGCCTTCAATTTGGGGCCCACAAAATTTTCTACCCGGACTGGAAAGCTGGGCCAAATACCCCCCCAAAAACCAGTCTGCCCAAAATTCCCCCCCTCCCTATACATGCGTTGGGGATGAAAATAGGCCAAAATTTGGGATTTTTTAGGTTTAGCCTCTTGCATTAGAGACGGCCTAAGTTCAAAGTCACTTCTCAGTTATTGTACATAAGGCCATCTCCAATGCAAGGACCCAAACCCAAAATATTGCCCAAAACCTCCCCCAACCCAACAAAATGAAGGACCCAAAATTTGGGAAAACCCAAATTTGGACCCAAATATCAGTCCACTTTTTGCCTGGACCCAAATGCTTTCGTGGAGCCCAATTGCAACTCAAACAGCCCCCATGTGCAAAGATGCTGACCTAGGCCCCACCTCCAAATTTGCAGCTGACTTTTTCCTTCTCTTTGTCCCACTTGTCAGCGTCCCATGGAGTTGCCATTGGAATCCAACGGCAACATTTGAATAATTTGATGTTTGTTGTTGTTGTTGTTGTTTTTTTTTTTTTTAAATATATATATATATATATATATATATATATATATATATATATATATATACATATAACTTAAATCAACGATGGGGAATAAATCTAAGCTATTTTAACGGTAAAAAAAAAAAAGATCCAACGGCTGAAATTTAAATCCAACGGTCAAAATAATATTTTAAATTAATCCAAATCATATCCAACCCCAAAACTCACTCCAAACTCTATTTTAAATTTTAAATTAAATTTATGGAATTTCAATTTTTTTTTAGGTTAAATTGTTCAAAAAATTAAATTATGATGTTATTTAAAAAGATTGAATGAAGAAAAGTTATCCATAAAAAAAAAAATTAGACTTAAACCATTCTTAAACAATTTAATAAAGTTGCGGACTTAAAATTTGGGTCCGAAAGGTTGGGAGAAAAAACGTTTTGAGTCCGGGCAAAACCCAAATAATCACTTTTTGGAGGGGAAAAATTTGGGTTTAGCCCCTCATGAGTTGGAGATGGTCTAACTAGTTGAATTACCCAACTTCGCCGAGTGGGCCCATATTCTTTAAATCTTCCCTCTAATACTTCAATGGATACTTCAGGATGGAGAATTTCATATGAATGCATTAGAACTGGTTTACAACAGACACACTTGCTTGGAAGAAGTCAATTTCTAACGTCAAAAGAAGCTCAGGCATTAGGACTATCTAGTGTATGGAGGTATGTTTTTGCATATTCTTGGTTTCTGTAATATCCCGTTCCTAAATTAATATTTAATTCTTAAATTATTCAAGCAAAAGACAATTTTACCATAAGAGTATTTTAATGGGTTTAAAATTGACTTTTTGTTTAGGAAAGAATTTGAGGAATTGAGCCGCACTGTTGCGTAGAGCGCATCGATACGAGTTCGTAGAGACTGTGCTCAAATCGGAGTTTTAACTAAGAAGTTACGATCAACGAAAGTACAGTGGCACAACCGTAAATATTTCAAAGTTAAATTTTTTTAAAATACCATATCAGACTCTTCCACGTTATTTTCTCTCTTCTCTTCATTTGAGTGCTACAGTACCAGCAATTGCTACAGTAACTTCTATCTTCCCGTCGGTCATTCGTCGTCGTCCAGCCATCTTAGGCCACGAAATTGGTACCAAAAATTTCAGCTCGACATCCTCTTTCTATTCCGCCCATCATCCCTCTTCGAAAACTCGAGGATTGACGGCTATAATGATGAGAAGTTTCGCTGGTTTTCCTCTGTTTTCCGGCGACTTTTAGCGTACAATATTTAGCAGCCATGCACCAACGCAAGTAGTTCTAAAGAATCAGGCCAAAAATCATTCATCAATCCAAAACGAGTTTCAGACCCGCCACAACCACCAACATATTTAACAACAACCATTCAGTAAAAAGGAAATATAACCAAGCATTTAATCTCACCTAAGTTTCAATCGGGTTTCAAGCCCACCGACAAATTCAAAACCAAACTCAACAAATCCAATAAATAGGATATGTTCCCAATAACCAAATTAAAGTTCCAAACATATAATTTATTTTGCGGCTGCACCTAGGTGAAACCCTAGGTTACCTACATACCCTTTAGTAAGGGATCAAGCCACACGTAGTTCTTATATCAGTAATCAGCATCACTCACATAGCACATTCAAAACTTTTGTAGTCCTTCTCTATCAACTTGTATAAGTGAATGATCCGTCACGATTCACAGTAAACAAAATTATTGTAGCTACCTCTCTTCTATATCCAACTAAAAACAAGAATCTATATACTCAAAATATGGTACAATTTCACAATAAAGTCCCACATAAGTAAAGAACCATAAGATAGCGTACACCACATACAACTAACCTTCCCGGCGAACATGCCCTTTTCCCGACGCACATGCTTACCAAAAATATGTTGTTTCTTCTATCGATCAAACACTAATGAACAAATTAAGTTGCATTTTAAGAAGATATATTTCAAAAAATTTATACAGACGATATTATTCTACTTTAATCTAAATCTAAACTACGGGAAGGGAGATTTGAACTCAGGTGCAAAGTGGGGAGTGCATCCACTCTAGCCAACTTGACTAAGCCCACATCTGCAAGAAGATATTTCAATATAAGAGGTCTAATATAATGTTGAAGTAATGAGACATGGTAACCACTATTATTGAAAACAGAGTTATTATAACTTTTAGCTGCACATGAGGTGCATCATAGTCACATAATGTTTAAATTCTTTTATTGTAATTTTTCAATTCCATAATACTCGGTGCTTCTAAACAATGTATTAAGAAAGTACATAGTGAGGCCACTTGCATTGGAAGGAAGGATCATTACTCTTGTTGTCCCAGTTGTGGTGGCTCTCATTGCTGTTGTGGTTGCATTCATCTGTTGAAAATCAACAATTTTATCCCTACATACAAATGAAGTAAAGCAAGCCATGAGAGAAAAACTAAGACACAGAGGAAAAAAAAACAGCTGAATGTGATATGAATGTGATATGATTACGCAACTGAATGTGATATGAAAATGTTATTTTGTAATTTGATTCATTTTTTTTTTTTTTGGACGAAAAGGAACTTCATTAAGAGGGAAAAGCCACGAACAGAATATAAAAACTAAGTCAGCACACGCTCTACCAAAGCAAGCAAGTGGAGAGGCTAGCTTAGTACAAAATATAGATAAGAACATTAGTTTGGTGGTCCTGGAAGACCATCCGCTTCCAACACTCCCGAAGAGACGGTGGTGGCCTTTCAGCCCAGCAAATTTGCACCACCGCTCTGATGCCAATACTAGCCGCCGCGTGAGCCGCTTTGTAATGTGATTGATGAATTCCTAACAGAACAGAAATAAATTAATTGACCTTATATGAAAAGGGTTATCAATAGTACCACTTCCATCCACTAGCTCCTACTTGTTTGTGTTAGAGGGGAATTCTGAATCCATCTCAGAAATGCTGACATTGCTCTGGGTCTGGCGGCTAAATCAGTCAAACAATATGGTAGAATATTTTCAGATATATTTCATTCTCCAAAAGGAGGTATTTATAGTAAGGTTACAAACCCTAGTAGGGTTAGACAAGGAAAATAAGTGGTATCCTAATTACATAATATCTATACAAAAAGAAAATAAAACCCAAATAGAATAGGATATACTCTACTCGCCAACACTCCCCCTCAAGTTGGAGCAAAGACGTCACGCATGCCCAACTTGTCAAGCGAGTTGAGAAAGATACTTGTAGAAACAGCTTTCGTAAGAACATCAGCTAACTGATACTCTGAACGGATAAAGGGGAAGGACACAATCTCCGCATCCAACTTTTCTTTAATGAAATTTCGATCAACCTCCACATGCTTTGTACGGTCATGTTGTACAGGATTATGAGCAATTGCAATCGCAGCCGTATTGTCACAATATAAATCCATGGGTTTATTAGGCCCAAAACCAAGGTCTTTCAACAATCTCCTCAACCATAGTAACTCAGATACACCATGGGCCATTCCCCGATACTCAGCCTCAGCACTGGATCTAGACACCACCTTTTGTTTCTTGCTCCTCCATGTAACAAGATTGCCACCCACAAACATAAAATACCCAGATGTCGAACGCCTATCTGTGGCTGAACCTGCCCAATCAGCATCTGTATACCCTTCTACATTTGTATGGCCATACTTGGAGAAAATTAACCCCTTGCCAGGAGTTACTTTCAGATACCTTAAAATACGAGTCACAACCCCCATATGATCTACACTAGGAGAGTGCATAAACTGACTTACTATATTTACAGCATAAGCAATATCTGGACGAGTATGAGCCAAATAAATCAACTTCCCCACAAGTCGTTGATAACGTTCTTTATCAGTCGGAACTTGATCGGGGTATATCCCCAACTTATGATTCTGCTCACTAGGGGTATCAATCGGTTTACAATCCAACATTCCAGTTTCTGCAAGCAAATCCAAAACATACTTTCTTTGGGATAGAAAAATACCATGTTTAGATCTGGCAACTTCAATCCCAAGAAAATACTTTAAATCACCCAATGATTTCATCTCGAACTCAGAAGCCAGATACTTCTGAAGATTCTGTATCTCTACATGATCATCACCAGTCACAATCATATCATCAACATAAATAATTAAAGCCGTCAATTTACCTTTATGACGCTTCAGAAACAAAGTATGATCAGAGTTACTTTGCACATACCCGAACTTCTTCATAGATGCAGCAAACCTTCCAAACCACGCTCTTGGAGACTGCTTTAATCCATACAAGGATTTCCGTAGCTTACACACCACACCCTCCTTAGAGGTCACAGGGATACCCGGCGGAGGATCCATATATATTTCTTCTTTGAGATCACCATGGAGGAATGCATTTTTGACATCAAATTGTAGCAGCGGCCAGTCACGGTTAGCAGCTAAGGATAAGAGCACGCGTACAGTGTTGAGCTTAGCTACTGGAGCAAAAGTCTATGTGTAATCCACTCCATATGTCTGAGTATACCCTTTTGCTACCAATCTTGCCTTGTAACGGTCAATGGAACCATCAGCCTTGTGCTTCAAAGTAAACACCCATCTGCATCCAACTGCCTTTTTTCCTTTTGGTAAAGGAACTAACTCCCAAGTGGCATTCTTGTTCAAGGCTTCCATCTCAACATGCATTGCATCTACCCAGTTTTGATCAGATAGAGCATCCTGCAACTTAGTTGGCACACATACACTAGATAATTGACACAAATATGATGCATATGACTTAGATAAACGATGAGTTGACATATAATGGTTAATGAGATATTTAGACTTGGCATGTATATCAGGAGAATATTGTATTTTAGGTTTCCCACGGGTAGTACGTGGGGGCAAAGAATAGGTAGGCATATCACTAGAAAGTACCTCATTATCACAACTTGATTGAGGCAATGGCAGGGCAGAGGGGGGTATATTATCAATTTCATCTGTATGGGAGTCGCCAATATCACTGTTATTTCCTTCTGAGAGAGGCTCGAAAACATCAACATTTTTGTCTGGCGACCGGTCGTGGCTTTCTTGGCGACCGGTCACTTCGCTCGTATCGGTACTGTTGTCGCTCGTCGACGCGGGCGACCGGTCGCTTCCTATGTGCGACCGGTCGTTTCCTGGGCAGATTGGTTCGCGACCGGTCGCTTCCTCATTGCGACCGGTCGCTTCGCTCGTATCGGTACTGTAGTCCCAACTCGACTCGAGCGACCGGTCGCTTCCTATGTGCGACCGGTCGTTGGCATGCTGTTCGCTTAAAAAATCCATATTTTCCACTCTCTTCAATTCACTCCCCCTCTCCCCCTGAATTGAAGAGGAGGGAGAAACATAATAGGGTACTTCTTCATGAAATGTGACATCCAAAGTGATATGTACCTTCTGAGTAGGCGGGTGATAACACTTATAACCTTTCTGAGTAGTAGAATAGCCAATGAAGACACAGCGGAGAGCACAAGGATCAAGTTTACTCCTTTGATGAGAGTAAACATGAACATACGCAACACACCCAAACACCTTCGGAGGTAATTTAGAGACCGAAACCGGAGGAGTAAGAGCACATAACACATCAAGTGGAGTCTTGAAATCAAGAACCCGACTAGGAGTACGATTAATCAAGTAGGCAGCGGCCAAGACACCATGTCCCCAAAGATGATGGGGAACAGACGTATCCAACATCAGAGAGCGAGCAACTTCAAGTAACTGGCGATTCTTCCTTTCAGACACACCATTCTGTTGAGGTGTGAATGGAGTGGTAGTTTGGTGAATGATACCTTGCTCACGAAAGAATTGGGCCAAGGTATGATTCACATATTCACCGCCATTATCAGTGCGAAATACTTTAACACGAGCATGGAACTGAGTAGACACCATGGCACAAAAGTCAGGAAGAATAGAGGCAACATCATTTTTATTCTTCATCAAATACACCCATGTTAAACGAGTGCAGTCATCAATAAACGTCACAAACCAACGGAAACCTTGAGAAGTCACACGAGCAGGACCCCAGACATCAGAATGTACTAACTCAAAAGGCAAAGCAGCTTTATTATTACTTAAGGGAAAAACTGTACGGTGGCTCTTGGCCATTACACAAGTCTCACAATTGAAACTAGACTCATCACACGAACTAAATAACGAAGGAAACAAATGTCTAAGATAACCAAACGACGGATGTCCTAAGCGACGATGCCATAACCAAAGTTGTTACTTGTCTTTGACACTGCCACTCAGAGCTTTATTAGCGACACAATCACGAACTGCTGCAGCCGGCAACTGTAAGTAATATAACCCCCCTATCCGTTTACCATGCCCAATCTTCTCGTGAGTCCTGAGATCCTGGAAAAAACAATGGGTAGGATAGAATGTAGCAGAAGCGTTAAGTGTATCAAGTAAACGCCCAACAGATAACAAATTGCAATGAATATTGGGAACCAAGAGTGCATGAGATAGGGGTAAAGAAGGAGTAAGATGGATGGTACCTTCACCAATAACTGGGGAAGGTAAACCATTAGCACTAGTAATATATGGGTCACGAGGGTTATGCGACAACTCATCAAACATTTTATCATTATAAGTCATATGATCAGAAGCACCAGTGTCAATTATCCAAGTAGTAGAACTCATACCTGGCATAGTATCAGAAGCACACAGATTTGCAGATGGAGTCGGAGGACGGACCTCATCAGGAGTCACAGTGTAAGTGGCCTTGGGACCATACATACGAGCTTTGTAGTCAGCAAACCAATCAGGGTAACCATGCTCCTTAAAACACTTTTCAGAGTAATGATCCCCATTACAATGGCGGCACTTAGGCGGACCTTCAAAAGAGCTAGAGGTGGGGGCAGAAGGACGAAACCCAGCAGAAGACCCCAACTTTTTTGACGGAGGGCGACCGGTCGCTACTTGCGGGGCGACCGGTCGGTGACGTGCTGGATCCACTTTAAGAGCCAGTGATCCTCCTCCAAGCATAGCGGACTGACGGGTATCTTCTTCCATGACCATGGCATAGGCTTCGAGTGGGGGTGGAACAGGACTAAGAGCAAGAATACGGCTACGAACACCATCATACGGTGGATCTAGCCCACCAAGAAAATCATAAACTCGATCGGCTTCAATTTCTTTCAGACGACGAGCCCCATCAGCAGAACAACTAAACTCATTCGGACGCAGACAATCAATCTCCTGCCAGATAGCATGAAGTTTTTCATAGAACACTTTCACAGATTCACCATTCTGACCTATAAGTACGGATTGCCGTCGGAGTTGAAACAAACGAGAACTATTCTGAGTCACAGTATAGGTCTTCCGAGCAGCCTCCCATATATCATAGGCAGTATCACCACGTTCGAACAAGGCACGAACCGGTTTAGTCATGGAATTGAGAAGCCATGACTGCACCAGACAATTATCTTCTTCCCATTCATCATAGGTAGCGGAATCTTGAGACGGAGCAGGCTTCTTCCCATTGATCCAACTTGCCATACGACGACTAGTAATCGTAATACGCGCACCACGAGACCAAGAGGCATAATTGGAGCCATCCAATTTGTCAGATGTAAGCGGGGTAGAATAATCACGCGAGGGACGTGCCTCCTTCGGTGTAGACGCACTAGCACCAGTCACAACTATGGAATCATCACCCATGATAGCAGCGGAAACAAACACAACACGAAGCAGATATGATAAACACGGCACAGGCACGGACACAAGAACCCTAAAAGAAAAAATTAGGGCACAGAGTAGAACACGAGCACAAGAACCCTAAAAAGAAATTAGGGCACAGAGTAGAACACAAGCACAAGAACCCTAAAAAGAAATTAGGGCACAGAGTAGAACACGGGTGGGCACAATACACAGGTTACCAGAAAGTCGGCTCTGATACCAAGTCAAACAATATGGTAGAATATTTTCAGATATATTTCATTCTCCAAAAGGAGGTATTTATAGTAAGGTTACAAACCCTAGTAGGGTTAGACAAGGAAAATAAGTGGTATCCTAATTACATAATATCTATACAAAAAGAAAATAAAACCCAAATAGAATAGGATATACTCTACTCGCCAACAAAATCTTGGGTCAAGCTCTTCCAAGTCTCCCTCGTACACCAGACGAGCTTCACACTGCTTCACTATTACTCCATGGCCAACTCTGGCCGTAATTGAAAATGTAATCTGACCAAATATACCTTGCCACCACTCTGTGCCAGAAGGCAATTTAACCTGATCGCTGATACCCTTCCACAACCGAGGAAGGTGACGACGAAAAAAGAGTACCCAAAGGTGATCAGACACAGCTTGGCCCAACTCTGCATTGAGAACCACAAATGGACGCCTACGTGCCGTCATCTCCTTTCCATTGATGTCCACTTTGCAAGTAATAATATGTGTATAATTATAATCAAACCTAGGATACTTAAAAGCATGGTCGCAATTAGGTGATCGTTCCTGGATTGCAAAAGCAATGCACACTGCGAATCCCATCCAGTTTTCAGTAAACCAACCTGGGCGTAGCTCTACACTTAATGGATACTCCACACTTTGAGGAATGAACCACTCTTCCTCATTGTATATATATTCAGCAGATTTATGATTGAACCACTCGGGAATTTCATTTCCAGGAACAACAAATTGAAATACATCTTGAGTAATAGGGACTTCCTGCATCATAAAAAATAAAAAAAAAACGTCAAAACACTTAAGAAGCCAACATATTATTGTGTGTATGAAATAGAGAGCGAGAGAGAGAGCCCAACATATTGTTCCAGTAATGTAAATACCAAACTCCTGAAATCGTGCGTCTCCGCAAATTTGAAGCAGTTGATACATTGTATCCGTAACAGGAACTTGCAGTTTTCTGTGGAACCTCTGGCAAATCTTTGTAATGAAATACAGTTTTGAACAACTGCTACTACTCTTTGTGGAACCTCTGGCAATTCTTGAAGCCTCTCGCAATACTCCAAGTTAAGAAATTGAAGTCTAGAAAGCAGAGAGATGACGTTGGGTAGGCTAACAAACTGGTTTCTACTGAGATCTAGGTAGATTAATGAAGACAAGCAGCTAAGGTCATTAGGGACTTCCAAGAGATTGCAATCACTTAGAGTTAGTTGTTTTAAGGAAACCAAACCGGATAGAGAAGGCAGCAACAAAGGCGTGGGAACGCGACTTCTTATTAGAAAACGCTGAAAAAGGGAGAGCAAATTCCAAAATTTAGGTGATGGTCCTTTACATCCACGAAAGTTTAATACTGTGAGGCTTTTCAACCGAACAATGGAGGAAGGCAGTTCTCTTATGACAGTTCCACTCACATCAAGCTCCTCCAAGCACTCTGCATTGCCCAACTCATTGGGCAACTTGTCGAGCTTTGAGCAGCCAGAAAGATTAAGAACTTTGACAGATTTTAAGCCATACACACTTCTTGGAAGATGCACTAGACTTCTGCAATCCTTCAAGTTTATCTGAGTAATTCTTTCAAGCATTCCAAGGGATGGGTCAACCTTATACAATCGTATACAACCTTGCAGAATCAGATACTCGAGATTTGGAATGCCTCTAAAGTCCGGGGTGTTGACAAGATTCAAAGAGTGGCTGAGCTTAATGATTTTCAAATTGTATAAAAGCTGTCAAAAGAACACAGCAAAAAAATTAGCTTCAAATTCTATGAAAGGCCGTCAAGTAAGAACACATAAAAAATAAAAAATAAAGCTTCGATGTTTAAAGGTAATAGAAGATAAAGCAGCAATAACATACCTTAACACCCGTCCAAAAAGATTCAATGTGACTATGGCACATGTTAAGTTCTAGTAGGTTCTCTGGATTGAAGTGTGAGGGGAAATAGTTTGAAGGATACCCAACCCATTCAAGACTTCGTAAATTATCGGAGAGATATTCAATATCATTAGAGAGGTTCACATTAGCAAGATTGAGAAGTCTCAGTTTCTTCATCCTTGAAAAGCATTTAGCATCCGCGTGCACCACTGGCCCAGTTTTGTCCATGGTAATACTTTCTACTGCGTCTGTTCCCTATCAAACATGCACGGATAAAGAATAGTGAAGCTCATATAACTAACATATGAAAAGAACTGAACTCATTCGTAAACTAAGAGTCCCCTTACTGTATTTTTGCTCAAGACATGCTTGGCCTCTTCATGGCGCCACAACCTGCTGCGATTTCCTGGCTCATCAAGACATTCTCCATTGACTATTTCACGACCCATCTCTTGGAGCAACTGATGCATCCATAAAGTGCCATATGAATTAGTTAACAGAGATTTCTCAATGAGGACATCTATTCCAATACCTGCACAAAAGCCACAACTGTCTAGGATTTCTATAACTCGATCTTCTTTCTCCCCGTTAAAGAAACACGCAATGTCTAGGAAAATTTTCTTCTCCCTGTCATCTAGATCATCGTAACTTATTTGAAGTGTCCCCAAAACTGTGTTACAAAGATCTCTTAGTTTACCCAACGCACTGTTCCAAGCACTTACATGTCTTCCACGCAAAAAACTCCCCAAAACTTTAAGAGCTAGTGGAAGACCATCGGCATAACTCACAACACAGCTAGACAAATCAATATAGTTTTTTTCAGGGTGGTCTTTTCCAAAGGCTTTCCAACTAAAAAGCTTAAGAGCGTCATCATGATTTAGACGTTTGACCTGAAATCTTCTCTTCACTCCATGTTCAATTAACAAATGCTCATTTCTAGTTGTAATAAGAACTCTACTCCCAGAACCAAACCACTCTTGCTTTCCAGCCAAATAATCTAAATGGTCTGAGTTGGTCACATCATCGAGAATGAGAAGAACCTTTTTGTGACGAAGTAATCTTCTAATAATTGTGGACCCTTCTTGAACATCAAATATGTCAATCGTTTTCATCGATATCCTTGAAAGAATTTCTCTTTGTTGGGATATTAGACCACCTTTTTGAACATTATCACTGACATTCTCAAGAAATATGCTGAATTCAAATTCACGCGAGATTCTCTCGCGAACAACTCTGGCAATAGTTGTTTTACCAATCCCTCCCATACCCCATATCCCTATAAAGCGAACATCATCGACCCTTGCACCTAACAATAAATCAATTGAGTTCATACTTGAGTCTAATCCAACTGAGTTCTCCACAGAAGTAAACGATGTAGGACGTAATCTTTTCCATATCACATCGATTATATCTTTGATGAGCAAGGTTTCGTACCTATAACATATTAACATCAATATCAGTCGTGTTAATTGTGTGGACATAAAGAATCAACATGCAGATTTGTTTTCTCTAGATTTTATACAAATACTCTTGATCACTGAAAAGAAAGGTTGTCAGACCATATACAAAATGGTTTTTTTATCACAAATGGTTTCTGAGGTTTGCCAAATTATCACTTTTAATCCTTTATGTTTTTTTTTTTTCTGACATTATTGGTTCTTTATGTTTCAGATCACACATCAATTTGGTGCTGCCATTAAGTTCCGTGAAAATTTTTGTTAAATTGATGATGTGACATGTATGTGGTGCTCACATATTCAATGAGATAATGTCATGTGAATCTAAATAAAAAATAATAATTTCACATTTAAATATTAAAAAATTTGTTTTTTTTAAGGGTAAATGGCGGAAAACCCCCCTAGACTATTTCGACTGTCGAAATGTCCACCCTGAATTATTTTTTCAGCCAATTTAACCATCAGGGGGGTTTTCCGCCATTTACCCTTTTAGATTCACGTGGCATTATCTCATTGGATATGTGGGCACCATATACATACCACATCATCAATTTAATAGTGATTTTGACGGAACCTAATGGCAATGACCAAATTGATATGTGAGGTATAACATAAATGACCAATAATATCATAAAAAAACACATAAAAAAATCAAAAGTGATATTTTGCAAACCTCAATGACCATTTATAATAAAAACTCTATATAAAAATAATCTTGGCTTAAGGTCGATAAAGCAGCAGGTATATTATTCATTGCATGTGCCTAAATCCAATTATGCAACAGCCAAGTATGCCTAACATTATCCAAAATAAGAGCGCAAAAGAAAATCACCAAACTAGTCATACTGATTTGCATGTGATCAATTTTAGTTTTAAAAAAATCTTGTTTAAAAAGTTGTTTGGTTAATAATTTCAATTTTATGTGAAACTTAGAAATTGAAAAGAAAAAAAATTGGTCGAATGGTGAATTAGATATCATAGAATTAACGTGGAAGTTACAAAGAGTTCATAGTGTTTTTGGATGAAATTTTTGAAGTTAGGATTTTTTTTCCTTAATTTTTTATTGGAGGTCCTCAAGCTTGGATGTCCTGAGCTGAATACAAGAGTCGATGGGTCGGATCCAATTCAGGAGGTCCCAAATATCAAGTATTAGTAATTGGAGGCAATGCATGTGTAAAATGGGTGAATGAAAAATGAGGACAAAAAAAATGAAAATAAAAACTAAAAACTAAAAGCACTTTCGAATAAAAAAATAATAATAATAATAAGGGTACATAATTCTGAAAACTAGACTCACTTTATTGAAAAAGACAATGAAATCTTTTTCCAAACATATTTTCAGTTTTCAAAACTGAAAATTAAATGGGTATCACGCAACCCTTTATAGCTAATGAATCTGGCATAAAAAAAACATCCCAAATCCTAACCCTTCACTAATTTCACCCCGAGGGACGGACCAAGGATTTGAAAATAACATGGGCTAAATGCAAGGGCGAAGTTAGGAATATTTGTAGGAGTAGGCTAAATGTTGAAACAAATCCAATGATTGATATATTTTTTTAGACTGTGTTTAATGGATACCTTTTTTTTTTGGGGGTAAATTATAAGCTCTTGTTTGTTACCAAAAAAAAATTATAAGCCCTCTTTTTCCAATATATATATTTTCTTTATCATATTTAGAACTTTTTTTTTATTCTACTGACATTTGAAACAGACAAAAATTTTGGAATTATTGATAATATTGTTGAAATATTTGGAAGGGATTAAGGGAAACAAAGGAAAAAAAAACAGAGGAAAGCTACACATGTACTGGGAAATATTTAGAAGGAATAGAAGTAAAAATAAAATAAAAGCACATATCTCATCCCAACACACACATCCTTTTCTTTATTCTATTTCCTCCTCTCCCCTTTTTTATTCTATTTCTCCTCTCTCTGTCTCTCTCTGTCTCTCTTTCTTTCCGATTGTTTATCATCTCCGATCTATTTTTTTATTCTTTTTCCTCTTCTCTCTCTCTCTTTATTCTTTTTCCTTCTTAGGCTAGAGTACTAATTTAGTCCCAAAAAAAAGAAGTTCTCTGGGCTATAGCCCAGGTTAACATGCTGGACACTTTTTCTTTTTATGCCAAAGTTAGGAAGGGGAAAGGGGTAAACTCACACACATATGGTGGCTTGAACCCATAACCATTTGGGAGCACACCAAAGGCTTTGGCCAATCCAACTAACACCTCATTGGCATCTTATTTAGACACTCTAAATATCTTGACCACATTATGTGGCAGCTAATAGTTTTGTGCCATGTCAATTAAAATTGACACATGTGTTAATATCTTTTATTAATTTTGATCTTTTAAGTATGAAAAATAAATTACTAACATTTTGTTTCTTTCTTATAATAATAATTTCATAAAAAAAGAGTTAATTATGGTTATACTCATAGACACGGTGTCAAGTCTTCCAGAAAGGTGGAGTAACTAATGTGCATTTTTTGTTGTCTAAGAAATTTTTCATAATTAATATATATTTGTAATCTTCGTGTGTTTTATATTTTTAATTTTAATTACTAAAACAAATGAAAAAAAAATGAAAAAAAAGAAAGGCAGAGGTGGAGGTAACTACCACATCGTAAGTGGGTTTTGAATTTTGAATTTAGTTTTAATTTCTTTATTTAAATGATAAGTATTTTACCATTTTACCCTTAGAATGTTAAATAGATATAACTTTTAGCAATTTAGTTAATAAAGGGTATATTTTGGATTTTTGAATGTTTTACCATTATTCTATATATGCTTCTGCCTTTATATATACTAAGCCCCTTTGTGTATGTTTTTAAATTTTTTTATTTTATTTTAGAATTAAAAAAGATAATGGGTAGTTGTGTTCCATAAAAATAGGACTCATTATCTGATTTGGTTTATAATTTTAAAATTTTAAAAATAGGATCCATATTATCCTTATTTTATTAATAATTTCAATTTTTACTAAATGAACGAAAAGCATTTTTTGATATTTTGAATGTTTCACCATTATCTGCTTTTTGCTTTATATATATATAAAACACACGGCTACTCTTTTTAAACTTTTTAAGAAACTTTCCTTGGGAAAATAATAAAAGTGAATGTATACCAGTCCTTAGCCTTCCACCCAGTGAAATCTGCCACTTTCGCCAACGCATCTCTCCACTCTTGCACCTTCGTTTTGTCATCCGAACTAAATCTTTCTTCCAGTTGTGTAAAGGCTTTCTCAAAACACCCTGTTTGTTTTCGTACATGAGATGGATCAACATAATAGAAAATTGGTAGCACTGCTTCTCTTGCTTGCATGAATTTAAGAATGTGTAGAAGTTCATCCAAGCACCATGTTGAGGATGCATAATTTTGTGAGAGGACAATAAGCGCAAACCTTGATCCTTCAATTGCAGCAATTAGTTCTTGAGAAATAGCTTTTCCCTTCGAAATTTTAGGCTCATCCCTAAAAGTTATGATTCCTTGAGCTCTCAATGTTTCATATAAGTGGTCTGTAAAGCCCTTCCGAGTGTCATCACCTCTAAAACTGAGAAAAACATCATATTTCCATTGAGGTGTTGTAGATGGAGAAGATGTAGATATTTTTTGTGTGTACATATCGCCACTTGAACGAACTTAATTACTTAGCTGTGGCAATTTCCTGAAGATTGTGATCAAATCCACTGCGAGTAATCCCAAAAGTTTTGATCATTCAACAAGTCCTTTTTTTTTTACTGCAGAAAATATTAGAAATGTTAAAATTAATGCACACTTGTATCTTAAATAATATAGAAAAATATAGAATAATGGAGAATGAGCAAACCGACTTAGCAAAGTTAGTGAATCCAAAATATCATGACATCAAAATATGCTTTAGTTGAAGCCATTTATAAGATTGGAATTCTAATCCATGACATCAAAATTAATAAGATAAAGTACCTTTATTACCCGTTTAACTTAAAATTGGAATTCTAATCCATTTATCTGGAGTTGAAGCCAGAGCAGAGCTCATTTCACGAGCTCCATTCTCTCATCTTCATCTTCAACCCCAATTTTTAGTTTTTGTTCTTCCATTTCTTGTTTTGAAATCATCTTTCTGGTTGGACTTTTTGGATTGTGCAGATGTCTATGTATCCTCTCCATTGTTGGCTCTAACACTTTTTCAAGGGACCAAGCCTCAGCTCACCAAATCGTATCACCTCGATCTCGATCTCGATCTTGATCTCTCCAAGTTTGTTCTCCTATACTTTCTTCTTCATCCTTTTTTTTTTTGCTTGTAGATTTGTGGACGAATGTATGAGATTGAGATTATGGTGGAATTGTACAGTGATATCAAAGGAACCTCGATCTCGACAAGTCGTCTCGGCAAAAACAACAGCCGAGGACCTTGCTGGTTGTTCCAGAGTATTGCACAAAGACAGCGACTCGTCGTCTTCAGTTGTGGAGGAAGACAGGGATTTCGCCGCGTAGTCATCGTTTGGTTTGGACTTGGGATTTTTGATCTTTTGCTTCAATATGTGTTTCTCTTTGGATTTTAGTTGATTTGAGGAATGTATTTTAAGCTTTGATGATCGATTTATCTTTTGTTACTATTTAAGTTATGGAACTCATTTTTGTTTAACAATTTATTTCTATGACAGAGTATTAACAAGATAGTTCTATGAGAGAATATTAACAATGTACATCTATGACAGAGTATTAACAATGTACTTCTATGACATATTAGTATTAACTATGTAGTTCTATGACAGAGTATTAACAATGTACTTCTATGACAGACTATTAACAATGTAGTTCTATGAAGAGCCCTTGCTTGGTTTTCGTGAAATTTTTTAAAATAAATTGTTTGGGTTTTTTTAAAATAAATTTGGGCTGGACTTGCTTTGGGTTTTTTTTAAAGTTTTTTGTGTTGGGTTTTGTTTAAGTTAATCAGTGCCAATCATGTAATTTATAGGAACTTGAACGCGCATTTTTTATGTAGTAAATGAGTTTTGGGTGTGTTTATAAAGTGCATTTCATATATGATTTTTTAAATATAATTTCAGCCCCTATTTTGGGTATAATAGTGAAGCTCCCTAATATTAATTTACATTTAAGATACTGGTGTATCCTATAGCCTAATAATAATATTAGTTTAATAAAATTAATATTGACTTTTTACTTTTGAGACAGACTTACAAAAGAAAAAGTGGGCCCCATATAATATGTTAGTTTTCCTATTCCTATTTAATATTGGTTTTCTTATTCCTATTTAATATTAATTTTAAAATTATATTTTTTTCTTCTTTAATGATAATTAGTAATTTAATGATCACAAGATTTTGATTATAGAGTTTGACCTTTTTTATAATTTTTCATTGGAAACTTTATTTTAGGAGGTCCTCTTGTTGTTCTGGCATAGGGCCCCTAAAATTTCAGAGCTACCGCTCTATATAGGCTTGTTGCTTTGACAAATATGTAAGCTGAAAACTACCAACTGTCCTATATCCCATCTTCCTCTTCTGAGCTTCTGGCTATGCTACAACCTTTCGGGATGGCTTCTTTGCCACCTCTCATGTGGCCTCTCCGCTACCCTCTGGTGTGGCTTTTACTTTCCTTTTATGTCGTTTATTTTGGTGTGCTTTTTCTATTGGCTTTTTATCACAAAACGTCCCTGACGTTTGCGAAACTATCAGATTGCATCCTTAATGTTTTTTTGTATCACTCATGGTCCCTAACGTTAATATGGGTACTCTTAAATAGTCCCTCTGTCAAAAAAACTGTTAAATCCAGGGATATAATCGTCAAATCAATCCCCTTTGACCTCTTCACCATACTGTGCACAATGACTTCAATGTTAGTTCTAATTATATATGTCGAGTGTAATCCATCATCAACCTGTTGCACTCTGGACATGTTTGTAATAAGCAACTTCAAGGAGGAATAAAGATCGAAATATTAGCGTCTTTTGTTAATGATATTTTTTGTTTGTTGGATCTTGTAAAAGCTTGGTAAGTTTGGTTTCAAATAATTGCAAAAAGGAATTAGCTAAATCCAGATAGATGCTGGTAGCTACTGTTGATCCTTCCTTGTTAACTAATGGAGGATTGCAGTTAGTTTTTAGTGACGAAATGGTGGAAGTTTTAAGTTATGGTGAAACTGGCAGGACGTAGCTTTGGATGTATGAGTGGTTTGGATCATATGTGAAGTATCAGGAGGGGGAGGGGTTGAATGGTCGGAGCATCAGCATTCACAGAGGAGAAGACAAGAAGTCAGGGGTAAGGAAGATTCTGAACCTTCTATATCTCAGATGTAAATATGAGCCTCAAATGTCCAGGTACAGCTTTCGCTGCTGTAACGAAGCTGCAATGGGGCAACTTTAACCGATTAGTCTTTGACTCGTGGAAATCAGATTGGTGTAGAGATAGGTAACCAACTGCATGGAAGGATTGAAACCCAAAGCTAGGATGCAGAGCCGGGGCTGATTATTTTTGCTTCTTTTTGGTAAATGTTTTGCTTCGAGTCTGCAATAGCTTTATTTCTGTCCGTAGTTCATTCTATATGTTCATCATTCACTCCAAATAATTTGGAAAGTGGCAAGATCTTCCCAACCCATGTAACATCCTCTGAGTTCCTAAGTGTGGATTGATTTGACGACTATATCCCTGGATTTAACAATTTTTTTGACAGAGGGACTATTTAAGAGCACCCATATTAAGGTTAAGGACCATGAGTGATACAAAAAAACTTTAAGGATGCAATTTGATAGTTTCGCAAATGTCTTGGACTGTTTTTCTTGCTGTTGGCCTAGATCTCCTCAATCTCTTCTCTCCCACTCCTCTACAACTATTTCACCTATCTCTCCCTTCTCTCCTCTCATCCACCCACTCCCCTTCAGCCCATTTCTCTTTCACTCCCATGAACTCTTTAACCCTAAACCCCTTCCTTTTCCCTAGCATTTGCTTGGTTGTCTCCTGGTTTGTTGCTTTTGTTCATCTCTTACAACCCATCCTCATATCTAAGCTTTTGCTCTAGAGTGGGCTTTGTAGTTTAATGGTAAATTTAGACCAATCCATGTATCATTTGAGCTTGATGCATGGTGGTGGCTTGCTTCCCCGAATCCACACTCTTCAGATCTCCTTTGTCGGTTCTCATGGACCTTCCTCTACTGGCGGCGATGGCAGATCAAGTTGCAACGGCAGCTGCTTAGTTCTTGGGTGTGATTTTAGGGTTTGTGTGTTTCTTAGGGTTTTTTGTTGTGTTGAGTCTAAATTATGTGTATTATGGTTAGTTGTGCTTTTGTTTTATTGTTCTGTTTGTTGTATTGGACTTGTTTGTAACTTTCTAAAGATAATGAAATCTTCATTCTTTTGAATTTTAAAAAAAAAAAATTATATATAGGGATGACAATTAAGAATGTTTATAAAACAAAACCCTAACAATCTAGGCATAGCAGGAGAGATGAAAAATGGCTCATGCATGTATGTAAAAATAGGGACACAGAGATTACCTAATTTTACGTAGCAGAGATTAGACCGGTCGAAGGATGACTTCTGAGAAAACTGGGTTGAAGAGCCCCTAGCTATCTACCTTATCCCCATATTCAGCGAGGCTCCTAATTTTTCAGAGGTTTTTTTAATGCTTTTTCTATGCTCCTAATTGTCTGTTTTCTGGGAAAGTGAGGACAATGGGTCTAGCGGCCATATATATTGGATTCCTTTCAATCATGGAAAATAAATATCTCATGTCAATGTCGCGTTTATGGTCCAGGTCCAAGTCTATGACAATTACTTTTGTTGCTTTGTCAAAACATTCACACCTAACGTGTAGTTTGGGGATTCTTTCTCCAATCTTTCTCAAACAATTGTTTATAACCAAAATCAGTGAATTTTTTAACAATAAAAAAATTACATATTAACACACTATACAATATGGTGATTTGTTTTAAGTCTTGGTGACGAAGTCATTTACTTATTAAATTACTTATTAACTGATTACAAATACAGAGAGAGACAAATCAGAAGAAAAAAAAACGAGAAGAAGAAAAAAGAAAAATATGCTGCAGACTTTTCAACTAACCAACCCAATAACATATCAGACTTCTTAGTTGCACAAGAAAATGTAGCATATTCTGTCCTTTTTTCTTCTTCTCGTTATTTGTCAAAGACTTCTTAATACTAACCAACCAAAACAACAGGACTTTTATAGTAACTTTCACTTCACGAAGTAGGAGAAGATTGAAGGGCTGGGCCTTGGGGAAACGTCCTCATGCAAGACAAAGCCCTCGCCGATAATGGGTTGATAGAATTATCTATTGCATTAAACATCCATCCAAAGTGTAAATTAATATTAGTAAGAAACTTTATTAGGTCGAGCTATACAAAATATAGAAACATAGCTAGGTTATGCTAAAACAAAACATAGGACCAAGGGACTCGTAAGTCAAGTTATTAAGAGCATATAGATACCTTTTCACCTAAGGTTTGTGTTCGAATTTCTCTTTTCCTAATATTACTTGCATAACAAAAAAAAAAAACAAAAAAGGCTTATTTACTGTAATGCCCCCTGAAACTATGGTCAATTCTCACTTTACCCTCTAGAAGTTAAAATGACCCAGAGTGCCCCATTGACCAAGGTTTGGTGGTTTACTTTGCTCCCAACCGTTAACTCTATTAAAAGTTATATTAAAAAATGATGACATTGCATAAATAGGACCCACCCTTTTGATGAAATGTATGCCATGTAAGTGCCACATTTGAAAAACTAATAAAATATTTACTTCCCTCTTCTCTCTCCCTCTTTCTCTCTCTATATCTGACACCCTCCCCCACCAACCCACATGGGGGCAACCATCACAGCCCCACCCCTCCCCGCCCAAACAGCCACCCACCCACGACACAGCCCAGCCCCCAGCCCTCTCTCTTTTCTTCTTCCAATGATTTCCAAATCCCTAAATCTAAATATTTATATCCATGACAGACAGAGCACCCAAAATCCATGCCCCCGTGACTTGTCTTTCTCCCTCTCATGAATTCAATTCTTATTGCCAAAACCAACTACCTTCCAAAATCAAACAAACCAAATCAAAAATCCCAAAACCCACTACCTTCAAAATCCTAAAATTGACCCATTAATTGTGCACCCACATTCATAACACACCCAATGATGCAATAACCACCCATCATCTTAGAAAACTCATAAAGCCACCATGTTGTTCTTCATCCCCAAACCCAAACTCCTCTTTCTCTTTATCTCTCTTTGTCTCTCTGGGTCTGATGACAAAAAAAAAAAATTCATATGGTGCAGGACATTATTTTAGTATTTGGAGACTTTTGGTTCCCAAATCAAATAAAACACAACAATGTGGTGTTTTGGTGGTGAGAATTGAGAAATAAAAGAGTAGGGCTAAGAAGTTTTGGATATGGGAGGATATGGCAAAATTCTTTACGAGGATGTGGGAGGGGTGGTCTTAGGATGTGGGGTGGGTGCATAGAGAAGTTGCGGTAGGTAGGGAGCAGAGGGGAGGGGGTGGTCAGGGGAAGGGTGAGGGGCAATAAAGGTTGATGGGTTGGGGGCTAGCGCTGGGGAATATTGAATCGGTGGGTTGGGAAGAATGGAGAGAGAGAGAGATGGAGAGAGAAAAAAAACAATATTTTAAAAATATATTTTTGAAAAGAAATATTTATTATTATTATTATTATTTCATATGTGACACATTTCAGCACAAAGGTGGGTCTCTTTTGTGCCATGTCATCATTTTTAATAAATTTTTTAACTCAGTTAACGGTGAGGGGTAAAGTGAACTGCCAAACCTTGGTCAAGGGGGCATTCTGGGTCACTTTAACTTTCAAGGGGTAAAATGAGAATTGACCATAGTTTCAAGGAGCACTACAGTAAAAAAGCCTAAAATTAAAAACAAAAACAATACAAAACATAACCATCATTGTTTGGCTAAGCTAAAACAAAATATTCAAGGTTCGAACAACTTGTTCCTACATTTGCATTTCCATGAGAGGTACCTCATCGCCCTGATTTGTATTTGTTGCCTTGAGATTATTATTCTTACCAGGTGGAATAACAACCTGAGTGGGCGTGCAAGGTATGCAACCCACGCACCTTTTAACGAACCCAAGAGGCTTTGAACCCAAGATCATCTTCATATGCTTTCTAACTGCTGATTATCTCCTTCTTTTACCGCCATTGAATTAGCTTCTGAAATGGAAGGAAGGAGTGTGAGAGAAAAGATGATTAGAATGACAGTAATCGTTAGCATGTTTAGATATTTTCTTGAAGAAAAAGCCATCATGTGTCGTGTCTTGGAATTGAAAAGAACGGAACAAGAGATGAGAAGCTACGTTATGGCGTCCAAGATGATGGGGCAATAGAACAGATTGATATTTCATCAAACAATGTGCTATATATATACTAGATTTTACTGGATACATTAGAATCCTAGAATTACAAGGAAATCTAAATCCCTTTAGTAATTGGGAATAAGAAGAGAAGGAACAAATTTCATTCCTAACTTCACCAGTGTTTACCTAACTTCCACGTAAGGAATCATTAGGTGAATTGTAATAACCCGATCCTAAATTGATATTTAATTGTTACTTTATTCAAGTAAAAGACAATTTTACCCTTGAAATATTTTAATGGTTTAAAGGTTGACTTTTTGTTCCGGAAAGAATTTGGAGATTTTCGCAGTACCCTTGCGTAGAGCACGTTGAGATGAGTCCATAGACACGTAGTGGACTCAAGTCGGAGTTATAACGAAGAAGTTACGATCAAAAGAAGTCCAGTGGCACAATCATAAATATTTCAAAAAGGGATTTTTAAAAGAAATCAGATTCTCTTCTCTCTCTCTCTCTCTCTCTCTCTCTCTCTCTCTCTCTCTCTCTCTCTCTCTGTGCTCACCCCCCCCCCCCCCCGACTGTAATAGCTGATTGGGTTTAGCCCTCTCATCGTCGCGTCTGACAGCCTCCGGCCACAAGGCCGGTAACTACAGGACCACCTCAATCCCCTCTCTCCATCCCGACCATTCCCAGCCGCAGCCGCCGAAAAAACAGAAAACTGTCTGGTTTTGTCAAAATTTTCCATTGCTCGTTCCGGCAATTCTGACCACCAAATTTAGGATTGATTTCTGTGTTTGGTAACCTTATTTAGCAATTAAAGTTTGTCCGGTTTTCGGCTCACGATTCCGGCCATTTCCAACCACTTTTTGGGTTGGTCCAAGAATAAAAGTTGTTCCATTCATTGCTCTGATCATGTAGGTATAAGTCTTAACCGGCGGTTTGGAGATTTTTCGACTGCTGTAATCTCTTTGGACACCCAAGCGCCAACAGAGCGTGGGCACTTTTTGAGTCTCTCTTGGTCCTAAAATGATCCTCATGTCGTCCTGAGCACAACGGTATGCTCGGATTTCAATTTGGTTACCATTTGACTATTGATCAGATATCGCATATTAGGCATTATCCGGGTTCGAGGATCGTGTAGGAATTCGCGGATCGAGAATCGGAGTCCCAGATACTTCGATTCAATAATTCAAAGTTTAGGTAAACGGTAACCGGCCAATCGAGCAATCGCGAGCGATCCGACCGTTCAACTCGGACCAAATTTGCAGGACATGTTCATTGAACCCGCAGGAAGGACCCTCGAAGGGTCAAGCTCGCTCGGACGCATAGTGAATGGACTTTTGTTTTATAAATGATTTTATACAGTAAAAGATTTATTTTTCTCTTGAATGAATTATTTATGGTTTTTGCTTTCCAAGGAATTAGTTGAATTCAAATATTTTTATTAAATTCTGTTTATGTTTAAAATGTGAATGACTTGGAAAGTAGGAAAGGAAGTGATAACAACATTAAAGGATTTAATGAGAAATAGAATTATAATTTTCCAGAAAACGTTTTTAAACCACCATAGGTACCCAAAATGTTGCCTTTGGTTATAACGATGTCCACGGACATCCTAGTTGCCTTCGATTGAGTGAGCGCATGTTTGACAATTGCCCCACCAGTCCTAGGGATATCCGGACCGTGAGGAGCGAGGAATGCGGCTTAGGTTAACCAAGTGTACCCTAAGTCTTGTGAGGAATGCGGCTCGGGTCGACTTTGTGTTGCCGAGGCCTGCGAGGACATGCCGCATTATGCAACACAAGGAATTGACGATATAATGTGGGAATTAAATAGAAAATCATGGAATTGACCAATTTATGATGGGTACACCTAGGTGGAAAGGAATTATCATTTTTCAATGTTTTCAATTGGTTTTGATGATTTGAATGAATGCATGACTGGTTATATGTATATAGATATGCATGCTTGATTTTTGTACGAATATAGAACATGGTTATAATTGAATTTACAAATGGTTTTAGCAGTGGGGTTAGTATGTTGATATTATATTTTCCAAAACTTTCTTTCGTCCACCACAAGGCGGTCTTCACTCACCACTCATCCTTTCCACTATGTAGGATTTCTATTGTAATCGAACTATTCCTGTAAATTAAATTGAGTTGTATTGCTCTGAAATTTCCCTAGGGCTTACTGTAAGGCCTGAGGCCATAAAGATTTGATGTTTGGTTGCATGAATTCAAACATTGTGCATGCTGAACAATTGTAGCTTTATAAATTGAGTTTTGTATAGGTGAAAAAGTTTGGGAATGAGCAATTTACAGGGGAAACTTTGCCAAATTTTCGGGAGAAGTCAAACCCTAAAGAAATTTTGGATTTGTTAGAAGGGCAATTTGGTCAAGTGTGTTCGGTACCTGCCAAGTGTCGGACACGCACAAGGTTCGGCGTAGATTCCAAAGTGGAATTTGGGTCGGGTCCTGTGATGAATCCTACTTTGAAATTTATAATCTAGTATAAATCAGATCAAGAAGTAGGGGTAGCTCCTCTGATCCTCATTATAAGAGGTGCCAATATTGTACACGACATGTTAACACGACACGAATTAGCACGAAAAATTCAGTATTATGGTCTGAGTTATCGTGTCGTGTCATGTCAATTCGCAAACACCCGTTAACTCGTTAAGGTCAGGGGCATTTTTTTGTAAATTTATCTCTTTCTTTTTTTTTCTTCTTCGCTTTCTTCTCTTTTGTCTCTTCCTCCCCCATTCCCCCGATTCTCTCAGTACTCCATCTCTCTCTCTCTCTCTCTCTCTCTCTCTCTCTTCAAAACCCAGCAACCTTTGAGTTATCTTCTTCTCTCAACTTGAGAGTCTTAAGTAGCCACCACACCACCCAACCACCATGAGCCATCCCAGTCACCTCCCCCTTTGTCTCCCTCCCTCACCGATTCTCTCACCTTCTCCGATGACTCTTCCTCCTCCACTCCCACCATCTCCACTACCCAAACCTTTGAGGGCCACTCGCAGGGCATCTCCAATCTCACCTTCGAGCTCGTCTATGGACTGTGTTGATTTTGTTGTTTGTTGTTTTGTTTTTTTTTTTTTTTTTTGCACTGGTTGATTTTTTAATTGTTTAAAATTTCTGTTTTTGTTTTTTGGTTTTTGGTTTTTAATTCTTAACGGATTATCAGGTCGTGTCGTGTGATTTGCGAATTGTAACGGGTTGTGTTCGTGTTTGACATTTTCAACCCGTTTTCTTATCATGTCGTGTTGTATCAACCCGTTAAGAAAAGCGGGTTGACACAAAAACGACACGAACACTGAAAAAAACGACACGAATGCCAGGTCTACTCATTATTTGTTTGTTATGTTCTCTTTTTTGTTTATTCCTATCAAGATGAATTACTTTTCCGATTAACTTTAGATTTACCGTACAAGATTACTCACTAGTAGGATTATGTTTCCAATCTCGGTGTTTTTTGGGTGGTCACAATAGGATTCGAAGCTTTTTATTTTGGGAAATAGCGTTTAATGCCACTACTTTCCAAACTTTATCTGAAAATAACACCTTTACCCACACATTTTGCAAATATAACCTATAAATACATACTTATTGCCCACTTATCGACCACATAACACTTTTGGTCAGTTTTTGTTTTCTCTCTCAGCTATCTCTTGGCACTTTCTCTCAACTGTATCTGATAGTTCTCTCTTCCTCTCTCAACGCGCTCTCTCTCTCTCTCTCTCTCTCGATCTAGCTAACTACGCCTCTTCTCATGAAGAAGAAGATGGAGAACAACCTACCAAACCCATAGCTTTGCCCTCAAAACCCAGTTCTTCCTCTTCCTCCCTGTTTTCTTCTCTACCCAAATCCAAACCCCAACTTCGTCTCTCTTCGAATCCTTTTTGCAACCTAAACAAACCCAAACAAAACCATCTTTTCTGAATATGACAGCATGTCTTGGCATTAGGTGGCCATTTTTTGAGCATTTTGGTCCAATTTTGGGGGATTTTGAAGTCAACATTTACATGCCCTCTTCAAGAATAGCTTCTCCAGAAAATGAATTGTTGGTAATATGTAAGTTTTGATGTTAAATTGAATTTGATTACTAAAATTGGAAGTGATTGATTTCGTCTGTATTTTGTGTAGAAAGTGAAGTATTGGGATTGATTTTGTTTGTCCCAAAAAGCAAATGTGTTTGTTCTTTGTCGATTGATTCTTGCATTTAGTATTGGGATTTTCTATGAACTTGTTATGTATATATCATAGTGAAAAGACTCGAGATTAAATATATGATTAAATTCTTATATTGGTCAACCTGGTCCCCCGTGGGGTCCACAACCTCCGATTAATAATCCGAAAGTTCCTATAGGTTCATAAAAATCCAATTAACCTATCCTAAGAGTTTCGTCAAGATCCGACGGTCTGAATATATTGAACCCGAATTATGCCTAATATGTAAAAATTGGTTTTATACTCAAACGATAACAAAAAATTAATCCGAGCAGGTGGCCCCCGCTGCATGCCGCCACCCACCGCCGCCGATGGTGGGTGCATTGAGTAATTTCCAATGACTGGAAAATCTCAAAATCTCCTGCCAATACTATGCCAATTTGTTAAGCACCTTAAATGGAGTGTTTTTAACTCTTGGACCCCAGCCAAAAAGTGGTTGGAAACAACCTAATTCACTACTAAACCGTCGGAGCATACGGGTGTTTAAATCAAACTTCCAAATCACGAAATCAATCTAAACTACCTACATAAACGGATAAAGCACTTCGAGAGGATGAAAAACTGTACCTCACTTGTCGGAATTGGTGGCTGGAGTCGCCAGAAAATCGGCAAAACTTCTCGTCGTTACAGCCGCCAATCCTCGGGTTTTCAAAGAGGGAAAATGGGTGGAATAGAAAGAGGACGTCGAGCCGAAACTTTTGGTACTAATTTCATAGCCTAAGATGGTCGGACGACGACAAACGACCGACGGGGAGATGGAAGTTACTATAGCAATCGCTGGTACTGTAGCTCTCGGGTTACAATAGCACTTAAACGAAGAGAAGAGGGAAAATAACGTGGAAGAGTTTGATATGGTATTTTAAAAAATCTGACTTCGAAATATTTACTGTTGTGCCATTAAACTTCCGTTGATCGTAACTTCTTCGTTAAAACTCCGATTTGAGCCAACTATGTGTCCACGAACTCGTATCAACGCGCTCTAAGCAATAGTGCAGCTCAATTCCCCAAATTCTTTCTTGAACAAAAAAGTGAATTTTAAACTCATTAAAATACTATCGGGGTAAAATTGTCTTTTACTTGAATAATTTAAGAATTGAATATTAATTTAGGAACAAGATATTACAATGAAAATAGGTGGAATAGAAAGAGGACGTCAAGCCAAAACTTTTGGTTCCAATTTCTGTTCTATGATGGCCGGACGACAACAAACGACTGACGGGAAGATGGAAGTTACTGTAGCAATCGCTGGTACTGGAACTCTCGGGTTTCTATAGCACTCAAATGAAGAGAAGAGAAAAATAACGTGGAAGAGTCTGATCTGGTATTTTTTTAAAATCTGACTTTGAAATATTTACGGTTGTGCCACTGCACTTCCGTTGATCGTAACTTCTTCGTTAAAACTCCAATTTGAGCCCACTACGTGTCTACAAACTTGTATCGACGCGCTCTATACAATAGTGCAGCTTAATTCCCCAAATTCTTTCCTGAACAAAAAGTCAATTTTAAACCCATTAAAATACTCTCGAAGTAAAATTGTCGTTTACTTGAAAATTTTAAGAATTGAATATTAATTTAGGAATAGGATATCACAGTTTCCCTCCACCCTGAATAGATTTAGATGAGGCTATCATTTTCCCCGGTGACTTGGAATATACAAATATTTCCTTAGAATGTTTACAATTCTGTTTTCGGATGTCGTATTTATTACTACCAATGTATAACTACAGTGCTAATACTTTCCAAGACTGTTTATCAGCCCACACCAAAGAATCTGCTTGAGCATTGATGGAGACTATAAATATGACATTTTTTGGGGCAAGATTGACTCTTGTGGTTGCAATGGCTAGCTTGGTTTTGCAAGAGAGTGCCTTTCAGGTGAAGTCGATACTCAATTACTATGATTATTATATCTTCAGTACTTCCTGGTTGTAATGTTCAATGCTGGGGAATCAGAAAGATGACAACATGTACCTTCATGATAGAGACTTTGACCACTTCTCTTCAGGTGGTCATGTCGAAGGTGTTGTTTTGACAGAAGCTAGCATTGCTAGGTCAAGATCTCGGACAACTACAGCCTCATTGTTGCTAAAATATGAATATGATTTGAATACTTTGGGTTAGGTTTTATTCTTCTCCATAATGAGGTATATATAGGAGTTTACATGAGTGCTTTATAATGAAATAGATACAGTAATCAATTAGGATAGTATCTCCTAATTATACTATGATTTGTCAACTATATAGAATAGGAAAGTAAATCTCTTAATTAATCAAGGAAATAAATCTCCTTCATTAATTAGGAGACTCACGTTAACACTCCTCCTCAAGTTGGTGCATATATGTCACCAATGCTCAACTTGGTAAGTGAGTAATGAAATACTATGCAGCAAATAGCTTTTATTAAGATATTTGCCAGCTGATCTTCTGATTTTACGAATGGTAGGCGGATGATCTTCTTCTCAATTTTTTCTTTGATAAAATGTCTATCCACCTCAACATGTTTGGTTCGATCATGTTGAATTGGATTATGGGCAATATCAATAGCTGACTTGTTGTCACAATGCAACTCCATTGGCTTTTCTAGCTTGAAGCCCAATTCTGTCAAGAGTCTTCTGATCCACAATAATTCACAAACTCCGTGAGCCATTCCTCGATACTCTGCTTCTGCACTAGACCAAGAAACCACATTTTGCTTTTTACTCCGCCAAGTGACTTGGTTACCTCCACAAATGTAAAGTAACCAGAAGTAGAGCGTCTATCTGTAATGGAACCAGCCCAATCAGCATCTGTATATCCAACAACTTCAAGATCTCCATTTTTTTAGAACATTAATCCTTTCCCAGGGGCTGACTTTAAGTATTTTAAGATTTGATCAACTGCATTCCTATGAGACACTAGGCGAATGCATAAACTGACTAACCGCACTCACAACATATGCAATATCTGGTCTTGTGTGTGCCAGGTATATCAACCTTCCAACAAGGCGTTGGTATTGTTCCTTATTGGTTGGTTCTTAGTCCATGTCTTCACACAACTTGTGATTCATCTCAATGGGTGTGTCAGCAGGCTTACATCCAAGCATTCATGTTTCAGTGAGTAGATCCATTACATACTTTCTTTGAGACAGAAATATTCTAGTTTTTGACATTGCTACTTCGATTCCGAGAAAGTCCTTCAGATCACCTAAATCCTTCATCTCAAATTCCTGAGACAAATACTTTTGCAACTTCAGTTGCTCTTCTGCATCGTTTCCAGTTACGATTATGTCATCTACATAAACAATCAATGCAGTAAGTTTTCCTTCATCACGCTTCAAGAACAGGGTGTGATCTGAATTACTCTGTGTATATCTAAAATTCTTCATAGATTTTGTAAATCTACCAAATCATGCCTTGGGAGATTGCTTTAACCCATATAATGACTTTCTGAGCTTGCAAACTTGATTTTTCCTATCATGAGCTAAATTACATCCTGGGGGTAAGTCCATATATACTTCTTATTCTAAGTGTTCATGTAAGAATACATTTTTGACATCAAACTGATGTAGTGGCCAATCGAGATTTGCTACTAGAGACAATAGGACTCTAATAGTGTTAATCTTAGCTACTGGGGCAAAGGTCTCCTTGTAGTCTATCCCATATCTCTGTGTCTACCCCTTCGCCCCAATCTAGCTTTATATCTTTCAACGGATCCATCTACTTTGAGTTTCACAGTATAAATCCACCTGCATCCTACTGTCTACTTTCCATGAGGTAAGGGCATGAGTTCCCATGTGACATTCTTTTGGAGAGCTCGCATTTCCTCATTCATAGCTTCTTTCCATTTTGGGTGTTCTAGTGCTTCAGTTACATTGTTGAGGATAGATATGTTAGCCAACTGCTTCACATAGTGCACACGTGACTCTGATAATCTGCTGAGAGATATATGATTATTGATGGGGTATTTCCCTTTGGATTTAAGATCTGCTTCATATTGTACTCGAGGTTTGCCACGGTTCTTCATTTCTGGAAGCTGATATGTCGGCTCTGTGCCTTCTGAAATCAAATCATCATGGGATATTTCATCAGTGTTATCAGTTTTAGGAAAAGACGTTACCTAAATGACTTCCTCAGCAGGTGATTGGTGCGGTACTAGAGTTGAAGCGGGCAAATCTCATAAAACGGTTCAATTTCCTCCTCTTGATTTTGATAGCGTGGAGACAACTGATCATTTTCCTTTGGCGACCAGTCGTTTTGAAGCAGGTTCTCTATAGTTGAAGGACTAAGGGGGGACCGGTTGCTTTCCACTGGCGACCGGTCATTTTGATGCAGAGTGACGTCTTGGGGAAAAAATCGAGAGTTGGAGCAGTGGTGGATTCTTGATTCTCCTCATGAGCTGTTGAAATATATAAGTCATGTTCCCGAAACACAACATCTATGGAGGTAAAGACCTTCTGACTAGGAGGATGAACACCGGTATCCTTTCTGATGAGGTGCATAGCCAATGAAAACACATTTTTCGGCTTAGGGATCCAATTTGCTTCGTTGGTGATCATGTAAGTGGACAAATACAACACAACCGAAAATCCGGGGTTCCAGGTTTAGGGTAGAAGGTGTTTGGATATGGTGGTGAAGTGTTTGAAGTGGTGTTTGAAAATTTAGGATACTAGAGGGAATCCGACTGATAAGGTATGCTGCAGAGACAACAGCTTCGCTCCAAAAGGATCGTGGCATATTGGCACCAAAGAGAGAGGCACGAACGACTTCCAATAAGTGTTTGTTCTTTCTTTCAGCCACCCCATTCTGTTGGGGAGTGTAAGGGCATGAGCGTTGATGTATGATGCCATGATATTGTAAGAACTGGTTAAGATCATAATTTAGAAATTCTCTGCCATTGTCAGAACAAAGAACCTAAATTCTGGCATGAAACTGAGTCTCCACCATTTGATAAAACTATTGAAACCTGGAACTGACTTTCCCTTTAGTTTTGAGAAGGGAAACCCAAGTCATGCGTGTGCAATCATCTATAAACGTGACAAACAATCGAGCCCCTGCCGGAGTGGCAATTTCAGCAGGTCCCCAAACATCAGAATGAACAACAGAAAACGAAATCAAACTCTTATTTGAACTTAATGGGAACGGGACACAATGGCTCTTAACCAATTCACACGTATCACACTAGAAGTTGGAAACAACAAGACTGGAAAATAATGATGGAAACTTCTTAAGATAACCGAACGATGTAACCGAACGATGCATGCCCAAGACGTTTATGCCATAACCAAATTTTGTCTCTCTCCCCCTCAGAACGAGTTCCACTGGTTGTGAAAGCTTAACCAACCTTGACCTCACTATCCGATGCCCAATCCAAGTAGTAGAGTTTGCCTCGCCCAGTACCACAACCAATCGTCTTTCCTGTAAGAATGTCCTGAAAAACACAATGATTCAGCCAAAATGTTACAGTACACCCCAAAGTAGTAGTAAGTTGTACAACAGATAACAAGTTATGGTCCAAAGATGGAACAAGTAATACAGAATCCATATGTAGGGAAGTAGAGAGAGATAGAGAGCCCTCTCCAACCACAGGGGAGGGGGTACCATTAGCATTAGACACCACCGACAGAGTGGATGATTTGCGACTAATAAGTTGGCCAGAATAAAATGTCATGTGATCCGTAACACCCGAGTCAATAATCCATGTGAATGTTTGAGAGGACGTATGAAAAGTAGAACCTTTGGGGGTGGCGATAGAAGCATGAGTCCGGGTAGCCGGGTCAGCAGGATTGATCGCATGCTTCTGTGAATCTGTAATAAGGGGGAGAATCGTAGGGGTTCCTGACATCGCAGCGAAAGTAAGATGTGATATGAGAATGTGAGGAATTTTGATTTGAGGAATTTGATTTGTGGAATTTGATGTAGGAATTGGATTTGAGAGGTATGTGTATAAGATTTGAGGGTATGTGTTTAGGGATTTTGATAAGATGATTTGAGAACTTTAGATTTGAGGGATTTGGATTTGGGGAAAAATATGAGGAATTTGATTTAGGGTTTTGGATTTGAATATGAGAAATTGGAGATAAGGGTTTAGAGACAACCTAGGATCGATTGCTCTGATACCATGCTAAAATATGAATATGGTTTGAATACTTTGGGTTAGGTTTTATTCTTCTCCATAAGGAGGTATATATAAGAGTTTTACATGAGTACTTTACAAGGAAATAGATACAGTAATCAATTAGGATAGTATCTCCTAATTATACAATGATTTGTCAACTATATAGAATAGAAAAGTAAATCTCTTAATTAATCAAGGAAATAAATCTCCTTGATTAATTAGGAGACTCAAAAAATTGTTAAGGAATTGCTGGATCCAAGCTTCCAAGGAACTGGGAATAGATGTTCTCCATGACAAAATGTCAGAACATCAAGATTTGTCTGTGGATCAGTTAATTTGCTTAAGCTAGTTGGGAAATAAACCCATATTGGCCGCAGAGGCTTCATTTCAGGCTTCCCTGAATATAGCAAATCAGATTCTCAGAGGAAGAACTAGGGTCGTTTAGGAATTGTTGTAATTACTAGTTCCTTACATATAGTTTCATTGGTATTAGCTACCCTCCATGGTTAAACTTTGTATTCTTTTCTTTCTTAAGAATCCATTCCTTGTCAACTTTTTGTATTTCTCACCTTGTACAATAGGATTTGAGTTATGTAATTAAGTAGTAGGAGCACACCAGATGATGTCACTACCTTGCAGGGTGATTCTCTGTGTGTCTGTGTGCGTGTAAAGTTGACGGATATGCTAATTTCTTTTGGGCCAATGCAAAGGTTTCTAATGTTCTACCTCAGCTGAATTGAGCACACTCTGCGTCTGCCTCCTCATCTGCTTAGCCTTCGTCTAGAAGATGCAGTTAGTTGAGAGCTTGAGAAGCTTTTCTTAGATGAGGTTTGTGGCCTGATATATATTTGTTCATGATATATTTTGAATTTTGCCCCTTGTTTCTTATTTACAATGTCGTTACGTTTTTTTTTTTTTTGGTGCATCACAATGTTTTTAGTTTGATTTACTGTGCTATTGTTCCAATGGAGGTAATCGCCAACTTGGTACTTCGCATTTTTGTCCATAGCATCCAATCCATTAAAGATAGCTTTATCTTACCTACTGGTGGTCATCCAACTTTTAGGGTATATTTGTTTACCATATTTTAAATTTTATGACGATAGCTTTTGGTCAAATTTAGGTTGTTTTAGTCTGTATAATTGGAGTCAGCTTGGTTGCTTGCTTCCATCCGTTTTTTATTTATTCTTATTTGTATTGTTTCCAATTTTCAATTTTAAGAAACCCCAATTTATTTCTGTGTATGAGAACTGCCAATCTAAATACCTAGTATCATTGATACAGATGATTAGGCCTTAAGCTTAATGGCTGATTGTTAAATTTAGCCTAAGTTAAGGTTGTTAGCTTAAAATGGAGCTGCTGATTAGCTGATAATTTATTCTCTGGATCCTACATAAATTAATATACTCCACCTTCATTTGATGTGACAATATGTAATATACAATGATCTTGTTCTCTATATTCAAATTTGGTTTGTTTTCATTTTCTGAAACATGGTGTCAGAGCACCAAGCTCTTGAGATCTAACCCCATTGCCAACCTTACCTTAGAAGAAAGGAACAAAGAAAAAATATGGACAACTTCTTCTCTCTCTCACTCACTACTATGCCATAGTTTCCGTTAAATCTTTTCGCTTGGATTTCATCTCAGTTCTCGGCTTGGTTTACCTCATTCCCTGTGGGTGACCAAACTGACAACAAGGGCCTGTCTTCTTCTTCTTCTTTATGAAATTGAAGTGCCTAATTACCTTGAAGGGGTTGAGCTGTCCAAGTATTCTTGAAAGCTCTAAAGCATGCTTTTGATTCTATTTGCAGGAGTTTAGAGTTTTCAATATCCACTCGCCAGCTTAAGAAGTGAATATCACTGAGATAGGCTGATTATTTGTTGTTCACACTGAATGGGTGTCTGTTAGGCATTTAGACTATATTAAGATTGTCAGCTTAAATCAAGATCTAATTTGCAGAGCTGATTACTAGAGGAATTAATGTCAGAATACTCCTTTCCTTTGAGTATGTACTATGCAATGTTCTGCTTCCTTTCGAAAGTTTCTTGTTTTCTTTTTGACCTTTTACAACACTTAGCATGTTGTGTTTCCGGAATCCTAACTCATACAACAAGTTGACAATTGTTTACACCAAAAAGGACCCGCCGGCCATTCGCATGGGGTTTGGCCGTGGAGTTTGCTTGTTGCGATTGCGAAGGCGTGCCACTGTTGGTAGTGAAAAACTCCAACAGACTGAAAATGGTAAGACTAAAAAATGCGCACCGATATTGACTTTAATCAATCGATTGTGGATTGGGCAGGGAACTGACCCAATACAAGGTTCTTTTCTATGCCTCAATTAAGAGGACTTCAATATTCATCTAGTGCGAAAATGATAACTGACATAAGCTAAAATTGAACAGTAATGGAAATGACAGAAGTTTATCAGAATATTTCTCTATTCAGACAACTTGAAAGAAAAAGGAACAACACAGCCTAAAGATTTCTCTATTCATACCTAGTACATAAAATTA
Source organism: Prunus kanzakura (assembly GCA_020521455.1). Lineage (NCBI taxonomy): Eukaryota > Viridiplantae > Streptophyta > Magnoliopsida > Rosales > Rosaceae > Prunus > Prunus kanzakura. The sequence goes on along the minus strand of BPUM01000926.1, from coordinate 431,685 downwards.
AAATGGAGATTGAAGATTTCTCTATTCAATCTTGTACAAGAATAAATCATACCAAGAGTTGGCAGAGCAAAATAAAGAAAATTCCTCAGGAGTTGTCAACTGGGAAATTCAGAGAATGAAAAAGGAAGGCTGTTTCAAGCTTTTGAGCTGGGTTTATAGACGTTGAGTCTGGTTTTTGTTGGTTGAGTTGTGTGTCTTTGCTGATGATTTTTCCTTCAATTTATAGAGAATGGAGGTTGGTTTAGTGGACCAGAAGTCAATTTGAAGTACCCACTTGCCATTGGTTTTGGTGAGTGGGTTGCTGAAAATACAAGTAAACCCAAAAAAGTTGCTAAGAGGCTTTGATGTGATTTGACAGAAGTTGTCACTATTAGACTCAAAGAAATCCAAAGTATTAGTCCACTTGCCATTGATTGGTGAGTGACAGCCAAAAGTAGCTAACTAAAAGGCAAAAAGAAATGTAGAGATAATGACCACCATCTCTACTTCTTTCTTTATTCATTCTTTAACCTCACTTGCATATTATTTATTCTTCTTTCAACCTTTGTGTAGACTTTTCACGTGTATGTTGGGCTCTGGCTTTGTTTTAATATTCTTCATCACAAAGGATATTAAATTGTTTCCATCTACCACATCTTCATTTTATTCTTCTTTGAATCAACTCACTGGTGATGAAGTCCTTCCATTGATAAAGTGAAACTTGATTTGCAGCCACTGAGTTTCTCCTCCAAACATGCCTTGATGCATAATAAACTGGGAATGCTAGGTTGATCTAATTGCTTCCAATTTTGGATATGTTATTCTCCACATAAATAGGAACAACATTGATGAAGAACTTAATTCCATTGGAGCAATAGAAAATCTGATTTAGCATGGTTGCAACTGACTGGTCGTCACAGACTGCTATCACGAATAGAAATCATGATTAGTGCTCTGAAGATTCAATACTGGTGTAGATGAAGCCAAATTCGGATATGTCGTAGTAGACATCCAAATGAACTACTTTTATACAGAACGAATGTTCATTTGAGGACTGGAAGCTGGCCCGAATCGGGCCATAATTAGGCCTGAATTGCCACTGTTTTCAGCTTTCGCTGTTGCTGGTATGCTTCTGATTTTTGATGTCGCGAGGATTCGACATTTATGCAAATGATCCCAAATTTGGATATGTTGCAGTAGACATTCTAAAGAAAAACTTTCATGAAGAAAGACAATTCATTAGAGCATTGGAATTAGGCCCGAATTGGGCCCGAATTGCTGCTATAAGCTTTTTGCTGGCGCTGCACATCTGGTGTTTTCAGCTCTTAGGATTCCACATTTGTCCGAATAAACCCAAATTTGGATATGTTGCAGTAGACATAGAGATGAACAACTTTCGTGAAGGATGAAACTTGATTTGAGAGCTGAATTTGAATCTTGGGCCCACTCCATCTGACTGCAGCAATGCATGTCTAGCCATATTTTGGCCATTTTGATGTTCATGGAACATTATCTTCCATTTTAGGCAAAAATACGATTTTTGGTACAAACAACAATCATGTGCTAATAATTGGCAAGTGATTATGTTTCGTCCATTTGTGGGAGAGATAATTGCTGCAAACTTTAAAGTCTCTACTGCAAATGGTTTACGTCGTATGTATTCTACTGAGAGGAACTGAATGTAGCTTATTTCTAGGTCTCATTTAATTTTTCCTTCTTAGTTTCTCTTTGGTGCAAGCAATTCTCACTGTAATTGGCAGTGCCCCGTGAATTTTTTGATGATATTTATGTACCTATTCATCTTTTGCCTGTTCCATCCCACTCCGAGCCCGACACAAGAAAGAGGTGACCCTTCCATGTCTGCTTTGATAGAAGTACATATAGAGCTTTATATGCATAATCCTGCACAATTTCTTGTTTATTGGTGTTTTTTTAAATTACCCTCAAATATGTCATTCATTATATTCACTGAGGATTACAGGGACAGAGTCAAGTGGTCATGGAAGTGTCCTGATTCAGATGCAGAACTTGTTATTGATGGGATGGATCAGGTTCGTGTTATTGCTTGTTTATCCATACACACTCAAATTTATGGTGCCTTAAGTGTATACTAACTTTTAGTTCTAAATGGCCAGATAAAATTCCAAGCTCACAGTGTGAACTATCCTCCAATTCTAATTGAGCAGCCAGAAGACTCAAAACCATTTGCCCCTACGGTGGTTACCGTAAGTTCATGCTTTGAACCTTATCATATGAGTCGTTGCATCTAGCTGTAGCATCACTTGATCTCTAGTTCTCTACAATTCTCCAAAGGCAATGAACTACTGAAAAAATGCTGCTTTGTGAAACTTTTGTTCTCTTTAAAATATGCTATTCCTTCGTTCATATATAGTAACTCTAATTCCTGTGTTACATTATGTCATATCTTCGTTCAAATGAATTCTATAAGCCTCCAATTAAGTTTCCTATTTTGCAGGGATCAATTGATGTTGATGGTTTGGACACTGTTTCATGGTGGGACAATGCAGAAGACAAGGATGAAGAACCTGAAGACCCTTAAGCTTACAGAACTTCAGAAAAGGGAACTACTTTGTTTCTCATGACTATGTTTGAAGTCATGGATACAATTTGTTTTGAGCTTGTAACTTTTTCATTTTTGATTATATATAACTTATTGTCGCTCAAATTAGCTTGATTGCAAGGTGGACAAACTTTAGTGGTCTAGAGGGGGTGATACAATATGAATTCCATGGTGAATCAGCTTAGCTTGAGCCTTGTGGACTCATTGGTTTTGACTTGCTGTCTCATTTGCAATAATATTCTTGGGGAAACTGCTTCTTGCACATATCTAAATGTAGTATGTCCTTCCCTCATGGGGGGAAGGGAACACTGTAGGTATTCGTTTTACTACGGTTGCCTTGCTTCCGTTACTTTCTGAGGGTCATACTCATAGTTACATAAGAATACTGGCCTGAATTTCTATTCTAGATTTCCCATTTGCTTTAGAATTGTGATAGCTCTTGATAGGATAAATGAAGTTTAAATTTCTTGGGGTTACCCAATAATGCATACTTTTGTTGTTGAGGTGTTTTGGGTCAAATCTCTGTTCAGAAAACCTTCTTTTGAAACTGAGGTGTCTAGCTCAAGCTTCTTTGGAAATGTGGTTTACTTATTTTGAATCAGTTTGAATAGATGTGATTGGATTATCAATAAGAGGAAGAAGAAAAAAGGATAGATTAGAATTGATGTTGAAGTGGGGTAGAAATTCATAATGATCTGTACAGTACTCAGATAAGCCATCACCAATTATAATTAAAAACATGCAAAACAGGCTGAAGGAAGATTCAGACCCAAAAACCAAAAAAGAAGATTTGATTCTCTTTTATTGCCATAATTTCACTCTCTTAGCCCTACATTTATTCTAATCTTAATGCACATATATTAATTTGAGATCTTGTGCTTCATACAATTTTCTCAAAGAGCCATGGGAGCCATTGAAGTCGATGGTATGACATCCCAATCTTCCATCTGATTCAACACCTCTAAAGAACTATAAGGAACTACAAAGAGTGTGAAGAAATAAACCTACTGATATCAGTATGTTTTTCATTATCATGGGTACAGATTATATACAATCTGACAGAGATACAAATGGTAAGAGAATCAGGTATTACAGCCAATTACAAGTAATTAGAGATTACAATAAATTACAGATATTTATCTTAATCAAGGCAATGAAGATGGAGATTGGCTAGAGTGATTTATGGAGAGTTGACCAGACTGAATTGATTCACTAATACCCCCCAGCAAACCGGACAGGCAAGGCTGGACAAGGTTTGATCGGAGAAGCTGGTGGCGTGGTTTCTAAAGTGCTTTCGTGAGGAGGTCGGCTAGCTGATCAATAGACGGAACAAAACAGACGCGCTGACTGCCCAAGGCCACCTTTTCGTGCACAAAGTGGTAATCAAGCTCGATGTGGCGGGTGTGAGAGTGAAAAACAGGGTTGGCAGCCAAGTAAGTGGCGGAGAGATTGTCACAGTGAAGAAAGACTGGGAAGGAAAGTTGAACACCAAGTTCGACCAAGAGGTAGGATAGCCAAGTAGTTTCAGCACAAGCATGAGCTAAGGAGCAATATTATGATTCCGTGCTTGAGCGAGAGACAGTGGGTTGCTTTTTGGAACACCAAGAGATCAAGTTGGTGCCCAAGTAGATCAGATAGCCAATGGTGGAGTGACGAGAGTCCGGGCACCCAACCCAATCTGCATCGGAGTATGCAGAAATACGTGTGGGTTGTGACTGCGGACGAAGAGTTAAGCCAAAATCAAGGGTCCCTTTGATGTAGCACAGGATACGCTTTACGGCGATCATATGAGAAGAATGAGGTGCGCTCACGTATTGCGCAACAGAGTTGACCGCAAAGGCCAAGTAGGGTCTAGTGATGGTGAGGTATTGGAGACAGACCACGACCTCTATGTATGAAGTGGGTGAAGATAACAAGTCACCCTCAGTCGCTAAGAGAGAAGATTTGGCAGCAAGGGGTGTAGAGGTCAGTTTGCAGTCAAGCATGTGATGAAGTTGAAGAAGGTCATGAGCATACTTAACTTGAGATAGGTGAAGACTGCCATTAGAGTGAGTGACCTGGAGAACCAGAAAATAACTAAGGGGCCCAAGATCTTTGATGTCAAATTCACGGCCTAAAGTAGAAATGAAGTCTTGGAGCACCCCAGAATGGCTGCCAGTAATCACTATATCATCAACGTAGAGCAACAGGAATATTTGATGATGGCCATGGTGATAAACAAATAGAGAAGCATCCGCTCGACTTTGGGTGAACCCAGAAGATAGTAGGAAAGTGCTAATGCGATGAAACCAAGCACGAGGAGCTTGTTTGAGACCATAGAGTGCTTTATGGTGCTTGCAAACGTAGGTAGGTCGGGCAGGATCCACAAACCCGGGTGGTTGAACCATGTAGACATCTTCATTGAGAAAACCATGGAGAAAGGCATTTTTAATGTCAAGTTGACGAAGAGACCACCCTCAAGAGACGACAAGGCTGAGAACTATGCGAATGGTAGCGGGCTTGACAACTGGACTAAAGGTTTCGGTGTAGTCAATCCCTAGTTGTTGGTGAAAACCCTTGGCGACCAAATGAGCCTTGTAGCGCTCAATACGACCATCAGAGTGTCGCTTAATACGAAAAACCCATTTGCAACCAACTAGAGTGTGCAACGGAGACGAAGGAACCAGAGACCATGTGTGATTTTTGAGAAGAGCATTGATTTCTTCTGTCATCGCGGTACGCCATTCCGCATGTTTTTGGGCCTGAGAAAAACAAGTGGGTTCAGTAGATTCAATAGCAGAAAGTAATCCATGGGGAATGGGGTACTGTATGGTTCTGTTAGTGCATGTTTTGGGTTGGATGATCCCAGCACGAAGCCATGTAGTCATGGGGTGAGTTGGCGGAGCCGCAACGTGGGGAGGAAGACAAGGATTAGGAACAGGCGGAGAAGGCTAGAGAGATGAGGATTGGTCTGTGCGCTGCGCAGATGTGGAAGGCGCATGTTGTGCAGGGAGCTAGGTTGAGGAAAGGCATGGGCCTGGAGCAGAATTAGGGCCTGGAGTGTGAGATGTGCCAGGGGTGGAAGTCGGACCTAAAGGATCAGTTGAGCCTGAGGTAGCAGACAGGCATGTAGGAGCAAGCGGGCCTGTATGGGAAGTCGAATGTGGAGCAAGAGCTGGGCTGTTATGATGAATTGGGCCTGGAGAGGATGAGGGCCCTGGTGAGTGGCAGGGTCCAGAAGGAAGGCTAGGGCCTGAAGTAGGGGGGCATGGGCCCGAATGGGAAGGAGAAGTAAGGGGAGCCGATGGAGAAGGTGCGGCAGGGAGAGCCGGCAGAGCACACTGGGGAAAAATATCAAGTTCAACTGTTCCTGCCGAAGAGGCAACCTGCAAATTCTTAAAAGGAAAACTTAATTCATTAAATAAAACATTGTGTGAGACATAGACATGATCGGTGTTTGGATGAAGACACTGATAGCCCTTATGTTAAGGACTATAGCCTAGGAAAACACATTCTAAGGAATGACTCTAGAGTTTGTTGGGAACATATGGACCAAGATGAGGAAAACAAGAACACCCGAAGACACGAAGGTGCGGGTAGGTAGGGGGACGCTAAAAAAGTATAGAATAGGGAGTGGCCCAATAGTGGATGGGGGTGGGAAGTAAATTAATTAAGTGAACTGCAGTAAAAGCAGCTCCGGCCCAACAACAATGTGGAACTTGGGATGTTACTAAGAGAGTGCGAATGATGGTAACAATATGGCGATGTTTGCGTTCAGCAAGCCCATTTTGCTGGGGCGTGTGAGGGCAAGAGAAGCGTTGTTGGATGTCATAGGTTTTGCAAAAATTAGAAAAGGCATGATTAATGTAGGGGCTTTTTCCTTCCGGCAGCAAGTGGGATGGACTGATGAAGTTGTCCCCTTTGTTTGAGTTCGAAATTAAGCCCCAAAATGCTTCGAAAGGGCAGCAAAGCCTTAGGAAGTATTTTGGTTATCTTCTCCAACAAAGCAACAACAGTTTTATAGATAATTTCTTCATGTTTACAGATAAACTTTCGGGCTTGGCATGAGAGGCATGTGGCATGGGAGCAAAATTATCATGGGTTTAGCACTTTAGAGAGAGAGTTGGGGGTTCCTACGAAGGTCAGGGGTTCTAATGGAAGAGAGGAGAGGTTCTAAGGAGGATTGGGGGAGAGTTTTGGGTAATTTTCGTAGCTTCCGGCAGCTTGGCAGTGACTCTGTCAGAACTGTAGCAATCTGCCAAAGCAGGGGAGATGGGGGAAATGGGCAAGCAAAGCACGAAAATTGCTGGGTTTGCAAGTGAGAGAGAGAGGAAGCTTGCTCTCTGAAGGTTGGGTTGTGTTGTGTTGGGTAGAGGAGGCCCTATTTATAATTGCTGGGGTTTGTTCTTCTCCAAGAAACCCTAATGGTTTCTTCCCCTTCTAGCTAAGCTTTCCTTTTCCTTTCTTCTCCTCTTTCTTGACTTACTTCATGGTGGCAAAGTCAGCTCTGCCCAATCCCACAAAATCAGAGATTTTGGGTGCTCCAAGCTTCTTCCAGCGGCTGCTCCAGAGAGGGGCTTCTATTTTCATCGATCTTTTCCTCTTCTTTCTTCCTCCTTTCATGGCCAATATCTGGTGGAGGAAGGAAAATGAATATGCACGCTGGTTCAGAGAACAACACCTTCCCTTGCACGCCAATATCCCTTGGTCTTTTTACTGCCTTCACTTGGAACTTGCTCCTTCCATGTGTAACCTCCCAGCATCCCTTTTTTATGTGGATCCTTTGGCCCTTCGTGGCTTTCTGCTTCAGCCAAGTGCTGAAGGCCTTGGACTCTTTTATTCAAATGGTATGGGCCTTTTAATATAGAAAACCAAGTCTTCTAATAAGTGGGCCAAATTCACCAAATATTTGGGTTTTATGGGCTAAAGTAATGGGTTATTTTGGTCGGGCTACCCTAGTTGGCTTAATGGGCTATTTCCTCTCTTGTGCTTACCCACATTTGGGCCTAAGAAAATGGGCTTGAGTCCCGAGGCCCCCAAGCGACCCGAGACTTCCATTTCCCGACCTTTGGGTGGGCCCCATAACAATTCGTTACCATCCATACCACAACCCACTCAAGCAAGCCCCGGGCATTCGAGTGGCTTGGGCCCACTTAGGCTTGTAGCGTGGTTGGGTGTGTAATAATGATTTCCTGCTTGGCATGGCATGTCGCTTGGCATGGCATATCGCTTGGCATGCTTTTATTATTATGCTTGATGAGATAATTAGCATGGATTTGCAGAGCTAATGCACTTTATAATCTTAATCTTGATTCATAGCATGACGGATTATTTATTTGGCATGGCACGTGGAGTGTGACTCGTGCATGACGGACTTTTGTGTGCTCTAAGTCGGGTTTTTTCTCAATAAGGTATTGTGCTGGGCCGGGAATTCATTTGGGCCGAACCGTGAATTTTTTGGGCCTCAACATTAGCCCCCTTGATTATTGGGGCCATGAATGTGTATCGAAATGGTCCGAATAATCAATTTCCAGCCCAAAATCAATTGTAGTGGCATGGCATGACATGACATGGGTTTAGGAGCAACTCAAGGATGACTAGTTAAGGGTCTCTGAAATTACAGCCAGGTCTTTTCCGGGAAGGTTGGAGGGGTCGCAATGGTCCCGCTTAAAACCCAATCCTTCTTAAACACCGAGGGTGTTGCCTTAAAGAAATTTCCTAGACACTGTAATTTTGGAGGTCACTTACTAGAGTTACCAAGAGTTTGCCCATTTTGTGGCACGACAGAGAAGAAAATGCTTGGTGGATTAGCTTAGCTTGCATGAATTATTTGCTTGAGTGACTAGAGAGGCTTGATTTTGCATGATCGTGTGCTTGGATGCTTGGCATTGGCGTGTACGCTTGATTTTGGCTTGTATGCTTGGATGCTTGGTTTTGGCTAAGGTAGCATGGTTTAATATGGCTTTTGGGACATTTAGCATGGTGGATGTCATTTGACAGTAGCCAGACGTGCTAGTGGATGGTGGGGATCCAATCTTGGAGTTGCGGATGCAATGAGTTTGGATTCACCATTGTGTTTGAGTTTACGGCACCAGCCTCAGAACACTTTGAATTTTAGCGGACAAAACTTCAATGAAGGTCATGCGACATGATGGCTAGATTTTGGAAGAATACTTGAAATATGGCATGTGCTGGAAGGATGTTTGAAATAAGGCAGGTGTTGGAAGAACGTGACTTGGCTTGGCCCTCACGTGGGCAAAATTGTGTTGCCCCTTCCTCTTGAATTTTTTATTCGCAAGTGGCTACTATTTTTTTTCTTTCACTTGGCATGGCATACTTTATTTTCTGATTTTCCCTCACTCCTATTTCTTCTTCTTCTTTTTCTTCTCCAAGACCCAAACCCGTGGGTATTGTGCATCAGTACGTAAGTCATATTTCGGAAGCTCGGATCAGAAAACTTCCTTGATAAAAGTTGCTCATCTGCTCGAGTACTATAGCCTATAAAATTTGCAGAATTTTTTGAATTTTTCTGATACCTCAAAACTGGTCTGCAACTTCTGCATTCATCCATGGCTGGTGAGTTTCTGCAAATTCTGCTTCTGCATATGTCTTTAACTTATGATGCTTGGATGATTGCACTTCCTTCACAAAATTTGCTCGAAATTATGTTTTTTATAACATATCCAAAATTGAGGATCATCCACCCATTCTAGTGTTCTCTGCCTCCATTTTTCTGAAGCATGTTCATGAGTTGATGTTGATGCCTTTGGTGCATGCTTGTGTTTCTATGCTTGAATGCTTGAGTTCCTCTGTATTTCCCAGCATTGGTGAACTATAAATTGAATTCTGAGGTTGAGCTTTTGGTTTAGGATTCTAGCTTGGTGATAAACAAGAGTCATGTAAGCTTACTTGGGTATGCATGCCAAGTGTTTGTGGAAATGTCTCACAGTAGTTTGCTGGTTGTTTTTTGAACTTTTGAAATGTTTCTTTTCGAATCTGAGTTGGAACTTTTGAGACATAAAAATGGACTTCTCAATGGCTATTTTGGAATTGGTCTTGCATCACTTGAAGAAAAAATGAATTTTTAGTGGAATTTCAAAGTAAGGGCTAAGCTGGCTGGAACTGTGCAGTTCCTGCGGCATGGGCTGTTTTAAGGATCTGTTTGACATGCTTCCCTAGCTCGAAATGTAACGAAATTTTGGGAAAATGAAGCTTGATATGTCTAGTTCTAATCTGGAAAGTTTGGGACTTGTTGGTTGTAAGCTTGATTTCTAGTGATTTTTCAAAGGTGGGATGTTCTAGCTAGAATGGTTGGAAAGCTTATGTATAAGTTTTGCTTGGCATGTTGGTTTGTTTGAGAATTTGGCATGTCTTTTCTGTTGGCATTCAGTGCTAATCTGAGTATTGCTAGAGCATGTCCTTGAGCAATATTGTCGTGAGAGCATGATGTTGAAAGGTATTGTCGTAAGAGCATGAGTTCTTCAATTTTGCTTGAAATGCCCGAATTGCTTGGAATGCTTGAATGAAATGAAATTTCTTGGCATGTGGATTGGTATCACACCCTGTGGAGTTTGTCAAATGCTTGATAGATGAGTTTGCTTGCACTTTGAGAAAATTATGCTTCCAGCGCCTCCCTTTGTGTATGAGTACCTTTCCGGCATCTGATTTTGGCTAAAGTATTCTCTTGTTTAGAAGCTCCAAATCATGAGAAAGCATGAGAAGTCTAATTTCCTAGGATTTTGATAGCATGAAAGTGAATTTTGGCCTCTTGCAACTTGTCTTTGGAAAAAATTATGCTTCAATAGCGATTATGCTTCCGGCGCCCCCTTTTCATTTACGAGTTCCCTTCCAGCATCTAATCTGGCCAACATGCTCTCTTGTTTCTTTTTCAGGCTTGATTGAGAGGTTCCAAAGCATGAGAAATGTCATCTTCTTACTGATTTGTTAGGAACTTGATGGTATGAAGGTGAGATTTTGGTTGCTCACACCTTGTCTTGCGATATGAAGACTTATGGAAGATTTGAATTGTTTGACCAGAGAGACTTTGGATGAGACAGAGAAAAAGCTAGTTGTTGAGTTCTTCATCCTCGTGGGGTTTTGCTCTTCGTTTTGGCAGCCAAGCACCAAACCCTTTCGACCTATTTTGTCATCGTCGCAACAATGGTACTTACAGCATGGGTGCTAGCAAGGAAGGGCTCGCACCAGTTTTTGGGTTTTCCTCTTTTCTGTTTTTTTTCTTTTGCAAGTGGTTGGAAGAGTGCCAAAGGTTTTGCGAGAAGAAATCGCTGGTATGGATTGCATCTTTTCCTCTTCTCTGTTTTTTCTTCCCCATCTTTGTCATGTGTTGGCCCTCTTTGTGCTGGTGAAAAAGTTGAACTTTGCACGATGTGCTTTTTTCATGTAGGTGTATACGTCTCTGGCACAGGCAGGAGAAGGTGAGTGCTGGAAGCTTTGACGTTTTTGCTGCTGGAACCTTCGAATCCTCTAGCCTTCTAACTTGTTTTTTTTTTTTTTTTTTTTTTTTTGGGCTTCTGTTTTAGTCTTTCGGTAAGTGACTAAGCCAATTTGAGTATTTTAGGAATAAGCATAGACTGGTGCTTGGGCTGGGCTTACTCCCCTTGTGAACATATACTTGATTAATTGGAGTTTGTTCTTGGCCGCGAGAAGTAGAAGTCGACAGGACGCATGTCTTGCAATGTTTGATTTTTGTTTTGAGTGAGAATTTTGTTTGCCATGGGAATTGCTTGTCAATGAGAATTTGCTTGCCATTGGTAAATTGCATGTTGCTTGGGCATTTTCTTGAGCGTTTCCTTTGGCATGAGCTTGACTTGCCATGCTTGAGGTACAATTTTGTGTGTGCTACGTTCTTCGCCCCCTTCTTGATTGTTGTTGAACTATATGCATCGATAGTGTATGCTTGTAACCGCATGATTAATACATAAGATTAGAGGCTGTTTGCAAGCTTGAGGAAAGCACAATTGGTTTCTTTTCTATGAGCTTAGAGCTTGGTCATGGATGGCGGTTTATTTTTTGGCTTTATAGGGATAGACATAAACATGTGTATGATGGGTCTGCTGGAATGATTGGTTGAGCATGGAATGGGAAATTTGCTTGTCATGAGCTCGAGTAATAGATTGCATGATGCTTCGAAAATATTTTTGGTTCATACATTTCGCTTGGCATGAGATAGCTTGCTTTGCTTGGCCTGTAAAGTTCATAGGGCTTGCATGCTAGTGTGGTGATTGCTTGGCTATAACACAGAGAACTAGCTTTATGTTTTGCCATTTTTCAGCATATTCTTTGTTGGCAATTTTGCAGGGATTCATCGCTTGTCAAGACCTGCCATGGCATCCACTAACCTGTCGTCAATTATTAGTGGCCACCTTTATTCAACGGATGATAAATTCAAGAGGGGAAATAAATTGAAGAGGGGAAGGCCCCCTCCATTGCTCAAGAATGCTTGTGAAGATGTTGCAGTAGGCGAAGAGCCAGTGCCGGAAACTGCTTCAGTGATTGATCCTGCGTCTATATCGAGGTGCTGCATAAAGAAGGGTTTGTTTCCGGCAGCCCCCCATGTTCTTGGGACATCCGATGCAGGTGTAGACAATGCGCTGCTCCTTCCAGCAGTGCTGCCTCCTACTCCTCCTCTTCTCGGAACATCCGACATAGCTGTCGGCATGCCTTGCACCTTCCAGCAGTGCTGCCTCCTACTCCTCTTCTTCTCGGAACATTCAACATAGCTGCTGGCACTGCCCTGCACCTTCCAGCAGTGCTGCCTCCTACTCCTCTTCTTCTCGGGACATCCGACATAGCTGCCGCCATGCCCTGCACCTTCCAGCAGTGCTGCCTCCTTTTATTTCGCAAGTTGTTTTCTTTGGCTTGGGGTCAGTTGGCTCGGTGCACAGCTTCCATCTTTCTTGATACCATAGGATGTACTAATCTTCAGCATGTGTAACTTTGTTTTTGCGATGGCTGTGTACTTTTCAGATAATCTAACGACTATGTCATTATGACTTTGTAATGTACTACTGAACCGCTGGAACTTGCATTAATTTCTGAATGCTTGAGGCATGTTGTAATCCGTACATCTTATATATTGCTTGGTTGGGAGAATTTGCTCTTGTGAACTTCTTGAAACTTTTCTGACAGGTTGGCAAGCCTTAAAACAAGGTATATGCTGCCGAAATTTTGACAGGACCTTTAAGCTAAATCTTCGATGCATTGCTTTTTAAAACTTTTGCAAGGCTTGTCTACTCATTTGGCTTGAAATGCACCCTCTTGCCGTGCCTTAAAAGGGTCAAGCCATTGTATGCATGATTTTCACGAAGGCTCCTGTAAGAATTCCCGGATGTCGTGGAGTTTTTTTTTTAGCATTCCAAGTGGGAGTCAACGGTTTCGTTATTCCAGCGCCTCAAGAATTGCATGCCTTTTTTGTAATAGCTTGGCTTTGCATGACTTATGTTATTTTGCTTAGGCATGATGCTTGTTGACAGTTCGGGATCCCATCTAAGTGGCTTTGCTTGGTATAGTTACTGCTGAAAAGCTTAGTTTTGTAAAGAAAAGTTTGCTTGTCTATATATATATATATATTTTTTCAAAGAACATGTTTTGCAAAACAGAAGAAGGTAAAAGCAAGGAAGAATTCTAGAGGCTTTTCCCTTTTCCAAAATACTCCATTCTCATTGCAAATATCGTCTCACACCTTGGCATGCCATAATGGTGGTGCATCTTACAAAAGTTGTGAAAGCATAGGGTGAAAATATATAAGAAGTTCATTTTTGAAATAAATTTGAAAAGCCAAAAACAAAATGATAGGTGCAAAAGCAATTCAGCAATAATAAGACTTTGAGCCACTTTGCATTGATGAATACTCCAATCAAACCAAGCCCCCAAGTATGAAAAGGACCAAGAGGTGTGCATGACTTGCAATAGCATGAAAGCTTGACATTGCTTCAAAAATTCTGATTGCTTGGTAAAAGAAACTTCATCTTGACAGCATTTAGGTTCTTCCAGCAGTATCATAGCACTACCTTCGCAATATTTTCCTTCCATTTGCCATGAATCGAGATGTTTTCCTTCTTGAGTAAAGCATAGTGCTTGGATTTCTTGACTAAGGCTTGGGGCTTGATGATGCTTGATTATGGAACTGTGGCAATTGAGACATCCCGATAGCCTTTTGGTTTTGACTCCTAAACTTGGTCATTGGAATAGTCAAGGCTTAGAAAGTGATTGAGGTGCTGGAGCATATCAGTTATGGCAACTTTGGTATTGTTTGTTGCAGCTGTTGTGAACATGTTTTAGGAACCAAAAGCTCAGGCTTGGCTATTGAAGCTTGAGCTTTGCATGTGGTCACTGCAGCAAATGTGTTGGGTTACAACAACAAGTGATGGCGAACTTGGAGGTCATAGTAACATAATTGGAATTTCAAGGAGATTTTTGGTCTGGGAATAGTGGTTTTGGTAATAATGGATTTTTAAGCTCATTTGGGGTTTTGGAATCGCTGCTGTGGTGATTGCAATGAATTCCTTCCTCAGCCCCCAAGTGCACCATAATCATCAGAAAAGGATTTGATGAGCATAGGCTACAAAAACTCTTGCAACATGGCCTTCTTAGTATTTGTTTGGGTCATTGCATGGCATGATGAACTTGGGATATCCCTTTGTTGCAATGGTGACAATTTGGCATAATTCGGTGGTAGCATGTGCTTCTGGCAGCGGCTCTTCCAGCAGTGGTGTTTGGATTTCAACTACTGGCTCTGTTCTTCTTCCAGCCACTCTTCCAGCGGCTTTTCCAGTGGTGATTGAACTTCTATGACTGGAAGTATAGAGAGAGATTTGTCTAAGGAATGGATGATAATGGTAGTGTGTTGAGATGTTGTGTAGGAAACATGAGAGCATTTGTTTTGTTGTTTGGATGCTTGGGTCATTTGCACATGACCAATATAAAGCTGCATAACCAAAGCATATGGTGATTACAAAAATAATATAAGCATTGTAGCTTGCAAAGGACTAACATAATTGACATAAGCATGTTGAGCTGGTATGATTTTAGTACTAAGCATGCATAGTTGGCATCTACATTGCAATGTGTAACTTGGATTGATTAACACAAAGGTGGATCGATACGAAATGATAAGAAGTATAAGATAAGTGAATAGTGCGTGGAATAAGACTATGGGAAATTTTGCTGGAGATGCAAAATTGAAAGGTGGTTTAATACATAACAAGAAAATTATGCAAGCTGGTGCACCATATGAATAACAACTAATAAATCAATCCTTTTTTTTTTGGATTTGAGCAAACCGAATGCACGTGCTTTTGTCTATGCTTGAGATTGTTCAATGAAACATAAATTTTATGAATGCATTAAAACAACAAACAAATATATATGCTATATTGAGATCAACAAGGCATGATAGTAAAAATCTTATCTTGGTGAAGCCATTCGCAGAGATGAGGCTGAGAGCATTGAGCAAGTGTTCCTTCTCCCTCTCTCATCGCGTTTTCACAACTTTAGAGAGGTGAGGGCTGTTACGAAGGTGATTTATGGCGATGGCCAGACTTGCTGATGATGTATTATGGTGGAGAGGTGAATGCCAGAGCTAGCCTCAACAATTGATGACGACGATCAGCGGCTTGCACGTTGGCTGAAGCCCCCAGTCCTCTTACAAGATCTTGTTTTGCTTGAAAATGGGGATCTAACACACAAACAAATGGAGCATGTGAGTAATCTATATTTATGTTTGTTATGCAAAGTAGATAGTCAACAAGAGGAAAAAACAAACAAGAAAAAGGGAATGTTCTTATCTCCTTATTTTCTCTTGTTTATTGCTTCTGGTCTTTAACTTTGGAGGTATTGGTGAAGATATCGGCCTAATCCCCAGTGAAGTCGCCAATTTATGTAGGGGCTTTTTCCTTCCGGCAGCAAGTGGGATGGACTGATGAAGTTGTCCCCTTTGTTTGAGTTCGAAATTAAGCCCCAAAATGCTTCGAAAGGGCAGCAAAGCCTTAGGAAGTATTTTGGTTATCTTCTCCAACAAAGCAACAACAGTTTTATAGATAATTTCTTCATGTTTACAGATAAACTTTCGGGCTTGGCATGAGAGGCATGTGGCATGGGAGCAAAATTATCATGGGTTTAGCACTTTAGAGAGAGAGTTGGGGGTTCCTACGAAGGTCAGGGGTTCTAATGGAAGAGAGGAGAGGTTCTAAGGAGGATTGGGGGAGAGTTTTGGGTAATTTTCGTAGCTTCCGGCAGCTTGGCAGTGACTCTGTCAGAACTGTAGCAATCTGCCAAAGCAGGGGAGATGGGGGAAATGGGCAAGCAAAGCACGAAAATTGCTGGGTTTGCAAGTGAGAGAGAGAGGAAGCTTGCTCTCTGAAGGTTGGGTTGTGTTGTGTTGGGTAGAGGAGGCCCTATTTATAATTGCTGGGGTTTGTTCTTCTCCAAGAAACCCTAATGGTTTCTTCCCCTTCTAGCTAAGCTTTCCTTTTCCTTTCTTCTCCTCTTTCTTGACTTACTTCATGGTGGCAAAGTCAGCTCTGCCCAATCCCACAAAATCAGAGATTTTGGGTGCTCCAAGCTTCTTCCAGCGGCTGCTCCAGAGAGGGGCTTCTATTTTCATCGATCTTTTCCTCTTCTTTCTTCCTCCTTTCATGGCCAATATCTGGTGGAGGAAGGAAAATGAATATGCACGCTGGTTCAGAGAACAACACCTTCCCTTGCACGCCAATATCCCTTGGTCTTTTTACTGCCTTCACTTGGAACTTGCTCCTTCCATGTGTAACCTCCCAGCATCCCTTTTTTATGTGGATCCTTTGGCCCTTCGTGGCTTTCTGCTTCAGCCAAGTGCTGAAGGCCTTGGACTCTTTTATTCAAATGGTATGGGCCTTTTAATATAGAAAACCAAGTCTTCTAATAAGTGGGCCAAATTCACCAAATATTTGGGTTTTATGGGCTAAAGTAATGGGTTATTTTGGTCGGGCTACCCTAGTTGGCTTAATGGGCTATTTCCTCTCTTGTGCTTACCCACATTTGGGCCTAAGAAAATGGGCTTGAGTCCCGAGGCCCCCAAGCGACCCGAGACTTCCATTTCCCGACCTTTGGGTGGGCCCCATAACAATTCGTTACCATCCATACCACAACCCACTCAAGCAAGCCCCGGGCATTCGAGTGGCTTGGGCCCACTTAGGCTTGTAGCGTGGTTGGGTGTGTAATAATGATTTCCTGCTTGGCATGGCATGTCGCTTGGCATGGCATATCGCTTGGCATGCTTTTATTATTATGCTTGATGAGATAATTAGCATGGATTTGCAGAGCTAATGCACTTTATAATCTTAATCTTGATTCATAGCATGACGGATTATTTATTTGGCATGGCACGTGGAGTGTGACTCGTGCATGACGGACTTTTGTGTGCTCTAAGTCGGGTTTTTTCTCAATAAGGTATTGTGCTGGGCCGGGAATTCATTTGGGCCGAACCGTGAATTTTTTGGGCCTCAACAATTAACATATTCAGTTCCATTATCACTTTGGAGAAATTGGATGGAAGTGTTAAAAAGATTTTTTATCATAGTCGTAAATGTTTTGAAGTGAGTGAAAACCTCATATTTGTGTTTCATAGGGTAAATCCATGAATAGCGAGAGAAATCATCAGTAAATAAAATGTAATAACGAAAGCCACTCACTGAAGGAATATATGACATCCAAACGTCAGAGTACACTAAATAAAATAAAGAGGGAGCATGATTTTGATTAGGAAAATATGGTAGTTGAGTTGACTTGCTAAGAGAACAACTCATACAAAATTCCTTATTTAAACGAAATTGAGAACCTAATTTAGGATGAAGACGAGAGAGCACTAAAGATGATGGATGACCAAGACGGTTGTGCCATGTGGAAGAGGAGATGGTGGCGAAAGCTCGAGGGACAGGAGAACCGAGAAGAAAGGACAATGACAAGGGATATAAGCCATCCTTACAGGTGCCCTGAAAGAGAAAAGCACCAGTTTGTAAGTCATAGATGCGATAAAAATTGGGGGAAAAGACAAAAAAGACAAGGTTATCACTAGTGAAACGAGCAATAGAAAGAAGATTTTTTGTGAGATTAGGAACACCAAAGACATTGAGAAGAGAAAATTGAGATTGACCAAGAGAGAGTGGAATGTTACCAGTGTGGGATATGGGAAGAGAATCACCATTGCCCATAAAAACTGAATTATTACCAGTCATGTGGTGAGTGGCTCTGGTATCGGGGTACCAATTTGGATCATGAGGTTGGAGAGTATGGGCACCGGCAAATGAAGGAAAGGAGTCGGGTCCAGAAAATTTATGAGGACATTGGGCAGCAGTGTGTTGATTTGTTGAATATGTGGAACACCAAGCTTGAGGTTGGGCACCAAGAATCCCAGGCTAGTGCCACTGAGCACGGGGAGCAGGTCCATGAGGAGAAAAAGGACCGGTCCATGGTTGTTGCCAAGGGGGCGTTGTACTGGGAAGAGCATGATTTTGCCAGCGATTGTAACCGCCGCGATGCCCACCACGATAAAAACCACAATAGCCACCGTGACGGCCGCCATGAGAACCACCTCACTGCTGGTTGGAGGATCCGTGATGCTGGTGGTTGGAGACATGTTGAGCAGAAGGAGCAGAGGATGGGTGAGCGATAATAAGGGCAGTGGTGTGGCCAGTGGAGTCTGATGAGTGGGAGGATTGGTTTTCAAAGGCAAGTAGATGGGAGCGAAGGCCTGTGAAACTTGGAAGAGTAGGCTGATTAAGGATGGTGGTGACCAACATGGAGAACTTGGTTCTGAGACCACAGAGAACGGCAGTAACAAGATCTTCATCAGAGACAGGTTTTTCAATGAAAAAGAGAGCATCAGCTAATGATTTTGCGTGGTTGAGATAATCATCAATGGTTTTGGGTCCCTTGTACATGTCATGAAGTTGAAAACAAAGACTGGAGGCACTAGCAAGGTTACGTTGAACATAATGATTTTGTAAACACTCCCAGATGGATTTGG
Source organism: Prunus kanzakura (assembly GCA_020521455.1). Classification (NCBI taxonomy): domain Eukaryota; kingdom Viridiplantae; phylum Streptophyta; class Magnoliopsida; order Rosales; family Rosaceae; genus Prunus; species Prunus kanzakura. Next base: position 413,125 of record BPUM01000926.1, on the reverse strand, counting down.
CAAAGTCATGACCAATGGTTAAAGAGAGAATAGTAGGGGAAAGTGTGGTGGTGATGTAATTGACCACTAATTGGTCTTGTTGGTACCAAGATAGAAAATTTGGATTGGGATTGTTGACAGTGGTGGTGGTGGGAGGCGTAGAAGGTGTAGTGACTGTGGTGGTGATAAATTCAGAGGGTTGTGGATTAGAGCCATCGACATATTTCCAAAGGTCATGGCCAATGAGGAACGGTTTGATTTGGCGGAGCCAAAGAAGGTACTTTGAGGCATCGAGTTTGATGAAGTGACCGGTGTTTGGACCGGGAATCAGGTATTACAACCAATTACAAGTAATTAGGGATTACAATAAATTACAGATATTTATCTTAATCAAGGCAATGAAGATGGAGATTGATTGGAGTGATTTATGGAGAGTTGACCGGATTGAATTGATTCACTAATAAAGAGATGGGGGTTTCTCACGCACACCCTATCAAGTTGCCATAGAAACTCGAACTTGAGACCACTAGTCTGCAATGCGTTTTTCCACTAGGCTAGACCCCGTACATGGAATGAGTATTGGAACTATTCCTTTCAAATTTCTGACTTCCCTTGCACTTACTAACAGATAATGAATAAAAAATTATGTAGATTATACATTAAAATTCATAATTCAAATACAAAAATTAAAAATTAAAAGTTAGAAAAATAGAAATAAATTAAGCCCAAGCCCATAGTATTTCAGTTGTGCGCGCAAAATTCCTTAAGCTGTCCAGGAGGCTTTGTCACTTAGACTACATCCTCAACTCATTCAAAGCCCAAAGAACTCGATCAAATAAGCCCAAAAATTGAAATTTCCAGCTTCATCTCCCTTCCATCAAATTCGTTACACTGTTGACTGAAACTCTTTTTCAAAATTTACAAACACAAGTACTTTTGTTAGGTGAAGTTGGGAGGATACTTGTCGCCTCTATATATATATATATATATATTCATTCACGTGCAAAACATATAGGTATAGCCCACCACCAAGTGTTGTCGTTAAAATAAGATTTTTTTAAAAAAGGAAAACAAGAAAATTATACGGCGGTGGAAGTTCAATTGAGAGTTTGTGACATACTTTTGAGGTGTGTTAAATCCATTCCTTTGTAGAAGGGGCAATAGTCAAAGAAAGCAGTAAATGGTGATGCCCCAAAGCCGCTTTTTTATCTTCAACAAAGGCTGCGGTTTGTGTCGCTTTTGGCTACAGAAAAGTGACAAACCCCAACCAATCTCAAAAGGTGTCACTAACACTCACAAATATCACTGTCTTGTCAGTTGGTCCCTCTAGTTTTATTTTTTTGAGTTGGGTTTAATTATCACACTTGGTGATTGAGAAGACAACTTGTTAGTTTCACAGAAATACTACTGCTCACTTCATGACTTTTTCCTCTCTTTTTTGATTGGCACCTTAAAATCTGTTCTTTCTTTTTTGATGGACACTTTCTTTTTTCACTTTAAAATCTTTATGCACACGTTCAATGTAAGAAGCGAGAATTTGGAGTTGGTGGTTTCTTTTTTTTTCTTTTTTTTTAATAATATAAGCGATAGTCTAATTTGCTCAAATATGAAATTTATGAGAGAATATTGTTTGTGGGAATTTTCTGTGTATTTTTCTCCTCGTAGGAGGTTGTATTTATAATACAATTAACCTTTGTAGGTCAAGAAAAGTAATAACTCCTAATTCTATTTACAATAGGAAATCATTAATTAAAGTAAATCAATTACATTGAAAATAGGAATCCTTGGCTTGTAAGGAAAGTAACGGCAGGCCCACAAGTCACGCCAACACTTCCCTTCACGTTAGTGCATAGATGTCGCCAATGCTGAACTAGTCCAGTGAATTGTGGAACGCTCTATTGAAAATTGCCTTTGTCAAAATATCCGCTAATTGATCCTCAGACTTTACGAACAGAAACTAAATCACTTTAGCTTCGAGCTTCTCTTTGATATAGTGTCGATCCACCTCAACATGTTTGGCGCGATCATGTTGAACTAGATTATGTGTAATAGCTATTGCAGCCTTGTTATCATAAAAAAAAATCATTATAGACATATGTCGATACCCAAGTTCAGTAAGCAACCTCTTTAACAAAATAAGTTTGCAAATTCATTTGGTCATACCTCTAAACTCGACTTCTGCACTGAAGAAGGCTACCACCTTCTGTTTTCTTACTTCTCCATGTAACCAAATTACCTCCCATGAATATGAAGTAACCGGATGTGGATTTCCTATCCGTTATACTTCCTGCCTAATCTGCATCTGTGTAACCATCAATATTTAGATGACATGTTTTGAGAGCATAAGTCCTTTTCCGGGTGTAGACTTCAAATATCTAAGTATTCGAAGAACTGCATTCATGTGGTCTTCACTTGAAGAATGCATAAATTGACTAACTACGTTCACCGCATAAGCGATGTCTGGTCGAGTATGTGACAAATTGATCAATCTTCCCACTAACCTTTGATATCTTTCCCTGTTAGTTGGAACTTGATCCAGGTATTCTCCAAGATGACGATTCTGAATAATAGGAGTGTCTACAGGTTTGCAATATAGCATTCTTGTGTTTGTCAACAAGTCAAAAACATATTTCCTTTGAGATAGAAATATGCCTTTCTTTGATCGGGCCACCTCAATCCCCAAGAAATACTTGAGTCCACCTAGATTCTTCATCTCAAATTCAGTAGCTAAATAGTCTTGCATTCGAGATATTTCCCGTTCATCATTTCCATTAATAATCATTTCATCAACAAAGATTATTAAAGCTATTACCTTTCCTTTATGATGTTTCAAGAACATAGTATGATTTCAATTGCTCTGCTTGAACCCATAATTCCTCATTGCCAAAGTGAATCGTCTGAACCATACACGTGGTGACTGTTTCAAACCATATAGTGCTTTCCACAACTTGCACACCATACTAGTCTGAGTAGATATTGTATATCTCAGTGGAATGTTCATGTACACTTCTTTTGTGAGTTCACCATGCAAGAAAGCATTTTTTACATCAAATTGATGGAGAGGCCAATCCAGGTTAGTTGCAAGAGATAGTAGCACTCTGACTGTGTTAAGCTTTGCTATGGGAGCAAAGGTTTCTTCATAATTGATATCGTAGGTCTGTGTGTACCATTTTGCCATAAGTCTGGCCTTGTATCGTTCAACGGACCCATCGACATTGTGCTTGACAGTAAACACCCATCTACATCCAGCTGTTTTTTTTTTCTAGGGGTAATATCTCTAGTGTCCATGTCTGATTTTTCTCTAGAGCCTTCATTTCTTCCTTCATTGCTTGGGTCCATTTCAGATCTTTTAATGCTTAGGTCACCTTAGTGGGAATGACAATAGCAGATAACTGATGCACAAATGCCTTCAGTGTTTCAGGCAATCTTTGAATTGCCACATGATTGGCAATTGGGTACTTCAACGGTTTCCCAGTATCACGAGAATTCCACAGTTCAATCAGAAAGGTAATTGGTATCCAATAGAATCATCAACTAAATTCACATAAGTTGTAGGGATATTTACATCACCGATATTCTCAGGAGATTGGTTGTCTGGTATTGTTGAATGAGAAGGAGGGTCTTGAGTGTGTTCAGGTTCGTCTTGTTTCTCAAGGGAATCAGAAGTGCTCAAGCTGTTTCAAGAAGATATCGATTCTTTCGTTCAACAACACCATTTTGTTGTGGTGTTTGAGGACAGGTCGTCTCATGGATAATTTCATGCAATTGGAAGTAAGTCTGAAAGTCATGATTGACAAATTCTCCACCATTGTCAAAGCGAAGAATCTGAATTTGAGCATTGAATTGAGTTTGCATCTGTTTGTGGAAGAACTGAAACCGTGAAAACACTTCGTTTTTATTCTTCATCAAATAAATCTATGTCATCCATATACAATCATCGACGAATGTGACAAACCATCGAATACCAGAAGGAGCAGTGATAGGCGAGGGTCCCCAGACATCATAGTAAATTAACATAAACGGAATAATACACTTGCTTGTACTCAACGGATAGGGCACATAGTGACTCTTGGCCAAAATAGAAGTGTCAGATTTGAAGTCGGAGTCTTTGAAACCTGAGAATAAATCGGGTAGAATATGCTTCATATAACTAAAGGATGGATGTCCCAAATGACGGTGCCGTAACCAAATTTGTCTTTGTTTGCTATCAAAGGAATGCGTCACACTGTTAGCCATGCCTGTATTGAAGTCATCTACATAATATAGTCCCCCTCTTTTAGTACCATGACCAATAATCTCCTTAGTGTGAATATCCTAAAGCAAACAAAAAGTCGAATAGATTAGTATAAAACAATTCAATTGTTCAGTAACCTGATCAATTGACATCAACTTATTGAATAGAGATGGAACAAGTAAAGTATTAGGCAAGGAAAGAGAGGACGAGAGAGCAGCAGTGCTAGCCCCTGTTACAGGATAAGTATTGCCATTGGCGTTAGCGATACCAATTCGTCTGGGTTGGGTGGTACTCAGAAAATTATCAGGTTCAAACGTCAGATGATCGGTTACATCAGAGTTAATGATCCATCATGTGGAAGCACTCGTATTCGAAGTATGGAATACATAACCAGAATCACTTGTGGCAGCTTCATGTCGTCTTTGATCTTTGAGTTTATCCCACCAATTGGGGTAGCCATTCAATTTGAAATAAGTCTCACGAATGTGTCTCGGATCACCACAATATGTGCAATTTATTCCATTTGTCTGGAGCTCTGTTCAGGAAGTCATAATATGTGCAGTGGAAAATTCATATGGTATAGGCTGGGTCGGTATTTGGGTTTGGATCTGGGTTTGAGTCTAATTCAGGGTCGGGGTCGAGATCTAAGTTTTGGTTAGTATATGGGTCTGAGTTTGAGTTGGAGTCTGGGTCTGGGTCTGGGTCTTTTTCAGTAACTGGGTCATTCTTAATAGCAATTCTTCTAAGATCGGGGTCGAGGTCGGGGGCGAGGCCTGGTTCTATATCTTTAAAAATTGGGTCATCTGGGTCGTCAATTCTTCAAGTTTCTCGATCTGGGTGGTAAAGGAATCGGTGGTGCTACCTCCATGGTGGATGATCGTATATTGATCCCCCATGGCGGCATTGGCATGTGGTTGGCTAGAGTTTAGCAGCAATCCCGAGATCGCCGCTCTGATACCATGCTAAAATATGAAACTTATGAGAGAATGTTGTTTGTGGGAATGTTCTGTGTATTCTTCTCCTTGTAGGTCGTAGGAGGTTATATTTGTAATACAATAAACCCTTGTAGGTCAAGGAAAGTGATAACTCTTAATTTTATTTACAGTTTGAAATCATGAATTAAAGTAAATCAATTACATTGAATATAAGAATCATTGGTGTGTAAGGAAAGTAACGGTGGGTCCACAATTCACGCCAACATAAACTATAAGAGAAAGGGGTATTTCTCACACACACGACCATAGGACTATGGGGATTCGAATCTGAGATCACTAATCTGTAAGTCAAAACCCTTTTTCACTAAACTACACCTATTGACAAAATATTTATTATGATAAAAGAAGTATGACATGGTAGACATACCAAAACTGGTTTTTCTGTTCTGTTGTGGGAAGGGAGGATTTTCCCATATAATTTGAGCAGCTAAATGTTATCCGTTCACTGTGCACAAATAATTAAAGCATTGTATGGTAGGAGTAATTTAGAGCCCTAGCCTTTTTTTTTTTTTTTTTGGCCCTTTGACAAACTGTATGTACTCAGCCAGCCTGGTCCAGTACAATATTAACTTCGGTCCCATGGAACCTTGATTTATATGTGATTGCTTTCCTTATTGCAAACTATGCAACCCAATGTTTTGACCAAGATGCGATATGCAACTTGGTATATATGTTCATTGAACTGCGCGGAGATTTTTGTCCCAAAAGAAGTCTTCATTCCACATCGGTACAAATGCACATTTCAAATTGCATTCTCTGAAAATTTTCCAAAATATGATTCATTTCTGTAACCATATAGTGTTAACTACTTTTTTTTTCTTTCTTTTTTCGGTTCATACAAACGTAATAGGAGAGGAAATTCCAACATACGACACCGGTTGCAAATATAACTACTTTTAACTGCTTCAGCTACAAGCTTCTTGCATAATATTAACTAATTTAGACAATCATTTATTTGTTTATCACGTAACAAAAATTTCATGTAAAATAAAAAATTATATTAATCTTTTTATAAAAAACAATAAGGATTAGGAAAATTCTGTTAAATAACGGAGAAATGGGAATGTTTGTTAAGTTATTGATACCACCTCGGCCCCTCTGGGGGTCATCGAATTTGATTTTTTTATGTACTTATTTTGGACACATATCTGTAAGTAACAACCATGAAAACGACTGCAGTTTTGGTATAATGTTATTATATGTGAATGGAATATTAATTTTAGCCGACAATATTGAGATTGAGGGATTATAAAATTGTATTTTGAAAGTAGATGACAAAGGTATTAGTTTTGTAACCATAAACTTTTGTATGGTAAATATAAAATCAGACACTTAGTTTAGTTTTTATAGGAATCTACGCAGACCTCGTGCTAAGAGTAGAGTCATGGCTTGTGGCAAATGTACAAATATTTGAGCACTTCCTTGTCAACATCACCCACCTAACTTTGAATTTGTTGTGCATATATTGATTCTTTTGGAATAATTTTTTTTTTATTGATTTAAAATGCTATACATTAAAGTTATTAGATTCTTGGAAATACAATCAAGGATATGATGTGAAGAACAAGAGTCAAGAAGCTGACATCTTGGTTGCTAGCTTGGCCCACCCATAAGGTATGGGTATATAGGATTTTCTGTAATAGACGTCTCTGAATTTATACTCGAATTTTATTTTGGTCTCATTCGCTTGTTTTTTTGTCCGAAGTTGTCCTCCAACTCTATTTGAGAGGTAAAATTGTCAATTTTGATACAATTATCCTCTAAAACGACCTACCCAACTCTCTACTACCCATTTTCCTCCATAGAAACAGTTATTTTCCCCCAATTGAAACCCTAATTCACCTCTCTATCCCAATTCAGAAAACTTTTTGGCACCAATTAGATGATATTTAACTATATAAGCATATGAGATAAAATAATTACATAAAAGTTTTCCTTTTATACATTGATGATGTTTTAACTAAATGGCTTTAACTTTTATATATATGGGACAATTTCGTTTGGAATGGATCGATTATGGGGCATGTGCCATTGTGAAAGCTTGAGACTATCGATATTTGCTATGAATAATATTTATTTAAATGCATGGACACTCTATAACTGCAGTGCTCTTTGTTTTAGGCTTACGTACATATTAAGTAACCACGCCACCTAGGTTTGTTAACCTTTAGCCATCTTAGTCAGTTATTGAATCCAAGATTTTATCTGGTATTATCGGCAAGTATCACACTAGGGATGACAATTTCAAGAAACATGGCCTACAATTGGAAGTGAGTTTCTAAAAAATAATATTTAACAAAGCAAGGGGAACGTTCATTGATCAATCACCGCATAAAGTTTATGCAACTTAGACATGTTAGACATACAGGGGTCGTTTGGTACGGCAGACTGTCATAGATTGAACTAAATCTTGGGACTGTCGTGGATTGGCTTGGCTTGGTCTAAGCTGGATTAAGTACTGACCTACGTTTGATGCTGCATTGAACTAAGAAGCTGGATAACGAAAATATTATTATCTTGTGTTTGGTTTATGCTCGGACTGGGACAAAAAAATTTAAATTTTCTTGAAGTGATAATATTTAATTATCAACTATTTTTACTATAATTCCAAGTCCAAAAATTGGTATTAAATTTTCCAAAACTTACCTATATTTTAAGAACATTTCCCAAATGAGAAAGCTCAACTTCCCTAATGCAAATTGTCAAACCGTCACTAAGTAATTGCAATCACAGTTTGCAAAAACAAAATGTTTGTTTGTCAATTGCCGAACCATTAGCCACATGACCTTTACTTTTTTATTCTTCCTTTCTTCGTTCAAACATGGTGGTGAGACAAGCTCCAAACCATCCCAACATCATATAAAGCAAAAATCATATAATATTTATAGATGCAAAAGTTAGATATTTTATATATATGCAAGAAACTAACTTTACTAGAGCTGTAGGTTTAGTCATATTTGAACTCCTAATTGATATCAAGTCTTAGAATCCTTCGATGATTATAAGACCACACTTTAATGAGATAGACATCTATATGTCTAACAGTCTCCCACTTGGTCTAATGATTATCAATAACTCAATATCAATTACTGTAAGGCCTATAGAATTCAACTAAACTATAATTACTAATAAAGTCACTGTCATTCAAAAGAACAAGCATGTAACTATCAAGACTTATTGAACATTTCAATATTTCAAGGTCTTTATAATTACACAGACAAGCTCTCAAAATCACATGAGACTTCCATCAAGACTATTGAGAATTTACTATAATTAATTTATAAGTCGGTTTAGCATCAAATTTCATGGAAACAAACTAGAGGCATTAATCTTCATACAACAAAATTAGAGAGTCGTTTTATAGCTAATTAAAAAATATGAAATTGACCTACAAGGTTACTCAGAAAATCTACTAGCACATACTTTTCCTGAACATAGTTCACTTATAAAATTCTCACAAATAAACTACACATCCAATAAATACGAAACTTTGTAGCATTCAAGAAGACACATATATTCTCAACATACCAAAAATTCAGGTCATTTGAAAGTCTTTAGGTGATTCATTCAACAATCTTTATATAAATGTAGAAACTGTTAGGAAAATTCTCGTGCGTCTGTTTCAACTTTATAAATTCACAAAAAATTCAATTCTCAACATATTTACGTGAAATCAGCACCTACAGAAACCTTAGAAAATCATCCTTCTCGCCTAATGTTTTCATTACTTAATTCGAATTACAACTTCACCCTAACAGATGACGTGGTAGCGTAGTTCAAAACTGAAAAATTGTCAACTATAAATTTATGAATGCTAGCAATATACACCTCAAAATTTAATTATCCTAATGCATTCTAAACATACAACATTAAGTTCTTAGGTGCAAACAAAACAATTAATACCATATCACAAAGGCAAAATATAAAATATCACTTTATCAAGTTTAAACACTTTGAGCAATCAAAAGATCGTTCGTGTCTTGAGTATTTTATATATTGCAATGTGCCACTTTTGATTCAAAACAAAATTAGTGAGCCTTAATCAAAAGTGCAATTTGCTATATGCAACTCATTCAATTAAGAAATAACAGTAATACAATATCCTTAAACATGATGCAATATCGATGGCAATAAATTGAGATGCTCCTTAAATGCAATACATCAGCAAATTGATACACTTGTAATGCATGTAAACTTATATTCACAAAACAAATTTCTTTTTATGCTTGAGATTCAAAACTAAAAGTGTGAACTATAACAGTAATCATGCCCCAAACACATGCAACAACAAACCAAAATTATTACAAAACTTACAAAATAGCCAATTTATTTTATGATGAACACAAACTTATGGATTAATCCAACTTTACATGATTCAATCCATTAAATATGGATTAATACTTTTAACACATGTGGATCAGTCCAACTGTACATGATTTTATCCAAATTACCTACGGATCAATCCCTTTACATGTGAAGTTGCATTGATGCTACAAAATGTTCACTTAAATGCATACAAAATAGAGAACTCTGAAGAGGTGCAGCTAAATAACGAAGTCGCTATTGAGTTTTCCATTATCCAACGTTGCTCTGCTCTGCTCTCCCCTTTCTCTTCGACGTTGCTTTGGCTCTCCTCTTCCGTGTTCCTTTGTTTTCCTCTTCTGTTGTGCTCTACTCTCACTCACTCGAGGTTAGTTGTTCAACTCTCTTCCTCTTTTTCCACCTCTTCTTCTCTGTTTGTCTTTCTCCTTGGTGATATTTGGTGGGTTATTCAATATGCTATTTCTTGGTTTGATTTTTAAGTTTTGATTATGGGGTTGTTTGTAGTTAGCTTAATTTTATGAAAATTAAATTTGTATTGGTTAATTTTCGTTGGATTATAATTGGGTATTTTTCTAGGGTTTTCAATTTTGAATTGTTTTGATTATGGGGTTTTTGTTTGGAATGAGAAGATATGAACAAATTGATGGGTGGAATTGGAGCTTTTCCATACCAACCAACCAACCAACAATCTTCTCAATATATCATAGATTGCAAAAAAAAATATTGAACAAATTTACCTGATACTTTGTTGGTTGCAAGTTTTTCTTTTTTCATGGTGAGGTTTCTGTATCAACCCAAAATAGATATAAATAGTTGGCTCAATTGTGAAATTATATCTGCCAAACATTTTAAGTATGAGAGAGCTTCAACCTGTAAAGCTGACTTGATGTTGATAGGAGAACAATTTGGGAATGAGAGGAATTGGGTAGTCATTTAGGATAGTGCTTCTGCATGCTTAGGTCAAGAGGCGTGGTAAATTATCTTAAATAAACTATGAAAATAGGGAGACTTGGTTTTCTTAACGAAATTTCTTATAGGAATCAGTAGAGTTGATGTGCCCAGTTTGCTTGCTATTCTCATTTCCTAATGGTTTTCAATTGCTCATGGATGTTCCATAATTTCTCCATGGGTTGCTTGGCATAACTGTTTGTTAGGTGCTGGTTTTTCTTTTTCATGGTGATTGGCACTTGTCAAGAGGAAAGTGTAATTTGTTTCATGTGAAAAAAAGAAAAAAAGAAGAAAAAGAAACAGGTACTATGAGCAATGCAGAAACTTTGTTGGTTTGTAAAAATATACATGCTTAATTTTTGTTGGTTTCTATGATTTATTAGATATGGATCGAAGAAAGCTTTTGTTGATATTACTGATGGAGATGTGGCATTTAGAGACAATGTGTGGTTGCACAATTCTTGTGCTTATGATGTTCAAAATGAGGAGAAATCAACGACTTATAGAAAGATGTGACCTTAATAATTGTTCCTTTGTTAGACGTGAGACATGGTTGCATTATCTAAATAGTATATTGGAGAATGATGTAGTGTGTGTGAGCAAATTAAGAATGGATTTAAGGACATTTAGTATATTATGTGAGTTGCTTCACGCTAATGGAAGGGTTGAAAATGATGGTTTGGTGACTTTGGAGGAACAAGTGTGTATATTCTTACATGTACTTGCACATCATGTTAAGAATCGTACTATTAGAAGTAGATTTATTCGATCGGGTGATACCATTAGTAGGTACTAAAACTCTGTGTTGCAAGGAATTTTAAGATTGCAAGGTAGCCTATTGAGAGTGCCGGAACCTGTGGGTGAGAGTTGCACAAAGTATAGATGGAAATGTTTTAAGGTATGTTTATTATGTATTGGAAATTTGGAGAAATTGTAGTAAGTTGCTTTGTCTTCTTTTGAAATTTTTAGAACTTCATTAAAGGTAACATTTCTTTTAATAGAATTGCTTGGGAGCTCTAGATGGAACTTACATTAAAGTTCGTGTGCCTAAGACTGATAAACAAAGATATCGAACTAGGAAGGGTGAAATTGCAACAAATGTGTTGGATGTTTGCTCACGTGACATGCAGTTTATATTTGTATTGTCGGGTTGGGAGAGATCTGCATCTGACTCTCGAGTCCTTCGTGATGCCATAACTAGGCTGAATGGGCTAAAAGTTCCCACGTGTAAGGCCATTAGTAAGTATTCACTTTATGTGCAATTTTGAATTAAATTTATACACCAACACTAATAGGAATTGTCAATTTTTGGTTATTAGGTTATTATTACTTGGTAGATGATGGTTACACAAATGGTGAGGGATTTCTTGCACCATATAGAGGAACAAGGTATCATATATCCAAATGGAGAGATGGATATACATCTGCAAATCATCAAGAATATTTTAATATGAGGCATTCAAAAGCAAGAAATGTAATAGAACGATGTTTTGGGTTGTTGAAAGCTAGGTGGGGCATACTAAGGAGTCCGTCTTTTTACCCTATAAAGACGCAATGTCGTATAATTACAGCTTGTTGTTACATAATCTCATTAGGAGGGATATGTCCATAGATCCAATGGAGCATGAAGTGAATGAAATTAATGAGGCAGAAAATACGGTAGAAGGTGATACGATTGGCACTGTTGAATCATCCAATCAATGGACTGCATGAAGGGATGACTTGGCCTTGCAACTATATAATGAGTGGAAGGCAACTAGGAATAACTAGCCAATTTGTGGTTTTTGTTTCAATTTGTGGCTTATGAATAGCTAGCCAATTTGTGAATTATGTTTCAATTTGTATTTGAGACATCACCATTCAAACTTAAGCATGTATTAATTTGCTTGAAGATTAAGCACTTTGCAATTTGAATAATGATTATGATTGTTTTATTGACTTGACCAATTGTGTTGTAATTTTGACAACCTTGCTATTGTTATCTATTGTTTGTCAATGTTACATATTTCGTTTGTTGTTTATTTTTCTTTAGTTCAATGATGATATATATTGTTGCTTTATATGTGTGGAGTCATAATAGGAATGGAAAGTGTTGATACCAATCAAGACTTTGAGCAAGGGAGGAAACAAAATAGGCGGTCATGGTCTAAATTTGAGGAAGAGCAATTGTTGACAGTGCTTGAAGATTTTGTGGCTTGAGGCCATCGATGTGAGACTGGTAATTTCAAATTTGGTACTTTGCTCCAAATGGAGAAAGTTTTGAATATTCTATGTCCTGGTGCTGAGCTAAAGGCAAGTTCACACATTGAATCAAAGTTAAAGTGGTGGAAAAATAATATAGTATAATTTATGACATCAGAAACACAAGTGCATTTGCATGGACTGATGGGAAAAAATGCATTGAAGTTGATAGTAATGAAGCTTGGGAGACTTATGTGCAGGTACTACTTGCCTATATTTCATTACAAAGATTTATTTTTTTGTTACATAGTCAAACATAAACTAAGTGGTGTCTTATTTTATTATAGCACCACAAGAATGCAGCTAAATGGAGGAACAAATCATTCCTATTATTTGATAGACTTGCTAATATTTTTGGAAAGGATCGTGCTAATGGAAAAGGGGGGCTGAAGTCCGTAGTGAGATGATGGAAGAGCAAGGGAATAATGAAGTTGATGTTAGTGATGACAATGATACATCTCCCATGTCAATAAACAAGGAGGGCAGACAATCTGTGGCTAGTCAAAACAAGAGGAAAAGAGGCTCAAGTGATGAAGACAGAATTGTGACTGCACTGGAAAAAATTGTTTGAAGTATCTGGAAAAAGGATGCGAATGGTGATTGATGCTTTCTTAAAAGGTAATGAAGATCGATCTGATATTGCCAAAGAAGTCAAGGAAATGGGGTTTTCTGCTATGGATCAAATTAAATAATTAAAAATCATTTTGGATAAGCCACAAACAATATCTCTGTTCAAGTCACTTGATGCTAATATCAAAAAAGCCTTTGTTGAGCAATTGCTCAATAAAAAGGCTTGAAGGAGGCAACATATGATATATGGAAACACCACAAGTGCATCTCCCACCTTAGAATCACCACAAGTAGTTGCTATTGCTTTTGTTTTTGTTGCTTTATTAGTCTCAGTTTGGAATTGTGGATGTTTATTTATATAGGTTATTTAGTGGGTTTTTGGTTAATTATTATTATTGTTAGTTTGTGCGCTTGTGGAAAGTAATATGTTTAGTCATATTTATAAGTCTTAGAATCTAACTTTTGCGAATTCAAGGATCATTATGAAAATCAGGTACAAATTCAAGGACCATTGCTACAATTAAGCGAAAACATAATTGAGCCCTAATTCTGCAAACATAGAAAAATACTTTTGGTTTGTTGTTTCTTTTCAATGGTTATCAGGTACTTGATATATACATTGAATCTCAAAGAACTTTTAGAGTTTTAACTGGAAGTTTGGGGGTTCTTTGATTTCTTGTTTGACTATAAAGGCCTTGAAGTATTGGATATTCAATAAAAAGTCTTGATAGTTCCTTCTTATTCTTCATAATTGACAATTGCTTAGTGGGAATTAGTTTGGGTTTTATTTTACATGGCCTTAAAGTGAACAATACAAATTGTCTTGTGATTAATTGACCAAGTGGGAGAATTTAAGACAATTATTGACTTAATCCACTAATTAAGTATAAGTCGTCTTCTAATCATATAAGGGCCCGAGTAGCTTGCTTGATCAAGAAGTAAAGCTCAAGCTTATCGAATTATCTCTTGTGCAAACACAAGAGCTAAGAGGATTCTTAATTTTATATGGATTGAAACAACCTAATATAATGCAAACAGAACACTCGAATGTTTCTTGGTGGGCAAGGCATGTGGGTGATGCATATAAATAGAGGCCCTTTCCCTTGTAGTTAAATACGCACTCAAATAAATCTCACCGCATCTAGAGAAAAAGTATTAAGAGGGAACTACATAGGCGAAGAAGATCCTCTATTTGCTACCATATCAATCAAGGTTGGTGTTAGAGTTTAAAAGCTTAGTTAGAAGTTACATTTTCTTGTCAACAATCCTACCTAAATTTGAATTTCTTGTGATTATTATTATTTTTTTCTATTAATATATTAAAATGTTAATAGATTCTTGGAAATACAATCAGAGATAAGATGTGAAGAACAAGAGTCAAGAAGCAGACATCTTTAGTCGTTAGGTTAGCCCATAGTATATGCATATCTGACATATAAATTAATGATGATGTCTTAACGAAATGGTTTTATCTTTTATATATGTAGGCGACAATTTCGGTAGGAATTAATGGATCGATTTCAGGGCGATGTGAAAGGTTGAGACTACCGATATGTTCTATGTACAATGTTTATTCGTATAAGTACACTTGACCATGCTGTTTTGTCAATAAAAATAAAAATAAAAAGTGTACGTTCTTGCTTAGTAACCACCTAAATCTGTTAACCTTTAGACATCTTACTTTGTATGTTGAATCCAAAGTTTTTCTGGTTTTATCGGCGAGTGTCACCCTCTAGTGACAGTTTCAAGAAACGTGGCATATATTCCGAGTGAGTTTCTAAGGTATATGAAAAAATACATAAAAAATAATTATAAATTAAGCAAAGGGTACGTATGCATGCATCAATCACCATTAATTTTCTGATGACATGAGATTCTCTCAACAAGTCTCCTTGGATGATCCGTGGTTTTTTCAGTTTTTCTTTTCTTTTATTTTCTAGTACTCTCTTGTGGTATGATTTGAGTCAAATACGTAAACAACATATATTCGGTGACATATGAATGTATGTGACTTTCAGAGACCTATGAGTTTCTTTCCCAACAACTTCCACTTTTCACTCCATATTGGTCTTCATGGGTGGGGTCCGCGTGTACCAACATTGTCCTTAATTTGGGTAAAACCTTCCTTAATGGCCATAGCCAATCGAAGAGCTGAAACGATGCGGAGAGAATTATTATAAAAAATTACTTTTCTATAACTCCTTTCTACCGCCACAGTTACCCAAATCTAGTACAATTACATCAAGGATAAAACTGGATGCTAACCGACATGACTTTCCTAAAGAGACTAGGAACACCCATCAAACTCAACCATGTTTCTAGATTGAAGAGACAAAACAGCACAGACAACTCATAAATTTCAAGAATTTTATTGAACAAACTAGAACAAAACTAAAAAAACTAAAACAATAATGCCGACAAAAGGAAGAACAACCTCTGCTAATCTTCCTCCGGGACATGACACATATAACTAAAATAAAACATTTATGACATGTTTACTAATTCGTAATCGAGTGACGAGGAGTCAGAATCTGGATTCCCATTAAAGTTGTTTACTAAACTATCTGGAATCATGGTAAGAATGGTACTGATTCTTATAAGTTGTTTACTAAATTCCCCTTAATCGGAATTGAACTAGTTTGATTGCTAAAATGCCCTTGTTCTAAATAAATTACTTTATATGCAAATTTTTGTTGGGTTAAAGAGGATGGAAAATTTGGAATTTTAAAAGTTTTGTAAGGATATAATGGGTGAAAAAAAAACATGAATTCATGATAGGTTGGTTCCCCAGGAATCAAAATACCACATCCTACCCAATAGTCCTTTTCCTCAAAAATCATGAGTTGAATTCATGATTTTGTATGGGCTCACTTACACTTTGATTCTTTTATGAGAAGTATACACATTAGTAATTCGTAATCGAAATCCAACTCCTTCTTTAGATATTGATTACCAAAAGAAGGGATGATCAAATATGTTCACTTGTTCATTTATTTTCTAATACATCAAAGACGTAAACAACATATATTCGGTGACATAGAAATGTACGTGACTGAATGTAGCCTATTCAGAGACCTATGAGATTCTTTCCCAACAACTTCCACTTTTCACTCCATATTGTTCTTCAAGGGTGGGGTCCGCGTATACCGACATTGTCCTTAATTTCACAATTTAGGTCCATTAGGATGGATCAAGTTCATGGATACATCAAGATGTAGGGTTCTATCTCCAAAGGCCCAAGTACAATTATGAACAAACTCGTTTTGATTTGAGGACTTGTTCATTTATTTTCTAATACATCAAAGACGTAAACAACATTTATTCGTTGTTATTATATTTTTCTAATACATCAAAGACGTAAACAACATATATTTAGTGACATAGGAATGTATGTGACTGAATGTAGCCTATTCAGAGACCTACGAGATTCTTTCCCAACAACTTCCACTTTTCACTCCATATTGTTCCTCAAGGGTGGGGTCTGCGTATACCGACATTGTCCTTAATTTCACCATTTAGGTCCATTAGGATGGATCAAGTTCATGGATACATAAAGATGTAGGGTTCTATCTCAGAAGGTCCAAGTACAATTATGAACAATCTCGTTTTGATTTGAGGTCAATCGTATTTTATCCACAATTCCTAACATTGGCACATGGTTAAACAGTAGCATTGATATATACTCGTTGCAGTGCAGCTGGGCAAGATTTTCGATTTAGTCGGCAGAAGGTGACACCCCAAAACCTGTAGTTTAAAACATGTCCTTTGTGTCTACCTACCAGAATGAAGAGACTCAGCGATTGAGAATAACGACCTGTCTTTGTGATGGTGACCCGAGGATGTGATATGCGACATTATAGACTGACTATATGATTTCTTTTATTTTCGTCGCTTTCTTATAGCGTTTCTTAATTTAGGGTTAGGTGGGTGACTTTGTTGGTTTACCGTACTGATTCCACCAATTATTATTCCAAGTGAAACAAAAAGGCTTTTGTAGCTCTTGGTCTCTTTCGAGTCAAAAATATAGTAGGGTTCATGCATGCAACAAACTAAGGGTCAGCTATCAGCAAGAAAAGAAGGGGAAAAGGAACGGACAAAAGAACATTGGGTGGAACACACACATGCACTAAGATGGCGACCAAAGCAAAAACTTTGGCTAACGGCATTATATATGTGAGAAGTATACCATATTCCTTAATCTATAGTTAAATAACAAATCATCATCTTCTTTAATGTTTAGTTTCTCATATTCCCCTTGTTCTCGTCGATATAAGTAGTAACCAACATTAGTAACGAACATGGTGCGTCACGAAGCGGTTAACGAGATGCCGTTATCGTATTAAGACCGAAAGTATGTGCAATTGTTTGATGCGATCCTCTTCTTTGGACTCCATAATAATTTCTATTAGAGTTAATTATGTACATGGTCAAATAACAAGAAGAATACATGTATTTGTATTTGGAAATAGTATCAACAATGATTCTTTCTATGGCTACGTTTGTTCTTTTCGTTAGATGTTTGTTTTCATCGCGAAGTTTCTTTGTTATATATATGCCACCGAAATTAAAAAGAAGTTTTTGTTGTTGTTAGGAAAAGTCTTTTGGGTCAATATTATTCATTTTTATCAGAGGCTATCCGTCAAATAAAGTTGTAAATGGGGTCATATTGTTAATTCTTTTTCAACAATGGCTGCTCTTTATGTCCTTTTGTTTCTGTAGGAACAGACCTAACTAATCCTCATATGGATTATATTTGTCATCGTATTTTAATCGATTTTGTGAACAACGTAGGCAATAACAAACTGAAGTCAAAATGAGATTTTGAAGGAATTCAATTCTTGGGTCAGAGGTGGTATTCTAATTCTTGAAAAACTAACACATTAGGAATTCATCTTTTTTACTCATTATATCCTCACACAATTTTGAAAATTCCGAATCTACCATGTACTTTAACCCAACAATGAGGACATTTTAGTAATTAGCACTACTCCTACTCGAATTCCATATGGTTTAGTAAACAACTTCAATAGGAATCTGGAATCTAACTCTCCTCAATCCATATGGTTTAGCAAACAACTTCAATAAGAATCCGGAATCTAATTCTCCTCAGTTCAATTCCTCCTAAATTCAATTCCTCCTAATATGTATCGGATTAGTAAACAAGCCATTATTCTCAAACAGGATGGTGTCGTATTTCTATATTGTTAATGACACATCAACTATAGTCCTGGTAAACCTCACACCTAACCAATAAAGTCATGTTACAATTTGTCACTTGAAAAAAGGTATTGAGTCATTAATTAAAATTTTGAACTACGTATATACTTGTCTCGGGCTGCTATACTTAGAACAATTAAGACCGAAGAAATACGAATGTGGGAGCACCAATTCACCACCTGGTAACCTGATAACACATGGGCAAAACCAGACATCTTTAGACACAATTTTCCTCAAACCTATGAGGAAGGGATCCATACTTAATCAGGAAAGATTAGGAACATAAGACAACGTTTCAAGCACGGTTAATACCTCTAGAGCCCAAGCAGGGCCACGTAAGGAAAGATGGAGCATGGTCAATGTTCGGATTAAAGACATTCAATCAATCAGGCATGGGTATAGGTCACTATAGCCATTATGTGATTAATGACCCAAACAATACGAGCATTAAACACATTAACTATCTCAAGTTTGAAGTCAAAAGACTAATTGACATGATAAGCGCAATAATGAGTCTCCACTACATGATGACAAGAAACTAGTCACCCAAAGACTTTCCTTCATCAAACGAAACTATTAAATTTAGGATTAATTGGAGCATTATCACAAAGACATTCGTCATCCAATCAAGTAATATCGATGTTTGAATTCTCAAGTCCAATCCAATTCAATGAAAAAAATCATAAAAATAAGTATTAAAAAGACTTAAATGTCAAAATGGTCTCTATGTTTTACCTATTTGGCCAATTTAATCCTCGTACTTTCAATTTGGTCGATTTCCTTGACCACGTAATCCCCACGAGCCGTTACCACCTAGCCTCGATCTCCCCCTTCTCTCCACCACAACATCAATCTCCTGCCTTTTCGACCCCCGCAAAGCTGCACTCTAGAGCGCTTCCAACGGCCAACCCTTTGCCCGGGCAAGGGGGGGCCTAGGCCCAAAAAGGGTTTCCAACGGACAAATGCTACCAGGGCAGATCGTGGGCTCCACAAGTCTGGGCTGGCCCAAAGGCAAGAATAGCTTGAGATGTTGTCTGGGTTTACTGACGTCAGCGATGACGTCAACAACTAAAAAAACCTAAAAAATTCAGAATTTATTTTAATAAATACTTAGTCATATTCTTTACTTCCCACACCAAAACTCTATACAAATTCATCTCCTCATATCTCATGTGAATAGTGGTTGCCATGGCAATGGGTGGAAACACCACAAGCCTTTTGTAAGGGCTGTCACTATTCACATGAATAGTAATAGCCCTTACTTTGCCCTTGCCCTTTACCATGGAAAATGGGTGGAAGTGCTCTTACACTGGTCCCTCCTTCCTAATGCGTCTTTGATTAGTCAATTATTTGTGCTTTTTAATATTCAAAGTAGCTTTGAGAGAAGTACCTCCTCTCTCTTTGGAAGATAGAGAAACCCATAAGAAAGGGAGAGAGAGATGTAGAGGTAGACTTACTAGTCAATAATTTTTGTTATTAAAACTAGTTTTTTTAGTTTTAAATTGAAATTTTATTAATAATTAGAGATTTTTAATTACTTTAAATAATATTCATGAATTTTTTTAACAGTAATTTAACGGAGCTAACAAGATTGACTAACAGAGTAAAACGCAAGGACCAAATCGACTAAATTGGCCAAATTAGTAAAATACCAGAATTGTTTTAACATTTTTAGAACTGTTAAAAATGAAAAGATTGTAAGTTTGGAACACAATTTTCTAAATCGCACGAGGGGCGCTAAATAAATGTAGAAATGTAGGAGTAAAAACAGGGACCCTCACCCAATGGGCACTTTCGTCCATCCAATTCTCATAAAACTTTCTCAACAAATCTTCCAAGCGTGGGACCCCACTCCATATCCTCATAGATTTCGTTGCCCCGTTCACGTTTACGACAAGGATCCACCCGCACGTGTAGCCTAAGCCAAAACAGAAAAGCAAAACGGTTTCGGGAAAGAGACAAAACGCCAATGCATGTAGAAAAGGCAAATGACAATAATACCGATGCCAAAGAAGTTAATAAATCAAAGACACGAACCGAGGAAACCGTTGTCTGTCGCAGAGGCTTTAAAAATGAATGTCATGGGTCACACGTGTGCGTATCAGAAAATGCAGTCGTAGCGTACGGTAGTGATTGTTTTGCTTTATTTTGGGGTTTCTTCTTGTTGGCATTGTGCGTTTTGGTGCTTTTCTTACTCTCTTTCTTCTGTTGCTCGGATTCGGAGCAATAAAAACGAGATCTTTCACTCACTCTTTTCTGATATGATCTTTCTTTGTGCATGAGATGGACTTAACTTTGGCTTCTTTTACTTTTACTTTCTTTTCTTTTTATTGTTTTTATGTGAAATGTAATGATATGTGTTTTTGGGGTAAATAAAATGTCATGATGAGTTGTTTTGTTGGGTGGCTACGTTCACTATTTTGTCAATTTCAATTTAAATCCTACATTTCCATTAAAGTTGTTTACTAAACTATATGGAATCATGGGTATTGATTCTTATAAGTTGTTTACTAAATTCCCTTTAATCAGAATTGAACTAGTTTGATTGCTGAAATGCCCTTGTTCTAAATAAATTACTTTATCTGCAAACCTTTGTTGGGTTAAAGAGGATGGAAAATTTGGAATTTTAAATTTTTTTTGTAAAGATATAATGGGTATAAAAAAAAAAAAACATGAATTCCTGATGGGTTGGTTCCCCAGGAATCAGAATACCACATCCTACCCAATAGTCCTATTCCTCCAAAATCATAAGTTGAATTCTTGATTTTGTGTGGGCCCACTTACATTTTGATTCTTTTATGTGAAGTAAACACATGAGTAATTCGTAATCGAAATCCAACTCCTTATTTTGATATTTATTACCAAAAGAAGAGATGATCAAATACGTTCACTTGTCCAACATTGGGTAACCCGACCAAGTTTGAACGTAATTAGGTTAAATGACATTTCATTTTAATAATGTAATAAAAGAAAAAAGAAAGAAAAAAAGGTAAAAAACATGCACAACATGAGCAATTTATCAAATCAAAATAATTTGCATGCTCAAATAACTTTTGCAACCAAGTAACATCTCTTGGTTGGTTCCATAGGCTAACTGCTATTACCACAAAACAAATCATAATATCCAACTCACGTAGTAAGATCACGAGAGTGTCTTCAATGGTCATACACGATAGCCTAGCCTTACCAGTTGTGGGGTTTGGGCTAGTAGGTCTGTATAACCCCTCTAGATACTACATAACACACACATGGAGTGCAATGCTAATTAGGATTAGGACCAGTTACGTCTTACTAACCCCAAGTTGAAATAGAAATACTAATCGGGGAGCTCTAAGTCGGTCTTATTTGTATTCAAGCTTAAATTGTTCTTAATTTGCCCTAAAATTTGGTCTAGGGTTAGAGTAAGAGGTTTTGGAATAACTTAGACCAAGTTTTGAGGTTGCAGGGGGTTTAGAGTTTGGTTCGGGACTTAAATATATTTTTTGGAATTTCAAAATAAATTTTAGATAAGTAAAACTAATACTTTTTTGGTAAACAAATTTTTTTAAAAAAATAACTGGAATCATTTCAAACTATTTTAAAACTAATTTTTAGACTTGAAACTTTTTTTTAAATGATTTTGGAAATTAATTAATTTTAAATTACACAAACCCATTTTTTTTATTTATAAGAATAAACAATAGTAATTATTGATGAAAAAACAAAAGTACAAAGCAACTATGATGTCGAACATGGATAAATCTTCTCAAGTGACCAAATTCAATAACAAGTTGAATTAATCTAGAGAGAATCACGCACCCACAACGTGACAAAAATCTCTGATTCAGCAACTAGAAGTACACATGTTGAAACATGCAGTACAAATCCGACGCGCATTGGCAGAAATGACATATCTATATTGAAAGCCGAAAGCTAAAAAGAAATAAAACCTTATAAGGAGGAAACAAAACACAACGAACACCTAAAGAGTTCCTAAAATTTATTAGACATAGACAAAAGAAGAAGAAGAACCACTACTTCACATCCTCCTGGGCAACCAGAAGAAAGACATAGCGTTTCACGACGGCTACTATCACAATTATCACAACGTTTCACGATGGCTTCTTCCACACCTCAAAACAAAATAACAAAGAAGGATTTGGGCCGAAAAGGGAGGGAAGGAGAGGAGAGAGAATGGCAGGAAAGGAGGAGGGAGAGAAGGGGGAAGGGAGGGAAGTTGTTGTCCCTGGGGTGCGATGGCCCGAGTGTTTATCTGTAAGGTTTTCTCAGAGAGCGAGGTTTCTTACCAAAGTTTTATTATTATTAAGTCCAAAGACTAATTTAAATTAAGTAAATACTATTATTGGATATTATTTAAGTATTTTGTATATTACATTGAATATTAAATATTTATTTATTAATTTAAGCATAAATTAAACTAAAATATTGGACTAGGCTAGAACTCTATTCTAATTAAGATAACTATCTTAACCAGGGAGGCTATAATGATGGGTAAAAGTAAGGGCTTATAATGAGGGGTTCCTTAATAATTGTTGCTCTAGTGCATAGTTATTATTAGACTACTCGATTGAACCCTGTAATTATAACCCCTCACTTTTACCCCTCATTATAGAAGCACCCCTATCTTAATTATCTAATATTCTAATATGGGACAATAACCCTGAACCCGCTAGATCCTAGCCAAAAATTAATTCGGTAAAATTTAGGATAAAATGGATTGAATAATAACTCATGGGCATTAACAATAATATAATGGGTCCTAAATAGTACATTAATTATCGGTAGAGCTAGATCTGTCTTTAATGTAATATCATTTATGTAAGGCCAAAAGTCACTTTTGGTCCCAACAGTTTGGCATTTCAACCACTTTTGACCATGTAATTTCAATTTCGTCAATTTTGCCATTGTAGTTTCGTATTTGTAGCAATTCAAGGACATGTTAGTATTCTTGTCAATTTTTTAAACGATGTAAGGGGCAATTTTGTTAACCCAAAACCCTTGAGCGTAAAAGCTTGTTTGAAATTCTCCTCATTTCATATTAGGGCTCGAAATTCAACCACTAATCCCAATTTTTGAAGAACCCTAAACCAAAATGACTAATTTTAAGCCCTAATATGAAATTAGGGGAGTTTCAGACGAGCTTTTATGTCCAAGGATTTTAGGTTGACGAAATTGCCCCTTGCATCGTCAAAGAAATTGACAGAAATGCTAACTTGTTCTTGAATTGCTACAAATATGAAACTACAGGGTCAAAATTGACGGAATTGAAACTACAAGTCAAAAGTGGTTGAAGTGCCAAATTACAGGGACCAAAAGTGACTTTTAGCCTTTATGTAAAATAGTAATTCAAGTGTGTGGCTATTGAACTTTTTTATAATAAAAATTCATTGAAATGCTTCACATAGGGTTGAGATTGGAGTTGAATTGGTTCGGTTTTGGACCAAACCTGGGCACCTAACCGACCAAGTCAATAGACCCAATTCCCAAATTGCCACTATTGCCATGGGCTCCTCACTAGATACATCGGTTCATTGACTTTGACGGTTTAGGTAGGTTGAGTGCAGTTAGATTCACCAAGAGAATTATTTCGGCCTAAGCCAACATGACCTAGACTAGAATCCAACATGTACAATTTGTGCCTAAGCCACATCTTAGTCAGAATCAAGGAGCATTAATGATAATATAATGAGTAGATCCGTTAATGTTAGAAGCGGAGAGGGAGAAACAAATCCTGCAAGCATAGAAGCGGAAAGGAAGATAGAAAGGTTTGCAAACAAAGAGAGCGACAGAGGCAGATGAGAAAAGAGGAGATGGTGAAGATTAAATATGTAAAAGACAAGGTAGAGATGAGGAATAGTGAGTTGTCATGTCAAATGTTATATTTTATTTAAAAATCAGTCGATTTGGTTAAACTTGATGATGGAAATATGAAGGAATTGAAACCGGTTGGTTCAATTTTTTAATCGAATTAAAAAACCTTAAATTCCTGAGATGGGGTTCGGTTCAGCTGGTTCGGATGAATTTTCAGTGAGATTGCGCAGCTCTAGATGTGCCATCATCCATCTATTCCACTATGCTATGCTATTTAACAACGTAAAATAAACTGATATAGTCCAAAATGGGAGTAGAAAAAGTGGAAAAAGAAAGTCACAAAGCAATGCAATCATTTTCAGTAGTAAAAAAGATTCATGACAAAGAATAGAACTTGTAAAATTAGCTAAGGGTGGCAATGGCATAGTAGTAAACTATCCAAAATAAAAAGTAACTCAAAATGACCAATCAAAAGTAGGCTAGAAGAGGAGACCAGATCGAGTCATCACCAAAAAGAAAAAAGCTTATGATCGTGGAAAGCACTCAAGCACTTAGTTTTCTCCATAGAGTTGTAAGAATAAATTTCTTAGTGTTCCCCATATTTTTATTCTCTATGGACTTTGCATAAATTGATGAAAATAACAAAGGTAGTGATAAAATAATAATAAGCATATATGAGTGACATCCCCTAAGCCTATTTAACTTTCACGGCTCGTTTTCTTATATTATCATCAGAAAAGTTTGTCGGCAAGCTAATTGTAGCTACTTCTCGAGAAGGCATTGATCATATTAGGGAAGAAGCATGTATAAAAGAAGGAAAGAGAGTGTATAAGTAAAGATAATACATATTTATGTTGAATGTAACTTAAAATTATTCATAATTGATTGCTTTGTTGGCCATCATGTTGTACTTGTTTTTTGCCAATTTATAGAAATATCATTGATAAAAGTTGAAAAGTTCGATTACAATAGTCACATAGGTAACCAATCACTTAAACCTATAAATTTTTTAATATATTTAAAAACTTATTGTGTGTGTACAAGAGATCCCCTCAAATACTTGTGGGGCTCACTCTGCTTTGTATTTCAATAATATGAATAGTCCATTTTTTAGGTAGTCCTCAAAGATCATAGCTGTAACAAATCACTCAAAAATTCGCAACTATTTAACTACTCAATTAAATTGTTGTCATTTTAGCGTTTTCTTAAAATACCCATGTTCGTATATTTTACGCGTCAAATTAAATACGTTAACGGCTTCCAAATTGTCTACAAAAACGAGTGCGGTCCAGAACAAATTCCTTAAATAAATTTATTTGCGGAATATCTGAATAGAAGGGGACTCTATACATAAGTTGGTCAAATTTCCTTGTAAAGAAAAAGAAAGGCATAGGTTCACTAATTTACAATATGAGTTTGCATTGAGGTATTCCTTGTCCTTTTATTGTACATCTAAGCTGTCAAAGTTTCTCAATTCTCAGTCAAAAGCAGTAAGTCCCAAAAAAAAAGCAGTACGTTTGGCTTGCAGAAGCTCGTGAAGGAAAGCAATTTTTTTAGCTCAGGCTGGTTACTGGTAATTTACTGAGCTGGATCAAGTACATGCATGCACCATTGGAAAATTTGGAATAATAATAAATGAAAAAAAATCTATCCCCATCAGCCAAAGAGGCTCAAAATGGGAGAATAATAAGTAAAACAATATAAAGAGAAATTAAATAGAAATAATTATTGGGATTTTTTTTTTTTTTTTGGAAAGATGGGAAATTTATAAAAAAAAAAAAAAAAAAAAAGATGGGTATTCAGTTATGGGAAGTAAGAGAGCACAGAAGGACATTGACAGGTGGTGGGGGTGATGCTTAAGACTCTGGTCCTTGAAAATTTCCGTTCTTTGAAAAAAGCAAAAAACGTTTTGCAAACAGACAAACAGATTCTGGTTTTCCCCAAAGCCCAAGGCCACAACACAAGAGAAAGAGTATGAGACAAAGCACAGGCAACAGTGGAAATATTACTACATATTTAACGCCAACACCAAGACTCTTCTCTTCCCACAAGCATAAGTTTGGAGAAAACCCCCCACCCCCACCAGCACCACCCACACGAGCGGTTCTCGAAGTGCATGCACAACAGCACAGACTTTCTGCCTTTCCAAACAAACAAGCCCATTTTCCTATATATGAGAGAGAGAGAGAGAGAGAGAGAGAGAGAGAGAAGAAAAGATCATATCATATCATATCAGTCTCAAAATAAGCACCCCACCTGAGTCTCTGTGAGTTTGTGTGAGAGAGAGAATCAAATTTCAACCGTGTGGTTGGTTTCTTCTCTTCTTTTTGTGTGATTGATACAAAACAGCCCAATTCTCTGTTTTCTCCTGTTCCTTTCCTGTTTAATTTTCTCTCCCTTTCTTTTCTGCCCAACAGACCCTTCTTTTGAGTGAGTGATCTCACAGGTGGACAGCGGTTTAGATCACTAGATAGGTAGCCCTCCTGTTCCTCTGATCATCACTTCTTTTCTTCATTCTCACAAGTCTAGAAGAAAAACCAAGTGTTGCTTTTGTTCTCTGCCTTGTGGCATTGCCCTATTTCTGTTTGATAAAACACCCATCT
Organism: Prunus kanzakura; assembly: GCA_020521455.1. NCBI lineage: Eukaryota > Viridiplantae > Streptophyta > Magnoliopsida > Rosales > Rosaceae > Prunus > Prunus kanzakura. Next base: position 386,204 of record BPUM01000926.1, on the reverse strand, counting down.
TGATTAGCAGCTCAAGTTTTTTACTTTTGCTCTTCATTCTCATTTAAAATGGCTCCTCAACATCTGAAGAGTGATTGTGGTGGTTTCACTAGATATGAAGATTTGAACTTTTTGCCACCTCCTCCTGTTTCTCATCAACTTTCTCTGTCAAACACCTTTGGGGCAATGGTTCATCCTCATTTTTATTCTGGAGGGCAAGATCACTCAGGTACTTCTTCTGAGATGGGGTTTGAGCCTTTCAGCCCCTCATCATCCCAGCTAAGCAAGAAACCATGGGGTTTTCAGCCTCTGGAAAATGGGGGAACAAGAATAACTGAGCATGGTGATCAGTATCCTGTGCTTCTTGGGATTGATCAGAAAAAGGGCATGCCTTTAAGTCTTGCTGGAGAGGAAGCTGATGAAGGTAGGAGCTTTGCTGCTGCTGGGAGAACTGGTACTGGTGGGCATACAAAAAGTTGTGCCAGAGGCCATTGGAGACCTGCTGAAGATTCAAAGCTCAAAGAACTTGTGGCCCAATATGGTCCTCAGAACTGGAACTTAATAGCTGAGCATCTTGATGGCAGATCAGGTAACTCTTTTCTCCCTCTCTTTGGATTTGGTATTTTGTAAATTTATATGATAGTTTGTTAAATTTGCAACCTTTTTCTTTTTATTTATTCACTTTTAAAATTTTGGGAATGTATACTAATTCATTTAACATTGTTCATCTAACATTGTTCTGTTTTTTATTTGTAGGAAAAAGTTGCAGATTGAGGTGGTTTAACCAGCTAGATCCAAGGATCAACAGAAGGGCTTTCAGTGAGGAAGAAGAAGAAAGGCTCCTGGCTGCCCATAGACTTTATGGCAACAAATGGGCCATGATTGCTAGGCTCTTCCCTGGAAGGACTGATAATGCTGTGAAGAACCATTGGCATGTGATCATGGCTAGAAAACACAGAGAGCAATCCAATGTTTACAAGAGAAGAAAGCCTTCTTCTCCTCAGGCCACCCAGCTTCCTAAGGAATTTGATCACCCACATGTGACCAATTTTCAAAAGAATACCTCCAGCACTGAATCTACTGTCTCAATGAGCACCATTGACGACACTCAATCTGCTTCAACATGCACTGAACTCTCCCTCACTCCCTCCACTAGGCTACCTCTTAGCTTTTTTAGCAAGCTCCATCCGTTTCAGCAACACCAGAACTTTGGATCTCAGATGGGTATTTGTCCTTAATTTGCCCCCACTTTTACTCTGTACATAAGTCATAAAAAATGCATGACCATTTTGTTCTTGGGGTTTAAAAAATGCATGACCATTTTTTTCTTTCTCTGGTGGGGCTAATTAATTTGGTTTGATTTATATTTGATTACTTATTCTTCTTGTTGTTGCAGGCTCATCAAGTGATGGGGGTTCTGGAAAGATCATTGGCAATGGGAATGGCTCGTGCAAAACTGGACCTCTGGGAGGAGCTATGATGGGTGTGGACCAATCCGGTCATCAATCAGATTCAAACTCAGAAATTTCAGGAGATGAATCAGTCACCACTACTAGGACCAATGTGTCATTGTCTGGGGAAAATCAAAACCAAAATCTGAATAATAATGAGAAGATCAGCATGTCCTTCATTGATTTTCTTGGAGTAGGCATGGGTTAAAAAACAAGATGCGGGTTTTGGGCAGAGGAACAAAAGAGAAAAGGCTGGAACTTTATCAAAAGTGCAAGAGCTTAACCATTGCAAACAACCATGTATCTGTGATGTGGTAAAAGTGCGTCTGCAAGGAGGGGCATCTCTACAGTCTTTTGATGTGTACAGTTAGTTCTATAAAAGGGTAATAGAGAGCTACAGTAAACTAGGTAAAAGCAGCAGAGACAGAGAGAGAGAGAGAGAGAGAGAGAGAGACAGAGTTTTAAAAAATATATATGATATGAGAGTGGTTCAACTTCAAAATAGTTTTTGGACTTATGGAGGAAGCAATCAAGCAAGCAAGCAGCAGTGGGGTTTGGTTTTGTTACTTTATTCTCTATGTGATGTTGTTTGTTTTATGGCATTTTGCACACGAGGCAGAGCCGAAGTTACTTGTTGCAGACTACTGACTCAATGAATGAACCTGCCCATGTTTCATGACTAGTTTTTAATGCTCTCTCCGTCTCAAATTGTCAATGTCATTGGTTTTTTGGTATTACTTGTTTGACCGTGTTTTCCACGCCCTTGCAATTAATACCCTCCTCTTTCTGCATATGGTTTGGTTGGGTGCATTGCTACTAAAACCCCTGCCTATATTACAACATGCACTTATGTGCTAGTATAGTCAATAATGCTATGCACATAGGTAATTTGCTACATCCAATGGGGTCAGTTTGGGTAGATTATTGGATGTAACGGTAACACCATGTATCATGTCAGCATAATATATTTATTACTACTTCACTTTAAAGTATGAACTCGCCCCACTTCAGGTGGCCTGACGACAAAACATTAGCAATCCATTTAAATGATAACACAATGTAGAATGACTTTATATTTGCGGTTACATTATTAATTAACACTTGTATGATAGTTGAGGGGGGTAAAAGACATTTTAACTCCCCCACACCTACCCAGTTATAATCTCGTTAGATTAGTAACAACATGTTTATGTACGACAACGCTCAGAAATTTCTTGATCTTCATAACGACAAAATATTATCAATTCAGTCAAAATAATAACATAAAGAAGAATGACTTTAAACATACAGTTATGTACCCGTGTTATGATTTAGTTAGATTGATAACACTGCGTAAGACATGTTACATGATGTTATGATCGCATAGTAATTTGCCTACATTCAGTGGGGTCTTGACAAGCAAGGGAAAATAAAAGTTGGAGTGGGGTAGCTTTTATCAAATGCATATCTTGTAGGCGGGAAAATTGAGCTAATCATCTGTTTGTGCATAGAGAGAGAGAGAGAGAGAGAGAGAGAGAGAGAGAGAGAAGCGTGGAGGGGTGAGGATAGAATGGTCATATCACTTGCGATTGGTTTTAATTGGCATTTATTTTCAAGGCAAAAGTGGCACACTCATGTCTCATTTTCGTAGTTCAAATTTGTATCTTTTTAGATCATCTGATCTGTAATGAGGGCCACAATTATGAACACGTTCTTTTCGTTTTCGTTTTATTTTTATTGCTTTGCATTTCGTTGTCACCGCAATGCGACAGAACCTAATAAAAGCAAGGGCTACAAATCGAGAGGCCAGCATTCGTGAATCACGTGGAGAGGTTGGGGCCCAAAAATGTATGGAAAAATAGGATGCCAACCATGTACTCTTGCAGCTATGAATAATGAACCTGGTTTTCATTCCTTTTTGGTTGTGGACATTATTGGTGTGTTTTATTTTGGGCCTTTCTTCCAGCCTAAAAAGGAAATGAGGCTTATTTAATGTGGACATGAACTAGGTTGTTTTTCATGTCTTGGGCTTTGGCTTTTGATTTTACTTTCTTTTAGTACAAAGTGGTGAACCGTGTAAGTTCTAGAAGGAATTGCCAATTATATATTACATATAGGCATTCGAGAGATTTTTTATTTGCTATTACTCAATAGTGTAGGGACATGTCATACTTTTATAATGTAGGCACTACCATGTCATTTTAGTTCTTCTTAGGGGTGGATGATACAGTCCTAATTGAATTGGTTTCACCTTAAAACCGCAATCGAATCAATTGCAACGGTTTCTTTTGGTTCGATTTTGACAAAAATTTCAAAAAAAAACTAAACCAAACCAATTTAAGATAGTTTAGTTCGGTTTGGTTTGGCCAAGCACCCACCTAACATCTGTTAAGATTTGTTTTTAATTTTTAATAATAGTTGTAGCCTGTGGTAAGGAGATTAGTGATACATAGACTACAGGAGAATCCCTAGTTTGTAGGAGTCATGGTTAGTGGGGGTAACCATGTTTGTTTTTATGCTTTTAATCGTGGACTGTGGCTCTACAAAATCTGCTAAGTAACGATCATGTTACTTGCAGCAGTAGCTTTGTTTTTCCTATTTAAGGTGTACACCACTTTCATTCAATTCAATTTATCAAGTTTGAAGCTTTCAGTCATAGCTTTTGTGTTCAACGTTTAAGCAAGCAAATATTCTTAGAGTTTCAATTTTATCCAACATCTGGTATCAAAGCCCCCATTGGGCATGACTAAAAAAATCCCAAACAACAACAGCTTTTTTGTGTCTTGCAGCAACAAGAATCCATGGCAATTGACAAGCCAACAGAGAACTTTGTCCAGCCAACCATACCTCGCTTTGATGGTCATTATGACCATTGGAGCATGTTAATGGAGAACTTCCTAAATTCTAAAGAATATTGGGATCTAGTAGAGACGGGATACGAAGAGCCAGAAGTAGGAACACAACTGACACAACAACAACAAAAGAAACTTGATGATCATAGGCTAAAAGATTTGAAGGTGAAGAATTATTTATTCCAGGCTATTGATCGTGCTATTTTGGAGACTATTTGACGCAACGCGTGATAGCAAGAATGATGAAGAACACAAAAGAAAACAATAAACCTTCAATCCTTGTGGATTCTCTAGATGAGAATAACCAAGAACAAAAGGGTTCTATGCCTTGTTGGTTCCAGCAGAATACCAAGTTGATAGGAAAATAGAGAAAATTCTCTAAGTTTAATATTCAACGTCAAAAACTGTCTTACAATTAGCTATAAAATAGCTTTTATACTTGGGGAAAACAAACCAAACTCCAAACCCTAGCCAAACTAGGAAAACAAACTTACTTTCTAAATCAAACTCCCAATTCTAATTGAAATAGGAAAACAAAATTACTTCCTAAACCAAACTCTCAATTCTAATTGAAATAGGAAAACAAAAATATTTGCCTAAACAGATTCCTAGAACATTAATTACGCATTTGACACCTATTAAACTGAAACAAATAAGTATGAGCGATGCGTGCTGCATCATCCTCCCCGGGTTGAGAAGAATTCGTCCTCACATTCAAATCTCATCGTCAGAACTATCACCATGGTAAGGAAAGAGATGTTTGACATTGAACACATCGGCAGTATGTATATGATAAGGAAGCTTGAGGCGGTAAGCATTTGGATTAATCTTAGCCACAATCTCCACTAGACCAATCTTTCTTGCAGCCAACTTGTTGTATTCCCCAGCCTGAAAATGATCTTTTATCAAGATAGCCCAAACAAAGTCACCTACCTCAAATTCGACATGTCGGCGCTTCACATTAGCCACTTGCTTGTATTTCGCATTGGCATCCTCAAGCCGCTGCTTTGTTGTTGAGTGAATTTGCTGAAGTGTAGCCATAAATTATTCTGCCTTGACATTAACTCGCTTCAAATCTGGAACTAGTGCAAGGTCAAGAGGACATTTTGGGTTATAGCCATAAGTAACAGAAAATGGACTGAACCCAGTGCTCCTATTGATAGAGTGAAGCAAATTCTGCTTGGCTCAACTTTTGATCCCATGACTTCAAATTATCTCCCACTAAGCTTCTTAGTAAATTTCAAAGGGATCGATTGACAACTTTAGTCTGCCCATCAGTTTGAGGATGGTAGGCACTACTAAAATTTAGTTTTGTATTAGCAAGCTTCCACAAGCACCTCCAAAAGTGGCTAAGAAATCTGGTGTCTCTGTCATACACAATAGAGGTAGGCAACCCATGGAGTCGATACACTTCTCGAAAGAAAAGCTGAGCTACATTGATTGTGTCTGTAGTCTTCTTGCACGTGATAAAATGAGCCATCCTAGAAAATCAATCAACAACCACATAAATAGAATCCATACCTCGCTGCGTACGCGGAAGCCCTAAGACAAAATCCATGCTTAAATGTTCCCATGGCTGAACTGGAATTGGAAGTGGCATGTACAACCCTGTATTAGTTGCAACACCCTTAGATAATTGGCACACCCTACAACTCTCAACAAATTTGGTCACTTCACGACGGATACTAGGCCAAAAATAAGAACTCATCACTAGCTGGATTGTATTATCTCTCTCCATATGGCCCTTGTTATGCAATTCATGAATAATCTTCAGGCACAAGCTAGACTCGGGGATGCATAACTAATTTCCTTTAAATAAAAAGCCATCATTTATCATAAAATTAGAACGTACACCTGCTGCCATGTCGCGTATGATATGAGCAAAGTACGGGTCTGTAGTTACTAAATCACATTAGGAATCAAAACCCAACACATGGCTCCTCATGGTCGTGAGAAAATTGGCTCTACGACTAAGTGCATCTGCTACTCAATTCAAAGTGCCTGACTTATGCTTTAGAACAAAGGTGAACTGCTGCAGATATGATGCTCATTTAGCATGGCGAGCAGATAGTTTATCATGTGAATGAATATGCTTGAAGGCTTCATGATCAGTAAACAAAATAAATTCATTATGAGCCAGATACGAACTCCAGTGCTTTAGAGCTTGAACATCCGCATAAAACTCCACATTATATGTGCTCAAGTTTATTTTTGAACCGTTGAGATTCTCACTATAAAACACTACTAGTCGTCCTTCTTTACTTAAAACAGCCCCAATTCCCACTTTAGATGCATCACAATGCAACTCAAATATCTTGCTAAAATCTGGAAGAATTAAAACGAGTTTGAAATAAGCTTTTGTTTGATCTTGTGAAAAGCAGTTGTAGCCTCTTCAGACCAATTAAACCTCCAAAGCTTCATGCAATCTGTTATGGGTGCCATAATAGTACTAAAATTATGAATAAAGCACCTATAAAATGATACTAACCCATGGAAACTTTGGACTTCATGTAGGTTCTGTGGTAGTGGCCAATTTTTTATTACATCAACCTTTGAATCATCCACAAAAATTCCATATTTCGACACTACAAAGCCAAGAAATAACACCCTATCTGTCATAAAAGAACATTTTTTTTGATATAGCATAAAAATTTTCTTTTCGCAATACTCTCAAGACTTCTTCCAAATGTCTAAGATGCAATTCCGGTGTCGGGCTATATATAAGGATGTCATCAAAATAAACCACTAGAAACTTGCCAATAAACGGATGAAACATCTCATTCATCGCCCTCATGAATGTACTTGGTGCATTAGAGAGGCCAAAAGGCATGACTAAGCACTCATACAAGCCTTCGCGAGTTTTGAATGCGGTTTTCCACTCATCTCCTTCTCTAACCTGAATTTGATGATACATGCTCTTAAGGTTCAGTTTGCTAAAAATTGATCCAATAGGTCATCTAAACAAGGAATGGGAAAACGATACCGTATTGTAATTTTATTAATAGCACGGCTATATACACACATCCGCTATATGCCATCTTTCTTTGGTGTAAGCAAGGCAAGAACGGCTAGGGGTGGGCATATGGACCGAAGAACCGGACAATCGAACCAAATCGGGCTGAGAAAAACTGAAAAAAAATCATGTTGATCGAAAAGTCAAACCCAGTGCAAAAAACTGAACCGGACTAGTGTTGTCCAGTTCCAGTTCCAGTTCCGGTTCTTCCATTCTAAAAACTAGACTGCGCTGAACCGGACTAGGCATAATTAAATATATATTAGTTTATTTATATAACAAAAATGGTGCTATATAATTGGAGGTTGCAAAGAGTTAAAATAGAACTTATGCCCTTGATTTCAGCCCATGTTAACAGCTCAACACTTAGGGCTCTCTTTCTCTCGATTGATACTTTTTTCTAATCTCTTTCAAACTCTCAGTCTCAGCCATCGACAGCTCCTCTAATTCTTCCTCCACTCTCCCCAGTCACTGCTCCTCCTTTCACATCCACTGGTCGTCGTCGTCACAGCTGTTCCCCTCGTCGTCGGCGTCTCCGTCTGGTGGTAAGTTCAATCTCATCTCATCTCACCTCAATTGGGGAATTTTGAAATTAGGGTTCTATTTGTGTGGAATGAAATTGGGGCATTGGGGCTTCAGTTCTTCATGATTTCTCTCTCTATGGATTTCTCTCTCTGGATTTCTCATCTCATCTCATGCATGTTGTAGCTTTTCCTTTGATCATTTGATAGCTGGCTAAGCTGGCTGAATATTATGTTTTTAACTATTTTGAAAGAATACAACATTGAAGTGGTGAGGATGTGATTGTAGACTCAAATTCTGGATCCATACTTACTTGGAAAACTAGACTTAGCATTTGTCTGGGAATAGCAAGGGGTTCGGAGTAAGTTACCCCAAAAATTTGATCATTCTTCTCCTTTTAATGTCTCAATTATCCTTATCAGCTTATCTATATCTACACTACAGCTTTTTGAGATGAACACTACATCTCTATCTATGCATTTTTAAAATTTTCATTTGTTTTCTTGGTAGGATCCATGGCTATGAATTAAAAAATATATTGGGTGGTTTGTCACATTAGAATCGTTCACTTCTTTTGTATCTTCCATTGCTTGTTGATTATCCTATGAGATTTTGCATACAAAACCTTGCCATGTGGTTAACTGCAGTTTAAAAACGGTAGACATATATAATTGGAGCTATGAATCTAATTACTAGCTTACCTGCTTGCAGAGTTCAGCTATATGTCCTTGAACTTGCTGATAACTTTCAGATGCTTGATAGGGCTTTATTAGATTATCAATTGCTATTTTTTTTTTTATAATTCCACCAAATAATCATACTTGATAGGACCATGTATTATGCCATGAAAGAAAAATTGAAAGAAGATTTAGCACCACATAGGGTATGTCTCACAACGGACACTTGGACAAGTGTTCAAAACATCAACTACATGGTGATTACGACACACTATATAGATAGTGAGTGGAACTTGCACAAGAGAGTTTTGAAATTTTGTGTGATTTCTAATCACAAAGGGAACTCAATTGGTAAGCTTATTGAGACTTGTTTGTTTGATTGGGGTTTGACAAGGACACTAACAATCACAGCCGATAATGCTTCTTCAAACATAAAGGCCTAAGAGGACTTGAAGTCGAAGATGATTCATTGGAGAAATGGTAAGGTTGTGTTTGGGGGAAAGTATTTGCATGTTAGGTGTTGTGCTCATATAGTGAACTTGATTGTGAGAGATGGTTTGAAAAGATTAGCCAAAAGCATATTGTGTATTAGGAATGCGGTTAAGTATGTAAGATCCTCTCCACAAAGGTTTGAGGAATTCAAAACTTGTGTCAAGAAGGGGCAAATTGATTGCAAAGGGCTTGTGGTGTTGGATGTGCCAATTAGGTGGAATTCTACATATAGGATGTTGGATTTTGCTTTGAGGTTTGAAAAAGCCTTTGTGAGAATAGATGGAGATGATGATGGCCCATATATGTCATGGTTTGGTGAAGAAGAACTGATGGTGGAAGACGGGGAGGTGATTCCTTCTCATAGGTCTAAAAAGAGGGTAGGGCCACCAAATGCTGAAGATTGGAGCAATGCTCTTATATTTGTCAACTTTCTAAAGGTCTTCTATGAGGCCACTTTGAAGATGAGTCTTTACTTACAACTAGCTTCCCACACCACCTTTCATGACTTGATTGCAATGGAAGGTGAAATTGATGATTTGTTCATAGGAGAGGATATGATTTTAATCGAAACCCACACTTCCTTGGTATTGAATGAGATGGCACAAAGCATGAAGAAAAAGTTTGAGAAGTACTGGGGTAACATTGATAAAGTGAACCAACTTTTGTTGGTAGCACTTGTACTTGATCCTCGATACAAGTTGGGCAACTTGGGGTTTGTCTTAAAGAGTCGGTTTGAAAATTCCGAAGATGCTACTAAGAAGAAGAATGAGGTGAAAGAGCTTCTAATGAAACTTTATGAAGAGTATGTTATACCACCACCACCCAAGCAAAGTTGTGATTCTAGTGCGACTAGTGAAACTCATGAAACTAATAATACTACTACCACTAGCATGCACCAAGGGGGAAGGAAAATTGGATAAAAGAATCTAAAACAAGTGATACTGTGATATTGTCACATGAGATTGATAGGTACATAACCGATCATATTGAAGATGTGGTTTTCGACTTTGATATTTTGAGGTGGTGGAAATTGAATGGGGTTAAATATCCGGGGTTTGACACTTATTGCAAAGATGTGCTTGCCATCCCGGTATCAACCATAGCTTCGGAATCATGTTGTAGCATGGATGGTAGAGTAGTTAATTCCTTTCGTGTTTCATTGACTCCTACCATTTTGGAGGCCTTAATTTGCCCCCAAAATTGGTTAAAGTCTGATGACATCTCTTCTTTAGAGTATGAGCCAAGCATTCAAGAGATGGAGTTTTATGAATCAATTGAGACATGTATTATTCTTCTTCTTCTTTTTGTGATTTAATGATATATTTTTTTTTTTGTGATTTAATAGTGGATATATGATTTATGTTTTTATGTTTATATTTTCTAGATCTTAGGAGGCTATGCACACCAACCAATTCAGCTCATGCAACTTTCCAATGAGACTACATGGTTGTTTGAGTGTGGTTTTTGATCTATCCATGATATTATAAAACAAGAAAATAATTGTGTTAATTTAAGGTTTTGTTTGAATGAATGCAGTTCATCCAACTAGAGCAAAGCTTGGTAAACCTTGTGATATGAGATTAGCTACTCAGAGTTTTGGCAACTTGATAATGGATGACATAATGGAGCCAATTTTGTATTTGTTTTGTGTAATTTAATTTTCTGCTCAACTTTGTTGTAATTTAATTTGACGACTTGATAACTGTTGAACTTTGTCATTTTATGTCTTTGTTTTGTTAAAAGTTTCAGTATTTGGGCCAATTGTGATGTAAAAATTGGGCTAATTGTGATGTAAGCCCAACAATTTAAAAATTCAGGTTGTTTTAAAGCTTAAAAACTCAAAAAACTCAAATGGGTCTTCCAGTAGGCCCAAACTGTTGAGAACCAGGAACCAAATCGGACTATAACCAATCTGGTTTGGTTTGGTTCTACTACCAATTTGGACTCAAAATCGGGCCGAATCGGACCGTAACGGCACAAGGGCTAAGACTCTCCCCAATATGACCCATCTTTAGGACTCATTCGGTAGTGTGGTCTATTAGGTAAACTTGCAGCAGGCATTAAATCAATTTGGTGTTGAATATTCCTTAATGGTGGCAACTCACTTGGTATCTCGTTTGGGAAAACATCTTGAAACTATTCAAGTAACACCTGCACAGATACGTGGATAGTTGTCACATCATCTGACTCTTTTTTACCAAGTAATAAATAGACAATTCCTGTCTCCCTTGCCTCCTCCATAAATCTTCTCATTGACAATAAAGTAGTGAATCCTTTTTTCTTGATTTCGTTTCGGAAACTGTTCTCTGGTAGGCAAAAGAGTAACTTTAATATTATTGAACATGAAGCTATATGTATTTTTCCTACTGTCATGCACAACAACTCTATCAAACTTCCATGGCCTGCCTAGTAAAATATGTCATGCATCCATCAAGACAACATCACACCACACTTTATCTCTATAGTTGTTTCCAATGGAGAAAGGAACAAGCGCCCTCTTAGCCACAGTCACTTCAGTACCCTTTTATAGCCATAAAAGCTTATATGGATGGGGATGTGGTTGTGTTTCCAAGCCTAATTCCTTGATGGCTTATTCATATATTACATTTTCGCAACTTCTGGGGTCAATTACCGACTTGCATACCTTGCCACCAATAGTACAAGTGGACTGGAAAACACTATTGCGAAGCTAGCCACCACTACCTTTAGTTTCACAAGGAGTAAAACAGATTCTTCTCACCAAGAGCAATGGGCCATCATCCCCGATCACATATTCCTTAACAACATCATTGGGTTCATCATCATAAACCGGACCATGTTCGAAATCATGATACTCTTGTAATTGATTTTCATCATGTTCAATGAATAAACCCTTACCAACTCTATCTCATTTCCTACATTCTACCATGCGATGTCCAATTTCTTCGCACTTAAAACAATGAGAAGCAGTACGTTCGGGTCCCATAATTTGTGCCTTGCCGGGGGGAGCACTCATGGATGACTTCAGGTTCTGAACTAGTGGAGTAGAAGCACGAAAAGGGGCTGAATTACTTCTTCCACCACGGTTATTCGAGCTATTTCCATACCAAGCCCCTATGCTATTTGCCTTTCGATTCATATGTCTCTCCAATTGCAAGGCTCTTTGTTGTGCCTCCTCTACTGAGAATGGATTAAAGAGGTTCAAGGTATCTTAAAATTGCATCCTCATGCCCCCAATATATTGCAATGTTAACTACTCATCTGTCTCAGCAAGATCACTTTTAGCAACTAACTCATAAAATTCGATGGTATACTCAGCCACTGTACGATTTCCTTGTCTCAAATTTTAAAGCTATTGATACACTAATTTTGAGTAATTGGGTGGTAGAAAGGTTGACTGCATATGCTTTCTTAAGTTTCAATCTTCTCTTTTCCCTGCCGCAAATTGGTTGCCTTGAATTGTTGTCACCATGCCAAAGCTCGCCCACGAAATTTGGTGGCTACAAGGGAAACTTTTTTATTTTCAGGAACATCCTTAAACTCTACTACCTCTTCTACAAAATTAAGCCAATCAAGAAAATCCTCAGGTTGAAGGCTGCCATGAAATTCAGGAATATCAATTCTCAAACCCACTTCCCAACGTCTCGTACCATAATTGTCATTGTGCCAAACCTCGTCCCTGTGATTGTCTTAGCTAAAAGGGTTTGTTTCATTCTCATAATCATCTTCTTCATGTTACTGACGAACCATTAAAGTCTCTATATGTCGGGTAAGGCACTCAACTTGTTGTGCCAAACGTTCAAAATTGTCTTGATCGTTTCCACCACGTCCCCTCCTTGTTGGCATGGTAAACCAACCAAACTCTGATTACCAACTGACGCATCGTGTGATAGCAAGTGCACGAATCGTTTATGGTATAGCTTATGTAAATACGAGGTCGATCCCACGGAGAATGGTAATGTTGTTCCAAGTTAAACTACTTAAAATGCTAGAAAAACATAAAACAAAGAAACTGACTAACTAAGGGCAAGGTCGAATTCAAAAATGCCCCTTGCTAATTACTCAAGGCGTAGGACAGAATCCTAGCACCACACACACTCTCGAAATGGGGGGTTTTGTTGTACAATGAAAATATGAAAATGAAATGAAAGTGGTGGAAAGAAAACCCTGGTAGCAATCAACAAGTTCTAAAAGAATGATTGAGATGTGTTAGAGCCTTGGAATCCACCACTAGTCTTCCTATCCAAGTTATGAATGCATAGAAATTGACTCATGCTTCATTAACAATAGATTATCGCATACAAGCCTATGGTATCTAGGTCAGGACACATGATTCTCCTAAGGCATGTAATTGTGCATTGAATCTACACAACACGTGATCTCTAATATGCAACCTAAGCATGGTATCTACTTAGAATAAAGCATACAAGAGACATTAAGCTCCCTGAGAATATGATAATCACACAAGTCCTAGAACATGGTATCTGTCCTAGTCAACCTATGATTATTAACCCTTTGAATGATTCTTAGGCCATTCATGTGTTGTTTGTGAAAAGAGAGTAGAATTGGTGAATCTAAACCCCTTCCCAACTTGTGCTAGATGAATAAAATCCTAGGTATCAAGCACATAATAAACTAGAGGTTAACAACTTGATAAAGAAAGCAAGGAAATCAATTAACTATGAAATCATCCACAACATTGAATATTTATGACTAGGGCTTCATTTTAAGCCCTAATTAAATGGATTAGTTAGACATAACTATGAATACAGAAAATAAGAAATACATAGATAGAATAAAGAGAAGAGAAGAACTAGCTGGTGGCAGCAAGGTAGTTCCCAGGATTGCTCCAAGCTCTCCCTCCTTTGTAACTAGCTCTCTTTTCTCTTTGTGGTGAATGATGGAATCTGAATGTGTGTATAAGTAATGGATGAAATGAATGTATGTGTCCCCTTGAATGAGTGTGCAACTTTCTATTTATAGAGTGCCAAATTCGTCCTCCCTTTGGCTGGTGAAGCACACCTCTCTCAGCTACTGCCCAATTGCCTCAGCTGCCCAATAAATGCTTTTGGTGGACTATTCTTGGTGTCTTCATGGCAAGCTTGACTTTTCTTTTTTTCATCTTTCTAAGTGCCCAAGCTAATTTGTCTCCCATGTGTGGCTGCTCTTATGTATAGCACATGGCTACAGGGATGTGGCCACATTAAATGTGATGGCAGCCAACTATGACTTTTCTATGAACTTGGTTGGGTGTTTGACGTGCTAAGGGCTCCAGATTTATCATGGGGCTGAATTTTGGATATGTTATAATAGACACCCATTGGAACAACTGCTATTAAGGATGTCTTCTCATTCGAGCTGTGTAGGTTGCTGAAATAAGGCCTGCAAGATGACCTACGAAATTGGACTGACAAGGGAGTGTGGCCCAAATTAGGTTTGTCTTTAAGCTCATATTCCTCTCATCCCAATCAGTCCTTAACATGCATGGATTGCATCAAATGTGATTTCTTGTTGTCTTAACCTACAAAACACACAAACAAGGGTAAGTGACTCAAAATAAAGAGAAACTAAGCAAAAACACTAAGTAAAGAAGGCATGTAAATGTATAAAATTATGAACTTATCATCTATGCCTTGTTGATTCCAATGGCATACCAAGTTGATAGGAAAATAGAGAGAATTCTCTAAGTTTAATATTTAACGTCAAAAACTGTCTTACAATTAGCTATAAAATAGCTTTTATACTTAGGGAAAACAAAACAAACTCCAAACCTTAGCTGAAGTAGGAAAACAAACTTACTTCCTAAACCAAATTCCCAATTCTAATTGAAATAGGAAAACAAACTTACTTCCTAAACCAAACTCCCAATTCTAATTGAAATAGGAAAACAAAAATATTTTCCTAAAATAGATTCCAGGAACATTAATTATGCATCTTACGCCTGTCAAATTGAAACAAAAAATTATGAACGATGCGTGCTGCATCACTATTCTTCAAAAAGATACAGCAAAAAACATATGGGAATCCATGAAGAAAAAGTACCAGGGCTCGGCAAGAGTGAAGCGTGCACAACTTCAATCTTTGAGAAAAGACTTCGAGACTCTTCAGATGAAAAGAGGAGAGTCTGTTACTGATTACTTTGGAAGAGCAATGGGAACTACAAACAAGATGAGAATCCATGGTGACAAGCTTGATGATGTGGCCATTATTGAGAAGATCTTGAGATCTATGGCCCCCAAGTTCAATTATGTTGTGTGCTCTATTGAAGAGTCCAATAATATTGATGAGATGTTGATAGATGAGTTGCAAAGCTCCTTGCTGGTCCATGAGTAAAGGCTAAAAAGAGGCACCTCAGATGAGCAAGCTTTGAAAGCTTCTACCCTTGATGAATCCTCAGTTTCAAGAGGGAGAGGACGAGGAAGAGGTGGTCGAGGCAATCAAGATGAAGGCAGAGTCGAGGCAGCAGAGATGAAAGCAGACACCATCAGAATTACAAGAGAGATGATGACCACTCCTAAAATAGAGAACGAGGACAGGTTGACAAGTCCAAGATTGAGTGCTTCATGTGTGGAAATTATGGGCATTATTGCAATGAATGCTACACAAGGATGTCTAAAAACAAAGAACAGGGAGAGAAGTCGAACTTTGCTGAGAAAAAGGAAGAAGAGACGTTGTTGATGGCCTATAATATCAAGGAGGAGCTTGAGTCAGAAGTCTGGTATATTGACACTGGCTGCAGCAACCATATGAGTGGTAGTAAGTCTTCTTTCTCTTTTTTAAATGAAGGCTTTAGTACTACTGTGAGTTTTGGTGATAGTTTTACTGTGAAAGTGATGGGAAAGGGTGATATTTAGATTAAAACTAAAAATAACTTTGTAGAGACAATCTCCAATGTCTTTTATGTTCATGACTTAAAGACAAATTTGTTAAGTGCTGGTCAATTACAAGACAAAGGTTATATTATAACCATTCAAAAAGGTGCACATGAGATTTAGGATCCAGTAAGAGGTGCCATTGCCGTTGTTCAAATGGCATCAAACAGATTGTTTCTGCTGAAGATAAAGACAGTAGAAGCTTGCTTAATGGCTAAGGAAGATGACCCATCATGGCTGTGGCACTTTAGATATGGTCATTTGAATTTCAATGGATTGAAGACACTTCATCAAAAACAAATGGCGACTGTGCTTCCTATGATTACACCACCATCCAAAGTTTGTGAAGATTTTGTTGTTAGCAAACAACACCATGATGAGTTCCCAAAAAGAAAGGCATGGAGAGCTCATAACCAGCTGGAGTTGGTGCATTCAGACCTTTGCGGTCCCATTACACCAATATCAAATGGTAAAAAGAAATACTTTGTTTCTTTTATCGATGATTTTAGCCGGAAAGCATGGGTGTATTTTTTATAGGAAAAATCAGAGGCTTTTAATGCATTTAAGAGCTTCAAAGCACTAGTTGAGAATGAAACTGGAAGACCCATTAAGACTCTTTGAACTGATTGTGGTGGAGAATATTGTTCAAGGGAATTTGAAATTTTTTGTGATGAGCAAGGGATTAGAAGACAATTCACATCTGAATGTACACCTTAGCAAAACAGTGTATTCAAAAGAAAGAATAAACCATCCTCAACATGGTTAGAAGCTTGATGGTCAAGGGGAGAGTTCTAAAGAAATTATGGCCTGAGGCAATGTTGTGGTCCATTCATGTTTTGAACAAAAGTCCCACCTTTTCTGTTCAACACATGACGTTTGAGGAAGCTTGGAGTGGAAGGAAACCAATAGTAGATCACTTCAAAGTGTTTGGGTGCATAGCATATGCACATATTCCAGATGTGAAGAGGAATAAGCTTGATGACAAGGGTGAGAAATGCATCTTTCTTAGGGTGAATGAACACTACAAAGCATACAAATTGTTCAACCCTATTACTGAAAAGGTGGTTACCAGCCGAGATGTGGTCTTTGATGAAGAAAAGATGTGGGATTGGAATGGAAAAGTCAAAGAACATCAGCTAATTCCAATCGATTTTGAAGATGCCGAAAATATGACTGAACAACAAATGCAGTCCTCAGATGAACACCTGCCCATTTCTTCACCAATTCCATTGGAAAATGAGCAGCCACTTGAAAACCAATGTCCAAGGAAGAGGCCAGCTTGGATGATTGATCATTTAAGTGGAGATGAACTCTTAGATGATGACACTACTGCTCATTTTGCTTTGTTTGTAGATTCGGATCCTATCTCCTTTGAAGAGGCAATCAAAGATACAAAATGGCAAAAAGCAATGGAGGCTGAAATCAATTCTATTGAGAAGAATCATACATGGGAGTTGATTGATTTGCCTAAGGGTCATAAAACTATTGGAGTGAAGTGGGTGTTTAAAACCAAATTGAATGAGAAAGGTGAAATAGGCAAGCACAAGGCTCATTTGGTGGCTAAGGGATACAAGCAAGAATATGGAGTTGATTATAAAGAGGTGTTTTTCCCTGTTGCACGGTAAGATACAATTCATTTGGTAATCTCTTTAGCTGCTCTAAACTCTTTGGCCTATTTTTCAATTAGATGTAAAGTCTGCCTTTTTACATGGTGAATTGCAAGAATAAGAATTTGTAGATCAACCTCTAGGCCATGGACAGCAAGGAAAAGAGGAGAAATTTTTGAGATTGAAGAAGGCACCCTATGGGCTGAAACAAGCACCACGAGTTTGGTATAGCGGCATAGATGCATATTTTGTCAAACAAGGCTTCCAAAAGTGTCCATATGAACATACTTTGTATGTTAAGGTTGGCGATGAAGGTAAAATGCTCATTGTGTGCCTTTATGTTGATGACTTGATTCACACTGGAAATGATTGTGATATGTTTGATGAGTTTAAGAAGTCTATGATGAATGAGTTCGATATGACTGATTTGGGACTGATGCACTACTTTCGTGGCATAGAAGTAATACAATCAGCTACTGGAAATTTTGTTTGTCAAAAGAAATATGTTCTTAAAGTGCTTGAAAGGTTTTAAATGATGAGTTGCAATCCAGTTGGAACACCAATTGAAATTGGTTTAAAGTTGACAAGAGATCTCGATGGTGAGAGAATTGACAATGCTTCCTTCAAGCAAATAGTTGGAAGTCTGATGTACTTGACCTCAACAAGGCTTGACATCATGCATGCTGTCATTATGATAAGTCGTTACATGGAGAATCCTACTAAGATGCATCTCAAGGCAGCCAAGAGAATCTTTCGATACTTAAAGGGAACATCTGATTTTGGCATTCTTTTCAAAAAGGGTGAAAAACCAAGTTTTTTCTGCTTTATTAATAGTGATTATACAGGTGATATTGATGATCGAAAAAGCACTTTTGGGCATGTGTTCTTGATGAGTTTAGGTGCTATTTTGTGGTCCTTAAAGAAGCAACAGCTCGTGACACTACCCACTACTGAAGTTGAATTTGCTGTAGCTGCTTCGTGTTCCAATCAAGCCATTTGGCTGAGAAGAATTCTCAAAGTTCTTGTTCATCAACAGCAAGGTCCAACAACAATATTTTTTGACAATGTTTCTGCCATAAAGCTTTCAAGGAATCCAATTATGCATGGGAGAAGCAAACATATAAATGTTCGTTATCACTTCTTGCATGATCTTTGCAAAGATGATGTGATTGAGTTAGAGGTTTGCAAGAGTGAAGATCAAGCTGCTAATATCCTTACTAAACCTCTCAAATAGCTAGTGTTCGAGAAGCTCAGATGCATACTTGAAGTTTTCTATTCATAGGTCGTTGTTCAAGGGAGGGTATCAACATTGGACTAGAGTTGAAGTTTAAATCCTAAATTGTTTTCTGCAAAAATCAGTTTAAGGGAGGGTGTTAAGATTTGTTTTTAATTTTTAATAATAATTGTTGCCTATGGTTAGGAGATTAGTGATACCTAGACTATAGGAGAATCTCTAGTTTGTAGGAGCCATGGTTAGTGTGGGTAACCATGTTTATTTTCATGTTTTTAATCGTGGATTGTGGTTCCACAAAATCTACCAAGTAACGATCATGTTACTTGCAGCAGTAGCTTTGTTTTTCCTATTTAAGGAGTACCTTTTCATTCAATTCAATTTATCAAGTTTGAAGCTTTCAGTCATAGCTTTTGTGTTCAACGTTTAAGTAAGTAACTACTCTTAGAGTTTCAATTTTATATAACAACATCACCCAACCAAGCATCCCTCATCTCAACCAACTAATTTCATATTTGACCAAACAATTCAGATTTGGTCCATATAATAGAGAGAGACAAAAAAAGAGAAAGAGAGGGTGAGATATGAGGGGTTTGAGTGTGTACATGGAAGTGAGAGGTGGCTTGTGGAGTTGGCTAATGATGGGGAAGGGTTGGGGTTAGACCTGGGATTCAGGGTTTTGAGAAGATTGATGTGGAAGGAGGATGGTCGGGTTTGGCTTATTCATCGAAATTCAAAAGTAAAAAAGAGAATTTAAAATTGATTGGTCTTGTTTGGCTGATTTACTCTATGTTTTTGTTAAGAATGCCCAACCTTAAAGCTAATGAGTATAGCTAGTACAACTAATGACCCGAACACAGGGCCGACCCTAGGGTTGTGGAGGTCATGCCATCACACAAGGCCCCCAATTTTTTGGGGGCTTGTTTTTGTGTGTACACAACATACTTAAATAATTGTACGCCCAACTGAGTTGGTTTGCCAAGTTTCTATTCCCACTTATATGCTCTAATAAAAAATTAGACAACATTAACACTAAAAACCCCTAAATTTACGGCCTTTCTTTCTTTTTCTCTTTTGTTTAACTTAAGCGTTGTGAATTTTTTATTTCAGTCCTTTTTTCCATGTATGAGTTGGGAGTGTTGGGATTTATGATTTATGAACCTTATTTTATTTTTTTTTCTTCTCTCCGTTGGAATATAAATTATTAATTTGAGTATTTAATAGTGCAGATGATGAGATTACTATTAAACCAGTTTAAAATATGAAATTTACGTTTCGAAAAAAATAAAAATTTCATGAAAATTATGATTACACTACTACATTTTAGTCCTTGCGCGACGGGTTTTTGCGCGACGGAGAATAATTCGTCGCAGAAATTCGTTTTGCGCGACGGGTAACATAAAGCGTAGCGTAAATTTCTGCGACAAAATTTTTCGTCGCGCAACATACCTTTGCGCGACAAAAACAAAGAGCGTCGCATAAAGCCGCTGGGAAAACGCGCGGAAAAATTTATTTGGCGGTGAACTGTGCGCGACAGTAAATATCGTCGCGCAACATACCTTTGCGCGACAAAAACAAAGAGCGTCGTATAAAGCCGCTTGGAAAACCCGCGGAAAATTTATTTGGCGGTGAACTTTGCGCGACAGTATATATCGTCGCGCAACATACCTTAGCGCGACAAGTGAAACTTGTCGTCGCGCAAAAAAAAGGCGCGAAGATGAGAGCACTGTGGATAGCAGTTCGCGCCAAAAAATTGCGCGACAGAGATTACGTCGCCTATTGTTTGTGCGACGAATAACTGAGCGACGGATAGAACTTCGTCGTCGCGCAAGAAATCGATGTCGACAGAACCTTGCGCTACTCGATGAATAACGTTTGCGCGACCGTATATATCGTCGCGCAACAGAGCTTTGCGGGACAAATAAAACTTGTCGTCGCGCTAAAAAAAGGCGCCAAGAAGAGAGCACTGTGGATTGCAGTTCGCGCCAAAAAATTGCGCGACAGTAGATTGCGCGACAGAGGTTACGTCGCGTGTTGTTTGTGCGACGAATTTCTGAGCAACGGATAGAACCTCGTCGTCGCGCAAGAAATCGATGTCGACAGAACCTTGCGCGACTGGATAAATAACGTTTGCGCGACAGATATTGACCTAATTTTTCGTCGCGCAAAAGGAAAAAACTTGCGCGACGACATATTAATCCGTCGCGCAAACTCGTCGTCTATACTAAGCTAAGCACGTCAATGGCAGAGGCAAACTGCAAAAAAAATTGCAGTTTGCCTCTGCTGTTTCTGCATCTGTCTCAAGAGGTTTCGGCCCACAAAACTCGACGTTTTCATTTCGTTTATGAGTTGAGCTACTTCTGACTCTGATACGGTCAGTGGGTATGCATTTTTTATCGTTAGTGTAAAAATTTTACTATAAATTCATACTAACACAATTAATTTCTTTGTATATAGGAATATTATATGTGATTAGCGATTGGAGGAGAACGATTTAGAAGGTATTTTCGTTGTTTTATAATATAAAATTTATTACATTATATTTAAATTGATTTATGAAATTATGTTTATAATATGTTGTTAAATTATGAATGTACGTTAATGTACGAAGTTAATTGAAATTAACTTTGTCCATTTTTTTTTTGTAAAGCTTAGTTCCCGTTCGAGGTTAGTTGGACCGCGCATGGGTGGGTAATCCACGACTAACGGTCCAATTAATTCTTGAATTGTCCCATATTTTGGACAGTTTGGAAATGCATAGTCATGTCACGTAGTTTACAGCTACAGGATTAGGTTTCGATTGTGGATATTTCGGTGTCGTCTCGGTACGTTCTTCGGGTGGTACGTAGGTATTTTATATCTACGGTACACCTCAAGAACTGTACCGAGATGCTGCCGAAATTCATCCACGTCGAAATCTAATCTCATGTAGCTGTAAATTACATGACATGGCTATGCATTTCCGAATGGGATAGGGCCCTTACCGGAGGCATAAGGAAAGATTTTGTACGAATACAACATGATTGTTGTATTGTGTTTGTGGTTCCAGGAAAGATGAGCAGAAGGTGGATACAGAACCCGAATAGGTGCGCAGGCAAATACTTGGATGGAATCGAGGATTTTATTGACTTTGCACGGACACACAACCCAGGTGCAACTAGAATCCGGTGTCCTTGCAGGAGGTGTAACAACATGTTGTGGGAGACAATTGAACATGTTCGATTTCATTTAGTAAGAAATGGAATGATTGAGACATACAGCACTTGGAACCATCACGGGGAACAAATAGACATCGCTTCGTCTTCAGGGGCCACAAGGGTGGACAATGTTGAACCTATTGTGGATCCTAATGAACAAGTCAGGGATATTATAAATGATGCTTTTCCATTTGCATCGACCAGCAGGACTCAGGAAGGAGAAGATGATGTGCCTACACCAATGGACAATGCAGAGTTCGAACAGTATGAAAACCTGTTAAGAAATGCCAACCAAGAGTTATACCCGGGGTGCGAGAGCTTTTCCGTTCTGACGGCGATTGTGGAGCTAATGCACGGGAAAATAAAGTATCGTATGTCGAACCTGTGTTTCGATTACTTTTTGGGGGTTTTCAAGAAAATGCTTCCAACAGACAATTGTTTGCCGAAAGATCACAGACAGGCACAGAAGATGTTGAGTGGTCTTGGATTGGGTTATGAAAAGATCCATGCTTGCAAAAATAATTGCATGTTATTCTATAAAGAGTATGAAACGTTTGATACATGCCCTATATGCAATGAATCGAGGTTCAAACAGACATCTCAGAACAGAATGAGTAAGATTCCACAAAAAGTCATGCGTTATCTGCCCTTGAAACCAAGGTTGCAGCGATTGTATATGTCGACGCATACTGCCACAGACATGAGATGGCATAAGGAAAAACGGGTAGACGACGATGTGATGCAGCATCCTGCAGACGGGGCGGCATGGAAAGATTTCGATCGAACGTTCCCCGAGTTTGCTGCTGATCCCCGAAATGTGAGGTTGGGACTTGCCACTGACGGATTCAATCCGTACGGGGTTCTAAACCAACACCACAGCACTTGGCCGATTTTCGTATTTCCATATAATTTGCCGCCTTGGAAATGCATGAGGAAAGAGTACATGATGATGACTGTTTTGATAACTGAGGATCCTGGCAGGTCAATCGATGTGTACTCAAGGCCGTTGGTTGATGAGCTCAAAGATTTATGGACAAACGGGGTGCGCACGTACGATAAATCTACTGGGAAGATGTTCACTTTGCGGGCGGCAGTTATGTGGACTGTGAATGATTTTCCCGCATATGCAATGGTTTCAGGGTGGAGCACAAAGGGTTATATGGCATGCCCTGTATGCAAGGAAGATGTAATTTCCGGTTGGCACGCTGGAAAAGTGTGTTACCTTGGGCATCGAAGATGGTTGCCATGGGACCACGAGTGGCGGGAGAAGGATATAGAGTTCGACGGGAACACGACGGGAACAAAGAGCGTCGCGCAAAACCTAGAGAATGGTCCGGTGATCAGATCTTGGAACAGCTTAACCGTTTGGATTTTGCTCCGTTCGGCAAAACAGTTAGTCGGACCAGACCTGCTACACATATGAACTGGACGCACAAGTCTATGTTTTTTGAGCTCCCATATTGGTCGAAACTAAAATTGAGGCACAATCTCGACGTTATGCATGTTGAGAAAAATGTGTTTGACACATTGATGGGAACGATTCTAGATATCAAGGGCAAGACAAAGGACACTCCGAAAGCTCGTCTTGATTTGGAAAGAATGAGCATACGAAAGGGTTTATGGCTGAAAAGGGGCAGTGATAAAGTTATACGGGATCTTGCATTTTTTTCCATGAAACCGAATGACAACAAAGAGTTTCTACAGTTCGTATCGTCTGTAAAGTTCCCTGATGGGTATGCTTCTAATATCGCACGTTGCGTGAGGGTTGACGGGGGTAAATTTACTGGACTCAAGAGTCACGACTGCCATGTGTTTATGCAACGCTTACTTCCTATGGGGATTCGACACCTATTGCCGGAAGATGTAGTCAAGCCAATCATATTGTTGTCCAGATTTTTTTCCCAACTGACGGCAAAAACGTTGCGAAAGACAGATATTGATCAGTTGCGCCAAGACATTGTCCAAGTCTTATGCAAGTTTGAGATGATATTCCCTCCAGCTTTCTTCACGAGTATGATTCACGTGATGGTTCACTTGCCAGAAGAGGCATTGCTTGCTGGTCCAGTCAACTATCGTTGGATGTATCCAATAGAAAGGTATATAATCCTCATCATTTGTGTATGCATCATTATCTCATGCTTACTACTTGCTAATTTCGTTTTATTTTGGCAGGCTACTCGGAGAGCTGAAAAAAAGCGTACGCAACAGAGCGAAGCCCGAAGGCTCAATTGTAGAGGCTTGGGTTCAATATGAGGCGCTTACTTTCTGTGGAATGTATTTAAAGGATGTGGACACGGCTTTTAATCGACCTCAGCGCAATAATGACAGAGGTCTGAGAAATGAGCAACTTTCTGTTTTTGCCCAAAGCGCACGACCCTTTGGAGATCCTGTACGAGGAGAATCGTTTTCCAGACATGACATGGAGGTAGCCCATTGGTTCATATTGAACAATTGTGATGAGATCTTGGCATACTTAGATGAACATGAAGAGATGATGAAGCGAGAACATCCATCACATTTGTATTCCAAGAAACACCGTGAATTGTTTCCACAATGGTTTTTGGAATATGTAAGTTATAAGTGTTTTCTAATTCATATATATATTTTGCTATTACATTTTTCCAAACTAACCTATGAATGTTTTTTTATTTTATAATATTAGGTGAATAAGTTGAAATCAGAGAATTCCCCCACTTACAGTGAAGAGTTATATAACTTGGCATTCGGCCCACTCCGAGCAGAATTGTTCTCAGGTTGCCATGTTAACGGCGTCAAGTTTTTAGGTACTGCACGAGATGATAAGTTGTGTACGCAAAACAGCGGTGTCCATGTTCCAGGTGGAGGCGAAAGTACGGATATTGATTTCTATGGCAAACTCACAACTGTCGTGCAATTGCTTTACAAAGACCGATACCAAGTGATCATGTTTAAGTGTCGATGGTTTGATACGAACCCAAATAGGCAGGGAAGTATTAAAATCGATCATGGGTTACTATCTGTGAACATGAGCAGAACTTGGTATGAAGACGACCCTTACATTTTGGCAAACATGGCAAAACAAGTTGTGTATCTAAATGACCCTAAAGCGGGGAACGATTGGAAAGTTGTTCAGCATATGGATCAGAGGAACGTGTATGCTATACCAGAACTAGACCCATCGGACAACGACGTCGACGTCGTTGACCAACGTTTAGACTCTTCCATGGAAAATGATGCACATACACTTCTCGATACAAATGTTGTTCAAGAACCATTTCAGATCGACGGAGTGTCTTCAAGAGAAATACCGATTCAGTCAATTACAATTGACCTCGGTGATCTTCCGCGATACGATCCAACCATGGGGGACAACAACGACGATGATGTACTTATGGAGGAGGAGGAGGAAGAGGAGGAGGAAGAGGATTGGCAGACGGATAGTGATGATAACGAAGGTTATTATAGTTCATCTGATGAATAATGTAATCTATTTGTAATTTAATGAAATGTACATGTTTCTTCTTTGTGTTAGTGACTTTTCCTAATTAACGTCACATATATGCATAGAGTTTTGTAAAAAGATGAATGAATAAATGTATGACAAAATACAAATATAGTATTAAAAAATATTTACACTAAATATAAATTTAATTTTAAAAAATAAAAACACATTTTGCGTGACGAATAAATATTCTAGCGTCGCCAAACACGAATAAATAAATGTATGACAAAATACAAATATAGTATTAAAAAAGATTTACCCTAAATAAAAATTTAATTTTCAAAAATAAAAACACGTTTTGTGCGACGAATAAATATTCTGACGTCGCCAAAACACCTTTGCGCGACGATAATATCCGTCTCGCAAGAATTATTGTCCAAAAAAATTACAAGTGTCGGGGAATATTTTCGAAGTGTCTCTTGCGCGACGGAACAAGGCCAGCGTCGTTATAGTAACCCTTGCGCGACGATAATCTTCGTCTAGCAAGGTTAGATTTTCCAAAAAAATGCAAGTGTCAGGAAAACATTTCAAGTGCTCTTTGCGCGACGAATAAATGTACTGCCGTCGGCAGAAAATCCTATGCGCGACGAATAAATGTATTGCCGTCGGCAGAAAACCCTTTGCGCGACGATAATATCCGTCTCGCAAGAATAATTTTCCAAAAAATTTTACAAGTGTCTGGGAATAGTCTCGAAGTGTCTCTTGCGCGACGGAATAAAGTTAAAAGTGCACTTTGCACGACGATATGATGAACATATCGACACAATAACGTTTGCGCGACAGAACATATTTGTCGTGCAAACTATTTACATGCGAAATGTTTTCCTTCGTCGTGTAAACCAATTTAATTTTTTTAAAAATACTTCTATACATGACACTTAGGAATTTAAACTGAGTATTCACTAGTATAAATAATTTGAAATGAAGATCAAACTCTGTCATTGGATTCATTTAGGGTGAAGGAGTGTAGCCGTAAAAAATCTTCGAAATCGGGGTAAAATTGACCGTTAAATCGTGATTTTTCCTTTATAACCGTTGAAAACTTTTGTCCCGTTACATGATCTATATACCTTTTTTTTTTTTCGATTTTCGTCGTATACGATCTCTAAGTAGAAAGAAACAGGCGTGACGGTTGGATCGATGAAAAAAGTTTTCTATAATGCATATATCATCCACACAATATAGTCACTAACTATTAAGAGTTTATATATAAACTTGTTAAGTATAACATAAGATTTTGTGATATCCACTAGTGTAAATAATTTCAAATGAAGATCAAATACTGTCATTGGATTCATGTTGGGTGAAGGATTGTATCCGTTAAAAATTATCGAAATCAGAGTAAAATTGACCGTTAAATCGTGATTTTTCCTTTATAACCGTCGAAAACTTTTGTCCCGTTACTTGATCTCTATACGTTTTTTTTTTCCCCATTTTTGGTGTATACGATCTCTAAGTATAAGCAAATACGTTTGACGGTTGGATCTTTGAACCTAGTTTCGTAGAATGTGTATGCCATCAAAACAATAGTTTCAAATTTTATACAACAATTTGCGCGACGAGTAAGAGACGTCGCGCAAAACTACAATTTGCGACGAGTAGAAACTCCTTTCGTCGCGCAATGTGATGATGTCGTTTAGGGTTTTCGTGATCAGGGTTCAGGGTTCAGGGTTTAGGGTTTAGGGTTTAGGGTTTAGGGTTTAGGGTATGATGTTTACGCGACGCAACTTTTTGACCTTGTCGCGTAAGGTCGTGAAATTTTGGCGGTTCAATTGTCGCTACTGCATCGGGTTTGCGCGACGATGGACACGTTGTTTCGTAGCGCAAAGTTTATATTTTCAATTTTGCGCAACAGATAGTTTTTTTCGTCGCGCAAGGTGACGAAAATTTTAGGCGAAAACATGCCGTTTTGCCCTTTACTGATTTGCGTGGCGACATCAGTTCGTTTCGTCGCGCAAAGGTCTGATAATAATTCGACAGTTTCAGACCTTCTGGTTCATTCTCGCCGCTGCTCTCTCTTCTCTCTCTCTCTCTCTCTCTCTCTCTCCTCCGGCCACCACCTCAAATCTCCACATTAACGACCGGGCGATCACCGGCAACGAACTCAGACCTTTCCGAGCCGCCGCCGCGACGATTGGCTTCGAGAAACCGGCGAATAACTCCGGCTTCGTTCTCCCTCCTCCGGCCTCCAAATCTGACGAGTGAGGTATGCTTTTCCCCCTATTTTTTATTGTCTAGCTGGTGGTTGGGTAGGATTTATTAAATTTGTAGCGTACGTTGTCTAATTTTGTAACTAAGATTTTGGCCGGATTTCGGGATGAAATTCCGGCCACTTCCGGCCATTTTTTGGCCTATGTCCGAGACAAAACTGCCTCTATTCGATGTCCTGAACCTAGGGTAGGAAGATTGGCCCTTCATTTTGAGATTTTTCCGGCGATCGTTATCGCTTTTTCACATCCATGCGCTGCTGCCGCGTGTGGCAGCGCTAGGGAACTGTAGCAAAACCACATTTTGTCCCAATGCGATCCCCTAGTTTTCATGAGCGCTTAGGTGTGTTCGGTTTCCAATTTGGATACCGTTTCAGCCTCGAATGGATTTCGCCTATTGTGTGATTTAACGGTTTGATTTGTTCGGACCATTGGATGAAACTCAAACTCACGTATGATGTACCTTGTATGTCTAGGATCGTATAGGATTCAACGGATTGTGGATCGGAGTCCCGGATACTCTGAAATCGCAAAGAGTACACCAACATATATGCTTTAATTAAATTTGTAATATTGTTAAAATATGCTTAGTTTATATGTTGGTAAATTTGATTTATTTGTATGTTTGTTAGCTTTTTTTATATAACGACCCTAAATTGGAATAATTTTTATGTTTTATATAATTAATGAAGAATGTTTTATATTTTTGTTATTTTTGTTAGCTTAGTTTATTTGTTTTACAATATTTGTTATATTTGTTATTAGACGTTGACTTTATTTTAAATGAAATGAAATAAATGTTATATTTGTTATTAGATTGTTGTATTACAGTAAATATTTTTTTTAAACTTTGGTGCTTGTTTTTATTGCAAGATGTCAAACCTAATCAGCAGAAGTCATAAGACGGTGATACCTTCACGTAGTTTGCCTCCCCCGACTATGATGTCACCTCCCTCTGCCCCACCACAGCTGCCCGACTTGCCAGTGGGTCCCAGTGTCCCCCATGCACCGGCCTCATCAGAGTCATCAGTGGCGCAACCTATGAGCGCCAGGCGGCGTCATCGCCTTTCCAGCACCACCGACACCACTTCGAGCGCACCAGGTCAAGATTTCCTTTAACTACAGATGTTTCGTACCAATATTTTAGTCAAATTTGTTAACTAACATTAATTTCATATTTCTTTGCAGCCAAGAAGAACACCCGGGGACCGTGTCGTCAGTTGGCTACATCGAAGGTCACCCGGGTGAACAACTCTCGTATCAACATCAGATACGACGATCGTCATCAGGCTGCCCCAACGGCAGACCAACATAGCTCATTGGCGCACGATGTTGGTTCAGTCGTTCGGACCTACTGTCCGATGAAATGGAAGTCTTGGAAGGCCATGCCTGATGCGGTGCATAACGAGATGCATGGACACCTGTCGGTATGTGTCTTACATTTTAATTGTTTTTCCTTCCAATTTTATATATTTTAAATATTTAATGTATGTAATTATTTTATTGTAGATGAACTACAATTTAGAGAACGTCAACGATGAGTTGTTGGGGTACATCAATAGACTCTTCGCTGACAGGTACAAGCAGTAGAAGAGCGACCTGCACCACCACTTTCAGGCATTTGATGATCCGCAGGCTGCTCTTCAGGAGGGTTGCCCGAAGGAGCTTGAGGGGCGGGAGGATAGTTGGCAGTGGCTCTGTGCTCATTTTCAGGAGGCTGATTATGTGGTATTTTTTTATATTAAGTTCAAAATTATTACACGTTTCTTACTAATGTTTATTTAATTTTTTAATATTTCATTTCAATTTCAAATAATACGTTTTCATTTTTGTATAACAGAAGATGGCTAAAGCAAATAAGGGCAATAGGGAGAAGAAGACTCTTCTCCACCATTCAGGTTCCAGGCCCTTCTCCTATAGGATGGAGGCGCGGCGTCGGGTAATAATAAGTCGTTTTTATTTAATTTTTAATATGTCATTAATGTTAATTTGTTTTTTTTTGGTACTAACATTTTTCTTCTCTTGTTCAATTTAGGAGGGGTCCAAATTCCTAGAGATTGACGTCTTCGGCGACGTTTATGTTCGACCTGGGAATGAGTTGGCGGAATCCCTTCATGTAAGTAGTCTTTAATTTTAATGATTATTTTACGTGTTCAAGTTTCATAGTTATTATATAAATGTTTTTATTTATATTTTATGTTATGTTAAACAGACGACCATGATTGAGAAGAGCCAGTTGGTTCTTCAGGAGTCCGCCTCCCAGCTTCCTCCCGATACGCCGCTCGAGTCTGTGGCTCCTCCACAGGATGCGGGGTTTCAGATCTTGACGGACACCTTGGATCAGACTCTGGGGAGGCGGCCAGGGACATACTGTCGAGGGATGGGGAATGCCCGGCGGCGGGAACCTAGATCCTGTTCATTGTCGCAGTCAAACAGTGTTTTGACAGCAAAGGTGGCCCAGCTTGAAACCCAGATGGCCCAGATGGCTCAGATTATACAGTCCATGGCCCAGTCCGGCGTTCCCGTACCATCTTTTGTTCCCCCGTCCACCTCTGCGCATGGCCACCAATCCTCTGCCCCTGTCCCCAATGTCCAGACCTCCGAGCCGCATTTGCCAGATGAGGAAGTAGATTTAGATACATTGTTTAATTAGTTTTTTACTTTCTTAATTACATTTTAAATATTTCTCTTGTATTATACATTTATATTATGTTTTAAAAAACTATTTTCTTTTCATTACATTTTTCAATTGCAATCTGATTTAATTATAAAAATAAAATAAACCAAAATTCTTTTTAACACATAAATTTTAAAAAAAAAAAAAATTTAATTACTAATATTTTGCGCGACGAATAAATTCCCCGTCACGCATAATCACGTTTTCAAAAATTTAAAACCATAAAAATAAATTGTAAACGAATATATTCTCGGTTTGCGCGACAGAAGAATTTGTCCCCTCAAGAAAATGCGACAAATAAATAATCGTCGCGCAAGGGTTTGAGTCACGACTATATCTCGTCGCACTAAGTCTTTGCAACGATGAAATATTCGTCGCGCAAACACTTTTGCACGACGAGATATAGTCGTCGCACTATGTTCCTGCAACGTCTGACGCTTTGTCACGCAAACAACAGTGCGACGAATATTTATCGTCACGCATAGTTCCTGCAACGCCTGTATCGTCGTCGCTCAAACAATAAGGCAACGAAGGTTTGTCGTCACGCATAGTTCCTGCAACGCCTGTATCGTCGTCGCGCAAACTATTGAGCGACGGAATATAATTCGTCCCTGAACTATAGGCGCAACGAAGGAGAATATGCGATGGTTTTATTTTTTTCCGTTGCGCAAAGGGTTTCGTGACGGTATTTGCGCGACTGATTTTGCACGACGATATCTCTGTCGCGCTATTTTTTCCGCGACAGGTTTGTGCTTTGCGCGACAAATTTGTATTCGTCGCGCAAACGCTAAAATGTAGTAGTGTTATAATGGATGTATATTATTAATTAATATCAAATGATATTATGAGGTGAGCCAAAAAGAGTAGTTAGTATCATATTAACTCATTAACCGATTAGCGCTTTAGCACTCCTATTCAAATTATTTTTTAAAATTTTGGCCGATTAGGGCTGGGGGTTTCTTGCAGGGGAATGGGTTGGATAATTTTTAGTTGTATTTTTTAAAATTTAATTGTTTATAAGATAAAACAAAGATTTAATTATTTTGTTCCTATGTGGAGTCCAAATAAACTTTAAAAATTGGTTTTACAGTGGCCACGTCATCATTTCTCATAATTGTTAATGGTATGGGTAGTAGAGGGTCTCATTTGTAGGATTTCTATAAGTTTGGGTACCCAATTGTAGGGTCTTCAAAGCTTATGAGTTTGTAATGCCCCAATAGTTTGGGGGTTTTATGTAGTTGATCCTTAAATTTTTTTTGAATTTGATTTGTAATTGCCTTTGCATGTCATGATGAAGAATTTTAGTTAACAAACAATGGTTTTATTATGGCATTAATTAAAAGTTTAAAATATGCATAAAACAAAGCAACATTAAATTATAGGGAGCTACTAGGAGTCCTTTCTTTCTCATCATATTTAGAAGCTCCTAGAGGTCTCCCTATTTTAGGAAGTGGATAGGGAACATGGTTGGAGTTGTAATTTGTTTATTTCTCCCTAAATTTGTCTAAAGAGGTGATTTAGGGAGTCCATTATGGATACTCTTAGAAACCCTAATTCAAATTTTGCAAAATGCCTTCAAAATCTCAAGATCAATCACGTCGGAACATATATACAAATATAAGGAGTCTTGAGAGTTAATTTACCTAATCTTCACGTTAACCTAGAAAAACCTTGCTGTATATGTGAGGAATTTGACCATTTTGTGCGTTTCAATTAATCATGAGTATCTCAAGCCATACATAATAATCATTTCGCAGGAGCATGATTAAAATTTCGCACATTGGATTCACAACTAGGTTGACTGGGGTGTTTCGTAGTCAAGTACAAGATCAATCGTGTTGCTAACAAAGTATTTTATTATGGCATCTAGAACCATAGAATCTGAAGCAAATTAAAAAAAGCAATTTTGAAGGGAGATGCCAGCCAATAAAAGTTGTAAAATTTGATATCACACGGTATTTTTCTCTGTAACCCTGCCCTAATGTTTCTGCAATTAAATAAAGAAATCCGTAACAAACATCCGTCTGCTTTGGATTGGTTATATTGGTCGGTGTGGAGGCCAAGTTGCATATTCTTTTGCTCTGATTTTCAAGGGTTATATTGGTCGGTGTGGAGGCCATGAAGGCAGTTTCATCAACTTCTAAGTTCGACTTTTTCTCCATTTCTTTTCATTTATTGCTGCTATCGAGATGTAAAATGGACACATTCTATAAGATTTGAATAACTTGACTGACCTCATTCTTCTTCAAGTTATTCGATTTTAGTCGGCAAAAGTTCATTATTATATACTTGTTACTGTTTGGTTGGTTGAATAGTCTTTAAACATCGTTACGCATGAAACCAAAATAACAACTTAATCTTAGGGAGGTGCTACTCCTTAATCTCTTGGTTTGGTTATGACTTAGATTTGCCACACATCTAATATTTTCTTTCTGCCAACACAGTTTGGTTCGGTTGGTAAAGTCTCTAAACCCGATCAGTATTTTCTTTCTGTAAAATTCCTCTGTAAAAAGCAAGTTTGTAACAAAATTCGACCGAACGTCCTTATTTAGTGTAGTAGTACTCAGTAGTCTTTACTTTGTGGATTGAGGTAGTGAGTTCAAGTAGGAAAGATTGTAATAAGATTTATAATAAAAAAAACACATTTATAACATTTCATAAGTTGATATCCATGTTGTAAATGATTATATAGCTAATACGCTACCGTCTCATTTCTAAATACATTGTGCAACTCAGAGGTAAATTTGCAATCATTACAATGAAGAAAGAAGGAAAAGAGGAAGGATATATATAGTTTGACCGACCGTAAGCTATTGGAAACATGCATGGTTGCTAATAAACATATATATTTTTCTAATAATCACATACTGCTGTAGGGGAGAAAATGTAAGATGATGAACGAAACCAGAACATGAGGCAGGATTATGAAGAAACATTTGTAGGAAGCTCCATTTTTGTAGGTGCATGCAGCTTTAATCTACTTAAGTTGTCCTTGAAACCTGCACTAACAAAAAAATTTGTGACTGAATCAGCAGCTTCAATGGACTCCAATATATACATACACAGAAATTCTCCTATGCGGATATCTGGACGTTATTATCATGTGAATGCCATGTATTTTGTACTAACCCTCCTTGCTTTCTTGTCTATTTACAATAGCATCTGTACGATAATAATATGCAGACATCCCGATAAGAGAATAACTATACATATTTAAATGCTTTTGTTCATTATAACTTCCTTTTAATATTTTGATAGGGTACATTATTTTGAATATATACAAAAACAGAACTGTGTATACAATATACAAAATTGTAAGTACAATTTACTTATCTACTCATAATAATTTACCTAATGAACTCATTAAAATATAAATTATTGTATTTAACACTCGGTTTTAATGGAAATAAGTCTAATCCAAGCTTTGAAACCTAAAGAATAAAAAAAATTTGGAAAAGAGATCTAAATCAACCGGAAAAACATGATTGGGATAGAGATTCTAAAAAAAGAAGAAGAAATTAATGGAATAAAAGATTGAGATCAAAGAGGTTATTAGAACACTTACAATTATAGTTTTTTAAAAAGGAGTTAGTGGAATCCTTAAATGTTACCAATGCAATGCAACCTCCATTTCGAATCTTGAAATGATAAAACTAGAAGGCTTGGTTCTTAAAATATTGGAGAGGGCATATATATGAAATCCAACTAGAGAAAGAGAAGAGGTTCCTTTCTTGGACTTGGAATATTCTCCAATATCATATCCCCATTAACCAAAAAAGGTTAGCAAGATGCTGTTGATACAAGTTTATATATAAACTAGATTTGGAAATAAGAAGTACAGTTTAATCTTTAAAGAACAAAAACAGGTTGAGAGAGAGAGAGAGAGTTTACCAGGAAATAGCTTTCACCAGGCTGCAAGCCGTGAGCTAAGAAACCAAATTCATTGAGTGGCAGAGGGAGACCAGAGGAATGGACTAACAGCACATCTTGACCAAACATGGATTTCATGTCAAGTGGCCCTTTGGGAACTTCTGCTGGAACCCCATTAATAAACACTGTGATGAGACCTGGACATAAATTAATGGACCAAAGCATATATTTCAGGCGTTGATATGAAAATCCAGAGCAGGAGCAGAAAGCCAGGCTTTCATATTAAAGAAGAGAAGGATGTCAGAATCTTACCGAAAGCAGAAAATCATAACCTTTCCAGAAATTAAGCTATTATTATTATCAAATTAGAACCAGCGAAGAGGAAAAAGTGAGTGTGGTATGTTGATGTGAAATCAACAGTATTGTGAAACAGTAGTTGATTTCGATTACCTAGATATGTTGTCTTTTCGTTTGAAAAGACTGCCAGAAAGAGGAATTTACAGGATTTTAGGGAAAGCTGCAACTTTCATACAGTTCATTCAAACACGAGCTGTCACATCAACAAAAAGTCACTGCTAATTTATGTACTTCCGTGGCCCTCAGTGTAATCATGAATCTATGGGAATCTAGCTACTTATTATTAAAACAATAATTAAAATTACAATTAAAGAAAATGAAGCGTAAGAAAATTACAAATTAAACTTGCTCAAGAAATGGAAAATAATTAAAGAATATATATAAAAATAAAAACATAGATGTGAAAGTGAAACGGTCGAGCAGAAGAGCAGATTAGCCATGCACATACCAGATTGGAAGTGCAAAGTTGAGGTATCTGAAGGGCCTCCTCCTAAGACAGACGTTACACCAGAGCCTTGCTCGATTTCCGGAAACCCCATTTGACCAGAAACTGAAAAGAACTGGTCAACAGAAGAAGACGTTTGCTGATCATGATCTGCCATAAGATGATGACCACTAGACGAAGAAGAAGAAGAACCCACAAGATAATTACAAGAGCCAAAAGAAGTAGGAGAAGCTCCAAAAGCCATGGCAGGAACTGGAGCTGGAGGACTGCAGCTTATTTCATACTGAATTGCACCACTACTTATACCCATTTGATGATCACCAACTTGATTACCATTAGTATTATTGTTTCTTTGTTCAAGGCTGGCCTGCAGCTGCCGTTGTCGGCGGCGAGATCTCGACCGTCGGTTTTGGAACCAGTAAAAGACGTTCGCATCCCCGACGGTGCCGAATTTCTCTAAAAGTTTCCTTATTCTCACAGTTTCTTCTTTGGGGGGATTCACCATTCCACTGTTGAAAATTGACTCTAGGATTAGGATTTGCTCTGGCTTTGGTATCCATCTCGACCTTACTGGCTCACTGCTTCTCTCCGACCCATTTCCTGGACTATTAGGGTCTTGCCCTTTATCTTCCATATATTACTGTGAAAAAGAAAAAGAAATGTTGTTTGAAGCTGAAACCTAGGTTCAATGGGGAAAATAAAAATAAAGAGAGATACAGACTGCTTAAGAATCATACATAGGAAACCGCTTCAAAGAGGTGAGGTTATATATAAGGCTAGCTCAAGGGAGATTATTACTGTACAGTTAATTACATAACTGCCCTTCACATTTTTTTTATATATTTACTTTCACCAACGATATTATATAATGAGTAACGCTAGAGAAATCACATATATACTCCTTATCACATTAGTTATTTGACATCATGTTGTGAATGAAGACTATTTGGTCTTGACTTTGTTGGAGATCCTGAATTTTAATTTTATAGACCACAAATGATGAAGAAAAAAAAAAATTGACGGTGGTTAATCAATGTGTTAATTAAGAACATGACATGTATGAACATTAATGTAATAAGTACACATCACACCGTCACGCCCATATAGCTAAATATGAATTAAAATGGCTAGAATGTAATTTTAGCTAGTCACTTTTATGTTACTCGAGCAATACTCTTTGTCTAGCTAATTATGATTTCTCTTATTGTTTTTTCAACTGAAATTACGTTAATTTAATATATATTTTTTCTTCTATACAAATGGTATTGGAGGAATGAGATATTCGAACACAAAACCTCGAATGTATGAATAAATGCTCTTAACCATTTAAACTATAAACTGCTTACAATTATATATTGTACCAAAATTTGCATCCGTCAACCATCTTTCTCGAAAATAGGTTCTCTACTTGTACACACAAGTAGAGGGAATATTTGGAAAGGAAACTATTTTCAAGATTTTAGTTCGAGACCAAGTTGGCTTGGGCCAATAGTGCCCTAGGTCAAAACTCCTACAAATATGAAGGGCCAATAGTTGCATACTAATCTCCCCCGATTCCGCTTGAAAGATGACAATTAATTTCAAAACATGAGAGATTTCAACCAATTGAAGACTGCTCCGCTACACCCTCACGTTGCTATGATTTCTAGTTGACATACCATCTCAATTTGTTATTCCTTAAGTTCTGCTATAACCATTTTAGCCCAAACGACTTTTTCTTGGCACAAATTGATTCAAATTGCTTTCAAATTCCTTAGTTTCGTTTACTTTCATGTTATTTATCTTTTCCATATGGAGATCAATCACTAGATGTTCTTTTTTTTTTATTCGAGCTGGTTTTCTACACTGTTTGTAGTTCATCTTGTTATTTTCAAATTTAATAAGTTTTAATTCAATTTCATCGTTGTTTTATTCCACAAGACACATTGTTTAAGTTCTTTATTCATTAAAGGCATATAAAATAACCTATATTGAGTCAATTTCCCACTCGATTCACAGTGGCTTGATACAAAACTTTAATTATATGTGGTGCGCAAGTTTCACAATCCCACTCAATATTTTACGGTTTCTCCGGCACTAATAATGACACGTGATTCTGAATAGGTCAATAATGACTTTTAAGTAATTTCATGGAGAATCACATGAGAAGTGCATCTCCCCATAATCGCTTAGAGCTCATTTGGGACTGCTTCTCTAGGAATTTTTCATAAGAAACCCAAGTGCTTCATGGAAAAGTACTTGGGACTGCTTCCTGAAGAAGCATATAGCATGTGCTTCTCTAGAAAGCACTTATATGATCTAGAAGCACTTTTGGTTATCAAAAAGCCCATTTAATTAGCCCTTTCAGAAGCACTTAAAGCGATCATATGGAGAAGCAGGTGCTTCTCCCCTTAAGCACTTAAATCTTAACATAAATGAAACTAGGGTGGAATTATTCACTTAAATGCCTTGTTTAGTGCTTGTGAGGTAGCAAAAGGTCATAATGGTAAAACAGGAAAATAAGATAAGGTAACTGTGGAGGGTATGAACAGTGTAAGGTGGACAAGGAAATTCAGGTTTGGGAGAGAAAGAGCAAGTGCATGTGAACTGAGAAGGAAAGCTGGGAAGTTGTAGAGCAACAAGCCATTAAAAAAATAGCAACAATCCAAATGGATGGTCAAGAAACCGTGCACTAATTTATTTTCTGTGACGTTAGGCAAAGTTGGCAACACACAGCACAATCTGAAGTTTATTTTTATATTAAAAGGAGAGGAGGAGGGCAAGAGGCCGTAAAGGGTTGGCATAAAAATCGAGCACTTTTGCTTCTCTTCTGTTGAAATATAATATTTATAAGCTTTGAGAGCAAAACAGGAACCGACTCTGTTTTTCAGACGCTGTTTTGTGTCTGTCTGTCTGTGTCTTTGCCTTTGCCTTTTTTGCGTTTTTTTTCCTTTGTTTTCAGGGATTGCATGCACCCTGCATTCTGCAGGTTATACGGTGTTTGCTTCATGACTAAGGGTAATGCTTGTTGCAATGTATGGATGTTATGATGGTTTTTTCCATTTTACAAGTGAGGTGCTGCTGCTTTATCATTATTTTTTTAATTGCATGCCACTGCTTTTATCATTATTTCTGTTCATGATCAATTGTTAGATGTCTTCGAATTTTTCTTAGCTTTAAGGAACCAAGAATTGCACAATCATGGTATAACTTTGGGGCTCTTGTTTCCTAAGACAAGGCCTAAAGAAACATTTGATAGAGAATAAAATTGAGAAAACAAGTTAGCTTTATCATGAAACCCTCGCAATTACTTTCTGCGGACGATTGCAAAATTATTTTATACTCCTATCCTATGTGGGATGAGAGTTTACTGATGTGGCAACTTTTTCGGAGAATAGATCCCCAAAATTATATATCATAATATGAAGGTTGTGTTTGGGAAGTGCAAATAATGTTGGTGTTATGTGGCTCGACACAAGCCATGGATGAAAATGAGCATAATTCTATATCGGAGAGGGACAAAAATCTAAAGCTAGGTGATTCGCTACTAATTACAGTGGGGCCTTCTTGAACTAAATTCCACACATGGATGGGTTTATTGAGCCTAACTTCACCCAAGGCATTCGACTTAGTAGTCAAATTGGGAACAATATCGGTGCAATTTTAGTGGGCGCCTATGATCAAGTGCCTCTCAATTTAGTGGGTATATGTATCTTCTCAATGCCTTGATTAATAGATATCTAACTGATATTAGAATAGATTTAAGTCTTTGAGCTTTACGATAGGGTCTTCTTTGAGAATATCAAATGGTTAAAATGATACGCCAAGTAGATGATTCAATTCTTGACATATACTAATTTGACTGCTAATGTTTTAGCTGTCGTGACCATAAGATTAGTGATGTTGGAACTTGGAAGTTATATTTACTCACTTTATTTCATTTGATTTAGGGACCCGTTTGATAACTATTTCAATTTTACTTTTTAGTTTTCATTTTTTGTGCTAGAGTATAGAGGAAAAAGAGGGAAAATGGAAGTGAGATTAGAGTAGAGATGTGATTGAGAGGGAAGATGAGAGGAGAAGATGGGAGGGAGGAGTAACAAAAGTGAAAACAAAAATTAAAAAATGAAATCTATTTCAAATTGTTTTCACTTTTGTTACTCCTCCTTCTCATTCTTCCTTCTCAACCTCTCTCTCAATCTCATCCTCACTCCCATTCTCACTCTCATTCTCACTCTCATTTTCCTCTATACTCTAACACAAAAAATGAAAACTATAAACTAGAATTGAAATGATTATCAAATGGCATTAGTTTTCTCAAACTCCCAACTCAAAACACTGGTCAATATCTGTCGCCTAATTATGGGTTTACAACTGGAGTGAATTGCTAGAAGAAAAAATAGAGGAAAATTTGGAAGTGGAGTGTGAAGCGCCTATAGTCTTTTGATATAGTTTGGTGCAACACGTTCATTCAACGCTGAGCTGAGCATGCAAAACTGGAAAAACTCAAAGGCATGTGCCCCAAAAGCAGAACCAGATGTTGGCCGGTGTCACTTTGGAATACCTTTACATATATATATATATATAATCCAGCTTTAAATGTTATCAAATATATGTAAGATAAAACTTTTTATTTTTTCATTTAACCAAAAAAAAAAAAGTTTTCTTTTTCTAAAGGAATATATGTGAAAACTATACAGAAATTAATCAAGAATAACATTTATAAAGTAATATACATGTTGCATGGTGGGACTGTGGGAGGAGTTTGGTAGGGTCGCCATTTCTGTCAAGTTTACAAGGTTTTCTAGGCTCTTGGAGTTTAGCTAGAAATGGAAAACTACTAATTTCAGTGCCAGCCCAAGGAATCTTCACTGTGGTTGTGGGTGACTCTCTCTTCCTCTCGGCCTTTCTCCTCTCCA
This sequence comes from Prunus kanzakura, assembly GCA_020521455.1. NCBI lineage: Eukaryota > Viridiplantae > Streptophyta > Magnoliopsida > Rosales > Rosaceae > Prunus > Prunus kanzakura. The sequence goes on along the minus strand of BPUM01000926.1, from coordinate 346,418 downwards.
GTACTGTAGCTTTAATTTCTTCTGTCAACTTCTGTTACTGTGATCTGTCAATATTATTATTATTATTATTATTATTATTTTAGAAGTGACTATTTTGCAGTGTTAATAATAATTCTCTATTATTTGTCAAAAAAATAAAATATTCTCTATTATTATTATTATTATTGTTGGTGGTGGTGGTATTATTATTCTTTTGGCTTAGCAAATGTGGCGGTCGCACTAAGAAAGTGAGAATGTTATGTATACATAGAAGACGTAAAAACCCTAAGCCACCAAAACAAATAGGCCATGGACCAAATACAAATAAACCCACATATACAAATAAACCCGCACAAATGAGCTCCTCAATTTAAGCCAACTTTCAACAGTTTACTGTAAATAAAAATTTACTAAAAGGACTTTGGACTAAAATTTAACATTGGCTACAAGGATAGCAAGGACGGAACTAGGAATTTTTTGACGGGTGAGCTAGCTAAAATAAAAGTATATACATGAAATTATGTAAGTTACACTAATTCATAGTCTTGATATTGTTAATTCATTGCCCGAATCATATGATCATTTAGCCACTACTCTAATTTATGGTAAAGTCGCAATTAAATTTGAAGAGGTGTCAAACGCTTTGATGAATCATGAAGTGAGACACAAAGATAAGAAAGCCCAAAATACAATCAGATGCCTTACTTGTTAGAGGCACAGATCCACTGAAAGATGAAGATTCATCGATAAAAGAAGAATATCTCAGTTAAGACCAAGAGGTAATTCCTAGAATAGGAAAGTTCTTGATAAAGATGAATGGGCATTTTGTCTGAAACAAAGGTCATTGGAAAGAGGACTATCCTAAATTGCAAAGTAAGAAACAAAAACAATAATGCTAATGTTGCATTTAGTGATGTTGAGTCTGACTATGTTTTGGTTGCTAATTTTGCATGTGATTCTGATGTTTGGATTTTGGATTCTGGTTGTTCTCATTATTTATCCAAATAAAGATTAGTTCGGGAATGTAGAAGTTGTAAATAATGTAACTTTTTTGTTGGATAATGACTATGCATGTGATAAAAAGGGAGTTGGAACAATTAAATCGAAACTCCATGATTGCATGTAGTCAGAGAATTATCCAATGTCTGGTATGTTCCTAATTTGAAGAAGAATTCGATTTCTTTGGGTGCTTTGTGTTTGTATGAAAAATGGTGGTACTTTGAAAGTTACTAAGGGAGCTTTGGTGATGATGAAGAGAACCCGATAGCGGAATTTGTATGTTTTGCAGGGAATCCAAGTTATGGCACATGAGACTTGGTCATGCTGGTGAAAAAGCTCTATAAGGGTTTGTTAGATAAGGCCTGCCCAAAACTTGTAAGTTTGTCTTATGCAAGCATTGTGTTTTGATAAAACAAAACAAGAGTTAAATTTGGCACTGCGGTTGATCAACTCAGAGGAATTTTTGATTATGTGCATTCAGATGTTTGAGATCCTAGGAAGATGGCTCATTTAGTGGTAAGCATTGGTTTGTAACTTTTGTTTATGATTAATCCAAAACAGCCTGGGTGTATACAATGAAGCATAAAGATGAGGTCTTGAATATTTTCTTAAATCGGAAGCAAATGGATGAAAATTGGACTGTTAAGAAAATTAAGACTTTGAGGTCAGAGAATCATGGTGAATACACTCCTGACCCATTTTTCAAGCTTTGCAAGGATGAAGGTATAGTAAGGTATTTCATTGTTCGTGGAACTACACAGTAAAATGGAGTTGCTAAAAGATTAAACAGAACCTTACTGCTTGAAAAAGTAAGATGTATGTTGTCACAATATGGCTTGAGTAAAGCATTTTAGGTAGAGGCAAAATATCTATGATTATCACATCTTCAACCGTTTACCTTCATCTACAATTGAGGGTAAGACACTTACTGGAAAATGGACTGGCAAGCCAGCTTCTGATTATGATTTTATGCATATATTTGGTTGTCCTGTTTATTTCCATGTAACTGAAACTAAACTTGATCCAAGAGCCAAGAAGGCTATATTTGTAGGCTTCAACATTGGTGTTAAAGGATAAAGGTTGTGGTGTCCAGCATTGGAAGTCAAGAAGAAGAAGATGTTTCTAGCCAAGATGAAGAAGCAATTCATACCCTAGAGCCTCTAATTCTTACGTGGATACCTAGATGAAGAAATTTACATGTCTTAGCCAGATGGATCCTAGGTACATGGTAAAAAGGATTGGGCATGCAAAATGAAGAAATCTCTGTATGGATTGACGCAATCTTTGAGCGAATGGTTTCTGAAATTTGATGAATTTATGAACGGGCAAGAGTATTTGAGAAGTCAGTTTGATAATTTTGTTTATTATAAAAGATTACATAATGAATTTTTCATTTATTTGTTGTTGTATGTTGATGATATGCTAATTGCATCTAAGAATGTTTTGGAGATAGAGAAACTGAAATCATATCACAGTGAAAAATAAGTTTCGGATGAAAGATCTCGGTGAAGGAAAAAAGATTCTAGGTATGGAACTTGTAAACGAGAAAAAGGTTTTGTGCATCTGACACAAAATCAATATTTGAGTAAAGTGTTACAGCGGTTTGGTGTTAATGATGCCACCAAATATGTAAGTACTCCGTTGGCTCTCCATTTCAAGCTAAGTACTTTGTTATCTCCAAAAGCTGATGAAGTGAAGTTTCAAATGAGAAATGTCCCATATTCTAATTTGGTTGGTAGCTTAATGTGCGCTATAGCGTCCTCTCGTTCATATATTGCACACGTTGTTGGTTTGGTAAGTTGTTATGTAAGCCATCATGGGAAAGGATATTGACGAACAGCTAAATAGATATACTTAGATATCTTAATGGGACTACAAACGTTGGCTTATGCTTTGAGTGAGATAATCTTGGAATTGAAAATTCTGTGGTTGGATATGTTGATTCCGACTATGTTGGATACTTCGATAAAAGAAGATCTACAACTGGCTACTCATTTATTATGGCCAAAGGACGGGTTAGTTGGAGATCTACCTTGCAATCCACAGTAGCTTCATCAAAAACTGATGCTGAATATATGGCTATTGCAGAAGCCGTAAATGAGGCCATTTGGATACATGGATTGATAAATAACTTGGGAATTTCTCAAAAGCAGGTGGAGCTACATTGTAATAGTTAAAGTGCTATTCACTTGTCTAAATACGAAGTATATCATTTGAGAACCAAACAAATTGATGTTCGTTTTTATTTTATACATGACATATTGTATGATTGAAATATTACTCTTTAGAAATTTGTAACTATTGATAATCCAGTTGATATGTTGACGAAGGTGGTTGGACCTACCAAGCTTGAACGAACATAGTTCATATTCTACATGCTTGAATATGTTGTGTAACATGTGAATCACGCCAAGGTGGAGATTGTTGAAAATGGTGTGATATTGGTAAATAAATTATAAATGTCGTTTTGCACCGATGCCCAAGCCTTCACCCAAAAATGTGACAGATGCCAAAGGTTTGCCACTATCCTACAATTCCGTGCCAAACCATTTACACCAATGATCAGCCCATGGCCATTCGCCCAATGGGGACTTGACCTTCGTTTGGCAAAATATCGTATGTCACTTCGGCATACCCTAGGCGATTAAGATATGTCTTTGCTTCGCTTCTTCGACCCATTCCCAGTCAAAGGACAAGGTAGAAGCTGTGAATAAGATCATCAAAAAGACTTTGAAGACAAAGCTCGACAAAGCCAAAGGCTGTTGTCTTGACCTACTCCCCGAGGTCCTTAGTCTTACTGCACCACTTTTCATACTTCTACTCGAGAAACGCCGTTCTTCCCTTCCATCGGTACCGAAGCTGTTGTACCGGTAGAGATCGGCCAGCCCTCCAACCGAATGTCAGCATATGACGTCGTAGCAAACGATGAGCAGTTAGCCATGAACCTAGACCTCTTCGAGGAGCTTCGTGACTAGGCCAAAATGCGCAACTTCGCTTATAAATAGTGTGTTCCCAAATACCATGACTCTCGTGCGAAGTCTTGGACCTTCAAACTTAGAGATTGGGTCATGTGCAAGGTCTCGCTAGCCACCAAAACTCAGCCGAAGGTACCCTTAAACCAGCATGGGAAGGTCCCTATGAAGTCATCAAGGTTTGCCTCCCCAACACTTATAAGCTTCGCGATTCCAACGGCAAGCCCCTGCCTCATCCTTGGAATGCTGATCACCTTAAGTATTACCACAAATAAACAAGCTAAGGGTGTTACTATCAGCACCTATGTTTTCACATTTTCCTATGCCTTTGGCACTTATGTTTTATGCTTTACCTAGCTTCTTATATACGTATGCCTTATGGCACCTACCTGCAAAATATCCATACATACCATGAGTACCATATACACTGTCAAACTGTTTACACAAGTTACATATAAAAACAAAAATGTACAAAGCTCTCAGGCTTCGATATCGATGCCCTGCCACTCTCTAGCACTCTGCTCGGCGTCCTTGGCTCTGCTGCCACCGCCACCTTCGGCATCAACAATAGCTTTGGGACCAAGAGAAACAGCTGCATCAGCAGATGATGGGGAAGCAAATATCCATTCCTTACCAGAAAAAATGGGAGGAGGAACGATGCTGGTGTCTAAGTTTATCACTAGTGTAAGAATGAACCTTTTCGTCTCATTCAACTTCTTTTCCAACCTAGTGGTCTTAGGTGCAGGGTGTTCTTTTCTCGGATCACAGCCTGGGCTTTGACAGTGGTACCCTTCGTCGTCTTCATCTGACGCCTCGCTAGCTCCACCTCCTTATCTGCCCTAGCTAGGGTCAGATACATCTCCCAAAAAGCCTGCAGATGATCACACACTTATCAAAAAGCAGTTATTGTCAGCAAATCATAACTAATAGTTTTGGCACTTACATTGGCCGAAGACAAGACTGTCTTCTCCACACGATTGGAGAATTCGGTAGCTTTGGTCTGAACCAACTCCCCAACATCCATCTTTACCCCGGCGAGGAAGGCGTTCACCAGGGGTACCTCCTGACGATGCATTGCCAAAGTCACCTCCGTCTTCTACTGCCGAACTGCACAAAGTCAATATCGTCGGCATTTGCAGGGAACTGAAGGAAACATGCATCTAATGCTTAGGAAATGAACTTTAGCCACAACCTATACAACAAAAACATTCTAAATGGTGGATTCATTTTGTTTATACTAGTTGAGCTAAACCTTTTTCATTTTAAACCAAGTATCTTAGCCTAGTCTCTTTGAACACAAATAGAAAAAGGAAAAAGGGAATAGATCTTTACCCTTGATGACCTTTTCTTATGTCAGTACTCCTTATTCACATTATTAGATCATGGAATCCGATGGTCAATATCCTAATGTGAATCATTCATTTTATATGATTATCCTGGTAAGATTTGAAGACTTCTTCTTTTAAGTCTTATCCACTACTCTGCGCAAAGATTTGACTAATCATATCTTGGAGTATTCTCTCTCCTTTACTGAGAGTAGAGATTCCTTGTTGTACATTCATTTGCTTCCATGACTCTATTGAGAATCCTGATGAGCACCGTTAAGCTATGCCTAATTCAGCATAACCGTATAGTGCCCTCAAAGATTAACAACATAGCCACAAAACATCTATGATGCCTCAGTCTAAGGATTAGTTTACACCATTGCAATTTATGAGTTCTAGCTTGACATGTGAGTAATGACTTCCATGTTGTAACTCATGTGTTGGATCACGTTCAGTGTACTTATTCTTCTACAAGCACATACACACATATCGATGTGTCTCCACACTTAATGACTTGAGACCTTGTCATTCCCTACATATAGAGACGATATTGTGTGTACTGGTCTTTGCGGAATATTGACGCCCAATCAATATTCCTATGACCAGGAACATATTTAGGATTTAGGGATGATGAGAAGTCTCCATGTATGCAATCTTATTACATAGCTCTCATATCCACTTGTGTATTCCTTGGACTATGGTTGTTCTACATATTGAAAGATAATATATGATGATTTAATGTATAAAACAACATTTCTTACCTATTGATAACATAATATGTCTTTTATCAAAGATGTCTTTAACTCTAACTATTACATAATTAGTTGGCTTTAAAGGCATATTTCTAACAGGAACAACTCCTCCATGCCCAATGGAAGCTTCAGAGGGGTTTCTATGTCAAACGGGGGCAGCCTCGGCTCATCGCCCATGACATCCCGAATGGCCACCTCCAATCGCGTCATCCACTTGTCCAAGGTTGCCGCAACCAACCCATCATCGTCATCCTGTGGCCACTTCCTGGCGGCACAATCCTCAACCCCTTCGGCTACACCCTCTATGCCCTTGGCCTGCTTCTCTTCAGCTCTTTTGGCCCTAGTAGCCTTGTCATTCTCTCTCTCCTTTCCCTGAGGCACTGCTACTTCTTCTCCTCGCTTATCTTCATCACCTTTGGTGACTCCGCCACCAGTTGTCGCTCCCTTCACAATCCCCGCCACTACCTTTAACACGAACGAGAAGTTAGTTAAACAAAATATATGTACAAAAATAGATGCCGAAGAAACCCCACTTACTTCCTTGCAGCAACCTTGATTCAAGCAAGTGCTCCAGCATCACCAAATTCTTATATTATCGCCTCTCTGTCGAAAGCAACGACCTCACCAACTCTACCCCGTCCTCCTTCTCCTTCCACAGAGAATTATACTTCACCGAACCTGCACAAACAAGAATACAATTAGTTTACTTATATCGATTCGAGAACATGACAATTCATACAAGCATATGCAAGCAACAAAATCAACAAAAAGGGACCAAAGACCTATGGATTGAAAATGGGTAGGCACATGTCTGTTGACGATCTTCCTCGACAAACACTCCTAGTTACACAGCCCTCAGGAGGATACCTCACTATATCTGTTGAAGTTGGCAACCTTAGCCCCACTGAATCAGGAACCCGATACTCTATCCTAAACTCTTCCAACTCGTACAAGCTCATCATGTTTCTCTTCTGTAATGGAACCCCCACTAGAATTTCCACCCCTACTGAAGTCGAAGCTATCACCACAGTACCAAACCCAGATGGCCCTGCCTCGTTGCTTGACCCCACTTCATGTGTATGAGGTATATCATGAACTTGATTGGCCACCTGCCTCTAACATGACATAATTCCTTTGGATCTCCCTATAAGCTTCACCCTCAGAGCTACTGATTACTCTTCTACCCCAACCCTACCCTCTTCTATCAACCCCTCCACGATACCTTCCGATTTGGCACGCTCCTCATCGGCACCCTCAGAGACACTAAGCTCATCACTTTCAGTTTCTTCTCCACCCAAGGTAGAGGGATCGTGAATTTCTTTATCAGAACTCTCAAACATCTACAAACACAAGATAGAGAAATCTAATGCACATGCAAAGATCAAAATGGGACACCTAAAAGATGGAATGCCTAGGGTTTCTTACTCTATGGATGATTCTCAATGTTCAGACATTTATTCAAGGGCTCATGCAAAAAACTTAAAGCAAACATACATTTCAATCCAAAAGAAGGGCGGCAAAACGAAAATACCTTGTTATCAACGCCATAGAGACACGTTGGAAATCGCTGTCATCCTTTAGACCACCACCAAAAATCGTCACCACCTTCAAGATCACATGTCGAAAATTGCCTCCAGCCGTGAAACCCTTGATCAGAAATTGCCTTTGCTCCCTCAGAAATTGCCTATTTTTCCTCTCTCCAAATGATCGAAAAAAACTAAGTACTCATATCGATGCCTCGATTTACGGAACATCGCCGTTATTTCTCATTCGCCCCTACTAAACGCCTCAATTTCCACAACAACAAAACCCTAACGAAATTGGTTCGACTCCCACTCAACACCGACACGTGGTAGGACACTCGTGCATGACGTCAACCCTACCGATATGGCAGGCTCTGTGCCGATCGTGTAGGGGACTCACGCACGACTCGTGTGCCTGACATCAACCCTAACGATCGGCAGGCTCCGTGTCGATCGTGTAGGGGATTGAAGCATGACTCGTGCCTGACGTCAACCCTACTGATCGACAGGCTCCATGCCAATCGCGTAGGGGTCTCGCACCGGACTCATGCCAGGATCATTTTCTCTTGACAATTGGTCCGACACGACCTCATCTTTCAGCAACCGACATACTGATCCAATCACATCTATCTCAAACTGCTTTTCAGAGCATGACCAGTTACCTCAATGCCAAAGCGACTTCTGGCTTCCAAACTTAAGGGACTAGGGGACTACCTACAACATCATGCCCCTAGGTTGATTACTAGGCATTTTACAAGTTGCCAACCCCAAAGCCACTCCTTGATTGGTAACTTAGGGTACTACTGTTTGTACCATAATCAACCGAGCACATTTGGCACTAGGGGACTGGTGCATAGATAGACATACTGACTGCCAAAGGAAAAACACTTTCAGGGAAATACCCAAAACACTGATGATGTCATCATGATCCCAACCTGCCGAAGAGATACCTTCCTTCGATGCAGCAATTGCCTACCGAAGGCGGTTGCCGAAGCTCTCAACTACAAAACCTAAAGCCTTGGACATGTGTTGCCCCCACGGTGATTTGCATAAAGTCCCACATTGAAACTTTGTGCAAACTCCCACTTTCATTTCTCCATTAAAGAGGAATAGTTCCCAAGTAAAAAGGTAACAAATTTTTACCTTTATTGTTACTCTGCCCAAATTACTGTATACCCCACACTTGTTGACTTAAGAATCAGAGAGCCTTCGGCAACTACCGCATCGGTACCTGAAGCTTGAAGATGGCTTCTTCCGTCTTTCTTCTACAAGATCAATTTGTTAACAAGGCCCACAACTCCGTAGTCATGCTGAAGACTCCACACTTCTTCTATCTAAGTTGTCACCCAATTTTGGGCATCAACAACATGTTCATCTATTTTTTTTTAGAATCCGTGAAAATGTTTGTGTCTTTACTTTTAATTGTTTAATTCTGCTATAAAAATTTGTAGAATTCATTAAAAAAAAAATTATGGTTCGTTGCTTAGCTTGCTATTCTGCTACTTCTTTATGGTGCAAAAGAAATACAAAATGTAGGGTTTTATTCTATAGAGGTGATGTTATTCTGCTTTGGTGGTTGCATTAATATTTTCCTAATACATTTTTGTGTGAGTTTGTTGGGGTTACCTACTTTATATTAGGGTAGTGGATTGATAGTCCAATGGATTATATGTTCTTGGACCCCTTGAGGCAAAAAATAGAATTTATGGGTAGCTGATTACTAAGGATCCTGTACAAAATATGAAAAGACAAAGTTGAATTAAATTTTATAATCAATTGATCATAAGAAATGTATAAAATAAAATCTTTCAACAAATAATCTGCATTCATATTTTTATAATTCCAATTTGCATTCCTCAGTTTGGATGGAATGATATGATATGTACTGGTTTTTCTAAATACAACCGATAGTTTAAAATACGAGAGGAATGGTGGTTTTTCACATCCCACAATGTTAGGAACACAGGTTGACTTTTTGTTTTTGGATATATATTTTTTTAATTTTTCTTTAATCTCAACAATTGCCCCCTCCAGCTTCGTGTGTGTAATGTCTTTACACATGCGAGGCTTGACAAACTTTGTCTTAACATTGTGGGAATTGAACGAAAGCATGCCCTTGATACTCATGGCGAGGCAATCCCTCCAGCTTCATGAGTGTATGAGATATTTCCCTAAGAATTCGATCAACCTTATTATACCTCCTCAGAGTCGAGTAACGTGGTTCAGTACGGATCATGTGTGTAATGGGCATTTTAAGTCGAACACACATGATGAAGACAAAGTCATTCAAGTTTCCCAAGAAAAGCCTTTTTATTTCTTCACTTAGTCTTTGATGAAAGTGAACAATGAGGTAGATATGGACAAAAAATTTGTTCCTAAGGAAGAATTTTCTGATTATACAAAAGATGATTTGTGAAAAAACTACATGGGGAAGCAATTTCAACTTTTATGTTCGAGCTACCTTTCAAGCATTTGTAATAGAGTGGACAAAGCCTATTTGAATGACTTTGGTGATGCCCTACGCCAAGTTTATATATATAATGTTGTGGTTGTTTCTCGTTACTATTACATTCTTTGTCCAACACCATCCATCATAGGAATGATGAAATGGGAATTTCTTCATACGACAAAATGTCAAATGTACGTGAATGTCATTAGCGGATTATTGAGTTTGAGTCTCCCATATGAAGAGTTCATCCTTTTGAATTTTTATCTATGCCGCAAAGATTTATATCATTCCACCTTTGAAGAACTATTGAGGATTCATGCTCATGCATTTTCCATCACTTCATCAAAGTAAGTGTTGGAAGCGATATAGTGAGAAATAGATATACGCTTTCTCAGAAGATACACATATTCGAAAAACATATACAAAATTCTTAATTTTCTCCAATCAATTTCATTTGTAAGACATCCCTCATAGCACTCCCTACCCTTTTTTTTTTCTTCAATCCACACTCACTTCCATTTTCTTTATTTTTTTTAAATTTACACTCACTTCCATTTTCTTTATTTTTTTTTAAATTTACACTCACTCCTATAGAATGAATCAGGCCCCAAAAGCCTATCAAAGGCTTTCCCAAGCACTAATGCTACATTTATCATTAAATATGTTGAATTCCATATTGTTTAAACATCTAAGCGCACAATATTCGTGCACACTACACTCTACTCCAAATCATATTTTTTAACCATTTGCATATGTGATGGACTACATCTCACATATTTAAAAACTACACATAGATGCTTGATTATTGTCTTCACCTACCATCGCCCACAACCAGATTTATGACATGCACAATATTGGGATTTGAAATGAGGATTCATGCTCAATTTATATCATTCCACCATTGGAGAACTATTTGAGGATTCATGCTCATGTATTTCCACAACAAAAGTTTAATTTATTGCAATTAGTGGGTTGAGCACTTTTACCGAGGAGATGCAATATATAATGCAGTTGGGGAAAGCAGGAACATAATCTCGGAGAGAGTAGATGCCTAGAGATTTGCTTTGGACACTTCCTATAAGGGATAGATGGTTGCATTCTTACATTTTTGGCTTAGTCGCTTTGTCTTGCATGCTATATAAGCACTGAGTGCATCAATATGGAAAGTTTGATGACACGAGGATTCGGAAGTTTTCACTTACGCTACATGATGTTAGGCCTCATTACCATAGTATCGGTACATTTGGTATTCATCCCTAAAGGGCCTCGGCTAGCAAATACATCTCTTCCGATTCATTATGTGGTTAGGTGATTAGGTGAGCATACTCCTGAAGTGTTCACTTGCCAACCTAATTAATAACTATTTTCTAGAGCATTGCCATTTTGTAGCTAGATACACCAAAATAGAAGCCAAGTATGTTAGCTCCAGTCTAGCTAGAGTAATTTGCATAAGCGAATATGTAGTTTATTGCTCGAGCGTCTTCCTTGAATATAAAGGTTGTACCTTTTAGATAACGAAGAAAATAATAAAGAGACCTTGTTTAGTCAGAGGGAAACCAATGCTCTTGTTTTGGTCACATGGAGTAAAGAATCAGTAGTTTTTTATATACAAATGGAGGCATTACGCCATATTTAAGTTGCCTTTAGGGTTTAGGGTTGCTTTGATGAGAGGAATTACTTGCAATAGTGAGAAGTCAGACTTCAATTATGAATTTTTAATTATACATCTCACTTGCAGTCTCTCTCAGTTTGCCAAAACTAAGTATCGGTGTTGGTTTATGAGTCCCTTTACATGTAGGTTTCAGAGGTATTACTTGGAGTATGAGTCAGTTTGCAGAGGCTTAACCATGCATGTATTGATAGACTCCATGCAAACAAATCTCGGTACTTTAGAGAAGTTGTGTCTAATCGTTCAACTCTTGTAGTGTTAGCGATGCACTAACAAATATTGGCTTTGGTTGGTCACTTGTACCAAGATTTGTTTCTTGGAGATCATCAACAGTGACTTGACTTCCTTTCTCTACTTGAGGTGGTAGCTAGTTGAATTGTTGGGCTTGGGCTGGGCTTAGGCTGGGCCTTGTTTAGGTTTTTTCTTTTTTCGGGGCAAGCCAGGCCGGGCTGAGGTTTGAAAAGATTGACCTAGAGACCACCCATAGGGCCGGGCCTAGGTCGGGCCACCCCTGGGTCGCCCATTGCCCTTTTTTTTGGCCTCATATTGGCTTACCTTATTTCCATTCTAAACATTTAAGTAAATGTCCTGTCTTTTACTTTAATTTTGTTTATATTACTCCATTTACTTGAGTTTACAATGTAAATAAGGAAGCACCCTCCACTTGATCCCAATTAAAATACTAGAAAATTAAATTCCCAATAAATCAAAATATGAAAATCAAGTTTTAGTATATGGATACAATTTATACCAATATTGATACATCAATAAGTCAATGTATACTTTATACTAAAATCTCATAAAATCGTATTTGCTTATTTAAGATGTAAGGATATCATTGAAAACATTAGTATTTCAAAATTTCATTTTTCATACTTAGTCAAATTTTGAGAGAAAATAGTTTTTCAAGTAGATGTGTAGTAATCTATATTATTGTGCATCAAAATTTGACTACATATCATACTTGGATCGAGTCGGGCCGAGGCTTGGGCTGGGCCTAGTCGGGCCGGGCCGCTGGCCAAATGATACTCCCTAAATGAACTCCTCTTTGTGCATTCGACTCTTGATCTTCCACTTTATATGTTTTTATGGACCTTCCCTTGTTGAGAATGGGAAGGAATCTTCAAACGGTTGAAAGACTAAAATGCAAAATGGCCTTTTGCCCCTAGGCATTTGAAAGTTATTACTTCCATGTCTGACGTCTCCCGTATGTAGACATTAGTGACTAGCACAGTTGGCAAGCTTGCGAATAATAGACTCCCCACATTTGGCTATCCGTGTTGATCTCCACATCTGTGGAGATGGAGAGAAGCAAGTAAAGAATGTGTTAACAAAAAAAATATAATTATAAAAATAAGAGAAGAAAATAATAAAGAGACATTGTTTGGTCAGAGGGAAGCAATGCTCTTGTTTTGGTCATAGGGAGTAGAGAATCCGTAGTCTTTTATACACAAATGGAGGCACATTGTCACTTTCATTCTGATAAATTAGTCTCTCTCATTATGCTAGAATTAAGTAGCCTTTTGGATTTCAGGGGTTGCTTCACACGTAGAGTTACTTGCAGTAGTGAAAAGTGAGACTTCAATTACGAATTTTTAATTATACATCTCACTTGCAGTCTCTCTCAGTTTGCCAAAACTAAGTATCGGTGTTGGTTTATCACTCCATTTGCAAGTAGGTTGCAGAGGAATTACTTGGAGTGTGAGTCTGCTGCTGAGGCCTAACCATGCATGTCTTGATAAACTCCATGCAAACAAATCTCGGTACTCTCACAAAACTTGTGTATAATCTTCCAACTCTTGAAGTGTTAGCGAGGCACTAGCAAATATTCTCTTTGGTTGGTCATCTATACCAAGATTTATTTCTTGGAGATAATCAAGAGTGACTTGACTTCCTTCCTCTAGTTGAGGTGGAGCTTGTTGAATTATCGGGCTCGGATCGAGCTAGGGCTGGGCCTTGTCAAGGTTTTTTTTTTTTTTTACGGGCCAGGACAGGTCGAGCCGAGGTTTGAAAGGGACTTGGCCTAAGCCCACCCATAGGGCTGAGCCTTATCGGGCTTTTCAGACTCGGTCAGGGTCGGGTGACCCACTGGGCCTTCCATTGCTTCCCCCCCCCCCCCCCCCTTATATTGGCTTACCTTATTTCCATTCTAACCATTTCAATAAATGTCTTGTCTTTTACTTTAATTTCTTTTTATATTACTCTATTTACTTAAGTTTATAATATAAATAAGAAAGTACCCTCCATTTGGATCCAATTAAAAATACTAGAAAATCAAATTCCCAACAAATCAAATATGAAAATCCAGTTTTAGTATATGATACAATTTATACCAATATTGATACCTCAATAAGTCAATGTATACTTTATGCTAAAATCTCATAAAATCGTGTTTGCTTATTAATTTAAGATGTAAGGATATCATTGAAAACATTAGTATTTCAAAAGTCCATTTTTCATACTTAGTCAAATTTTGAGAGAAAACAGTTTTTCAAGTAGATGTGTAGTAATCTATATTATTGTGCATCAAAATTTGACTACAAATCATACTTGGACCGGGTCGGGCCTTGGGCGACCCTAGTCGGGCCTGGCCGCGGGTCAAATTATACTCCCTAAATGAACTCCTCTTTGTGCATTTGACTCTTGATCTTCCATTTTTTGTTTTTATGAACCTTCCCTTGTTGAGAATGGGAAAGAATCTCCAAATGTAGAAAGATTGAAATGCAAAATGGCCTTTTGCCCCTAGGCATTTGAAAGCTAGTGTTTCCATGTCGAACGTCATCCCGTACGTAAACATTAGTGACTTGCATAGTTGGCAAGCTTGCGAATAATAGACTCCCTACATTTGGCTATCCGTGTTGATCTCCACATATGTGGAGATGGAGAAAAACAAGTAAAGAATATGTTACAAAAAAAAAACATTATAAACATAAGAGTAGAAATTAATAAAGAGACATTGTTTGGTTAGAGGGAAGCAATGCTCCTGTTTTGGTCGTAAGCAGTAGAGAATCAGTAGTCTTTTATACACAAATGGAGGACACATTGTCACTTTCATTGTGATAAATTATAGTCTCTCTCATTATGCCAGAATTAAGTAGTCTTTTGGGTTTAGGGATTGCTTTGCTTGCTTTGCATGGGAGGAGTTACTTGCAGTAGTGAGAAGTCAAACTTCAATTATGAATTTTTTTAATTATACATATCACTTGCAGTGTCTCAATTTTTACCTAAGTATCGGTATGGGTTTATGAGTCCCTTTGCAGGTAGGTTGCAGAGGTATTACTTGCACTGTGTAGTCGAGATGGCATTGACAAATTAATGCCATGAGACAAGCATTTCTTGACCCAATAACGAATTATATAGCCCTAATAGAAGCCTACTGACGACAAGTTAGCCCATCAATGTATGTATTACGCGTATCCATATTTTGGGCTTGAAGTTAGCCCAAAACCAAGAAAACAGGGCCCAGAATTCAGACCGATAACACTAAAGTAGGGCCAAATTAAAAATTGGCCCATGACTTCTTTATCCCTCTTCCACTACGCCTTGGTTGTTGCTTCCCTCAACTTCTTCCACAGCTATGTCAATTAAATTTCATCATCATGAAATTGATTATGTGCCTTAGTTTAATTCTTTACTATTGAAAGTGAAAATTGTTAGGTGATAAATTATATGGATGATTGATTTGAAAATGGCCCACAATTTGAAACAAACCCAAGAGTCATCCCACCAATTTGAAAACGGACTCAACAATCGGCCCAATTATGGGCCCAAAGTTGGCCAACTAATGTTCAAACGAGCCCAATTGTGGGCCCAAATACATGAAAGTGGATCCAAAAGTTGGAATTGCGTGGCTAGACCTCCTAATAGCCTTGAGGAGGGGGGTTGAATAGCCTTTTATCAGATTTTAAGTTCAATTTTAATATTACCAAGTTGAAAATTAATCCAATTAAATCTAGTTCCAAATCAATCAAATAAATAAGAAGTAAAGTATGCATCGAATTTTAACATGAAAAAACCCCAAGATGGGATTAAAAAATCATGGGCACTTTGCTAGGCAGAAACCAATCCACTAAGACAAAAAGAAGTACAAAATAGACTAATTGACTAAAACTCTTATCTCTTAGCGGTAGCCAACCCAAGCTCTTGCTACTACTCTGACACATCTCTTAATTGATTCCACGATGTCGATCTTGATAGTGGCATGAACCTCCACTCTCGTCAATCACCACCAAAGCACGAACACTCCAATGAAAGAATGATATGGTTTGGGTGCTAGATTTATTAGATTCACAAGGAACAATCTAATCAACCTAACGATGTTATAATTAATGAACTCTCGAAAATAATTATGATGAAAAATCTCAAGAGTTCATAACAAATTAACTCACTGAAAAGGTTTGATGCAAAAATGCCAATTTCAGAATATGTGAGTTGTAAATTTTACTTCTACCAAAACAAGGTATTTATAGAGTTTAAAACTTGTTTAGGTTAGCACTAGGAAGAGGTAAAAAGACCCAATAAGAAAATGAAAAAGATTCCTAGCAAAACATGTGAAAAAAAAAAAAAAAAAAGGAAACAGGAAAACCCAATGTCAGCTTGAGCACGCATCCTAGCCACTCAAGCACAAGACGCATACATTTTACTCGCTCGAGCGCCAGACGCATACATTTTACCTGCTCGAGCGCCAATGAGTCCGATCAAGCGGCGGTGAACATAAATCAACATAAACTTAATGCAATCTTGATTCTTCCAAAACCAAAACCATTGTGAATGCTTGAATGCAATTTAAAAACATTTCAAGCTTATTCTAAATGATATTAACCACCTAGAAATGTATGCATAGTATCTTAGTCTCACTTACCTTTCCTAAATTCATATGAAGCCTTTTTTATGATGAATGGTCGAATATGAACATCTTCAATCTTCTATTTGCATCTCTCTTTCTTTACCAACTTCATAACCTCACTCAAGACTCAATCAAAAACATCCTAGTGCCTACATGTAAAAGAAGCTTAGGCTAGAAAATGCCAATTTACAAATATGACACTCACAAAAAGTTGGCTTAATAACTTGAAAACGGGCTCAATAGTGAGGCCAATAACGTTAAATAAGCACAATAACATGAAAATGGGCCCTTATTTGGTTTAACATTAAATTAATACAATGCCTTATGACTATTGTGTATCCACTTAGCAATATAAAGGGGCTAGATTTATTGAAATATTTTTTTTAACTATATGTACAAGAATAGAAAACTTGTAATGTGAAATAAGTGATGTTTTCTTTAGCGATCTGTGAAAGCCTTGTAGTTCAAGTTTGTTGTGGTGAGTAGAAGATTTGAGCGTTTTGTTTTGGTTGAATCTCATCTTCTTTAATATAAGTTACTATCAAAGACTTTGGGGTGGTTAGGGTGATTGGCATTGACAATCATGAGTGACTTAGCACCACATAAAGTTCCTATGAGGTTCAAAATTTTCACTATCTTCATCATCTACATGTGTAGAGTAAGTGTATTGTGAAGAGTAGTCATCAAATGATAAATCCCCAAAATAGTTTTGCATGTGTTGGAGGAGTAAAATGGGAGGGGTTCAAATCCTTTTTGTGTTTTTTTTCTCCCTTTTTTCCCTTTTTTTTTTCTTCTTTTTCCTTTTTTTTCCCTTTACATCGATATTTTCGATATTTTAGCGATATTACACCGATATTTTCGATATTTTAGCTATATTACACTGATATTTTGACAAAATATTGTTGAAGTGTGAGCGAAATTATGGACATCAATATTTTTCCGATATTATCATCGATATTGTCGATATTTATACAATATGTACATGGATATGTTCCAAAATATCCGTGATTCGAAAAAACCAAAATATCCTCGATATTTCGTCGATATTATCGATATTTCATACTATGCTCAAGACACCCACTAGCTGTCGGCGTGTGTGGCGGTGCATGGGCCCTATTCGGGTGACCCATTTGATCCTAAACTGATCCTCATGTCGTCCCAAGCACGATGGCATGCGAGGATTTGAATTTGGTTATCGTTTGACTGTCGATCAGATTTACGGATATTAGGCGTTATCCAGGTTCGATATGTTCGGACAGTTGGATCGACTCCATTTCCAAATATGTTGATCTAGGTATCTCTAGGGTCGTGTAGGAATTCACGGATATCGTGAATCGGAGTCCTGGATGCTCCGATTCAATGACTTAAAGTTTGCGTAAAACGATAAATGTCTGATCGTGCGATCACGAGCGATCCGACCGTTCGATTCATACCAAACTTGCAGGACATGAATAATAAATGTTGTTGAACCCATAGGAACTTTCATATCAGAAATTGGAGGTCGTGGTCCCCGCGGGCCCGTTGACCAAATTTGGGAAGTTTGACCACTCGATTAACCGAGCGTCTTCCGAGGCTATTCCACCATTCAAAACACGTAGTTGGACCTTAGAAACTTCTTGTTCGTCATACACACACTTAATCTCGGGAAAAATTAGGAATTTATTTTAAAGTTCTCGTTCGAGGTATTTTATTTTAATCTAGCCCTCGTGTTCTTAAATAGGTACTCCGACCCAATGTACACAACAGGCGAGACCCTCTCAGAGTCAAGCGGCGTGGGACTATCTGTGAGTGGACTTTGTTTTTAAACTATAATCATTATTTTCAAGGATGGGAAAAATATGCATAATGACTTCTTGATTATTAAGTTATTATTTATTTAAATGTGGAATATAATATTTTTATGAAAGTAAATGAAGTATATTCAAATATTTGCGGATTGTGATTATTTTGAATGGATATACGCAATTTTTGAGAATGATTATTTATACTTGGATATGTGTTGGGTATATGGGGTTGTTGGAAAGAGTTTATGAAATGTGGATTGGGTGGTGGTTTAAGTTAGTTTTGAGTGCTATTAGCACTACCCTATGTACCTCCCCAGATTTGGAATACTTGGATTGGAAATTTGGAACTATGGGATACTTGGATATGTCGGAGCCCAGGCACCCTTGACGGGGTGTTTCGTAGACCCTTAGTGCGGTTAGTTTGCGCGCGTAAGACTTGTCACAGGCGTACGAGTATTGATGATTCTGTTGTACGTGCTATTGAGCCCAATCCCCCGGTTGGATGGCTCGTTCCCTAGCCAGATGGTCAATTGAGGATTCTTCCGTGTGGTTTAGTCAAACAATCCCCCAATTAGATTGTTTCCCCGGTACAAACTTGGTAGTGGTCATACTCAAGGTTTAAAATATCGAGAGTTTCGGAAACATCGATGGTCCAAAAACACGGAAATATCGATGGAAATATCGAAGAAATATCGATATCAATAAAAATTGAATAAAAATCACGGAAATTGTGAGAAAAACTTGGAAATTTTTATTGAAACTTTAGAAGATGTTTATTTAGTCAATTGTCTATTATTTTATCACAAAAAATTGGAATAAAATGCATGGCATGGTGGGTTTGAGTGATTTAAGTTGATTATGTAGCGACCTGACAAACACTGTCTTTATAAAATATATAGTAATTAGTGAAAGAAAATTAGACACACCATAATTTTTTAGTTATAATAATTTACTACAATATATTACATATGATAAGATATATGAGCTTGACAAAAAAAAAACAAAAAAAATATATATGAGTAACTTAGTGCCACATAGAAAGAATTCCCATTAAAGTTAAAACTTAGTATCACATATAATGAACAATATTAAAACTCAATAGTGAATAATATTACAACTCCATAATATATAACTCAAAAAGAAATACAACTCCATAGTAAAATAATAAATAACATTAAACATATGCCTACATTTATCATTAGGGATTTTTTTTTCTTTTTTATGGAAATTTATCCTAGATAATATTAGCTTGCAGAAATTTTAAAGACCATATAAATATTACATGTCGTAGCTTTTGTTAACAAATTGATTCGCAACATGTTGGATGGGAAGGAGAGGGGTTCGAATCCCCTTGTGTGCAAAAACGCCATTTCTCAACCATTTTCATTTATTTTTCAGTTTCATATCGCGATATTATCAATAATATCGCGATATATTGCCCAAATAAAGCATGAAAGAGTTGGAAATTATCGCGATAATATTGACGAAAATATCGATATATTGACGATATTTAAGTGGATATGTGCTAAAATATCGCCCACTCAAAAAAGCAAATTGCCAATAATATCGACATTTAGTTCCTTGGTACATATACATTCATTCTTATTTGCTGGTGAGGATCCTTCCTTGTTGGTCGTGCCAACGGGCACGCGTTTTGAGAGAGTAGTATGGGAAAATTGGGAAAGGTTTTGAGCGGGATGTGTATTAGTATATCTTTATGAGAAATGGATTTCACTTTGTTTGACTTGGTTATATATATAACTATATCGATTTTGAATGCATGTTTTCTGCATCGTTTGCCAAACAGTAGGATTATATTATATTGTTTTCAAACATAACGAAACTTTGTTTTTGTCCACTCACATGTTTTCTGTTTTGCGCCCCCTAGGCAGTAGATAGTCTTGAACCGAGAGGCCGTATCAAGTTGTGAACTCCCAGCCTGAGCTTGTGTAGGGCAAACTTCTAATTATTTCTATTCCGTTGAACTTCATTTACGTTTGTAACTGAATTTCATAAATATGCTCTGTTATCGCCCATGTTAGGGTTGATTGTAAAGCCAAATGCCTATTATGTAAATTGCATGTTATTCTCTTGTGCATGCTGATGGTTGGTGTTTATAATTGTGTTTTTAACAGGTTGAAAATTTTGGAAAATGTCCATTTTTAAGGGAGACTCTGCCAAAATTTCAGTAGAAAGTCTCATTACTCTTAGTAAGTGGGCCCAGCATCAGATTGATGTTGGAAATATTACAGGATTCACCGCGAATTCCGAGGAATTCGAGGCGGGTCTTGTCAATAAAGTTTTAACGAGGCCACTGTTTCATGTTGTTCTATGTATTATACTTTGATTCTATGAATGAATCCATTTCTCTATAATAAAAAAATGTACCTATATTTCCTATAAAGAAAATACCAATATTTATATATTATTTTTATAGGTACTTTATTTATTGGATATGTAATTTAGGGATTTCTTTTATTTGTGTTCAAATCTATCTTACATGACACCCTATTTAAAATTTTTGTTTTAAGTAAATATTTTTAAGTAGGTGGGTATGTGTGTAGGATATAATATTGGGCCTATATGGGAACAACCCTTTTTTTATCAAAACAATTCATATCTTTGCCTTTCAAAACCTTGCTCTGCAGTAATATTACTTTAACTTTATAT
This sequence comes from Prunus kanzakura, assembly GCA_020521455.1. Taxonomy (NCBI): domain Eukaryota; kingdom Viridiplantae; phylum Streptophyta; class Magnoliopsida; order Rosales; family Rosaceae; genus Prunus; species Prunus kanzakura. The sequence continues at coordinate 325,450 of BPUM01000926.1, read as the reverse complement.
AGAGCTTTTGTTAAGGGATTCTTCAAATAAGCTTATTTGAGGGACACCCTTGTAGGGCCCATTCAGCATTGTATTTCACTAATCCAAACTGTCTATTTTGTATATATTCATTCAAAAATCATCTCTACAAAAAATCACTTGAATACAATACCATTTGACCACTTATTAAATTATTGAAATTTAAGTACTTTCTTGAAGTACTGTGTTCATTGATTTTATTGGTGTCAATTAGATGCCTTAAAGATTTTTAATTTGCTTGATTTTTTGCAAGGATGATTTCTAAATGAAGATGTGAAAAATAGATGGTTTGGATCATTTTTTTTTTAAAAAAAAAAAATCATAGAGGACCCTCAAAAGTGTCCACGGAGAGAGAGAGAGAGAGAGAGAGAGAGAGAACAACGGAATCTTTTTTTATTATCATTGGATGGTAACGTTTTGTCCACAAATTAATTAATACATGGTTGCCACTAGTTCTAGTCTGCATGCTCTGATTTCATATTTAGAGATGGGCTTCTTAGATCTAGGTCCAAAACGATTAGCTATAATTGGGTTTAGTCCTCGCGGTTTTAGTTTTAGATGTACGTCTTTTGACATTTATTACTTTTTTTGTTGTGTCAATTTTACCCTTTGAGGTAAATAAGGAAAACACATTGAAAATCTAAATTTAATACATTATTTCCTTGTAATTGAATTCCATAATTTAAATTTTGAATTCTTTCCTTGATAATATTCCTAATATATGGATAAAATACAATTTAATCAATACAAAGTAAAGGCCCACAAATTATACCAATCGATCAGACAAGCACCCACATTAGATTATATACCTGACATACAAGTAAATAGTGTTATTATTAGTAACGAAAAATACTTAGTGATAAATCATGTTGCCTATAAGTTAGGAACATAAATTAGAAGACTACCTATAAGCCAGATAAAAATATAGACAAAATAAAATTGTATGTTACCTAAAAAAGAGGTAGATAAAATACTATTACACATTGTCGAAAATAGGAAAAAACATATATATACCTATGCAATAGGCAATAGATAATATGACATATTATACCTATGCAATGGACAATAGGACAATATATCTATACCATAGGATAATATATCTACATCATAGGCTGAACAAACCACAAAACATCTTACCTAAATGTAAGGTGGAAAAATAAACAAGGAGAATATTAAATTACCTATAACTTAGGTGCATAAAAACATAAGTCGAACAATATATGCTACCTATATCTCCGGTACATAAAAAAGATAAGTAGTAAATCGTATGTTACCTATAACTTAGATTCATAACACAAAAAGACAAAAAAGTGTGGTTCTCATGTATGTCAAAACACAAGTCAATTAATAACTTTTTTTTTTGTTAAAGGAATATAAAGAACAAAATAACTGAACCTGATTAAAAGTTGAGCATATATTCAACATAAAATAATAATAATAATAAAAGAAGTAGCAGAAGAAGAAGAAGAAGAAGTCGATACTATGACTGCATAGCAAATAGATATTAGACCATGCTTCAGTGAGTCATTTGTGCCTTGGGATGAACCCCAAGTCTGAATCTCCATTATTTTCTCATCTATTTTAACGAGTGTTTGGCTTCCTTCGAGCACTAAACTCACTCCATTATTTCTTTCTTATATATATGTCAATGTCCAACATTTAAAAAAGAAAAAAAAAAGTCTTCCTAATTAGGTGCTTTACTTACCATAAATTTAGTAATTTATTATAAAACCACCATAAAATTTGCTTGCAATTAATAACTTCATTATTCCTTACGTTTTATGTGCTCAAGGGTAAATTGGATAAGGAAAGAAATATAATATTGGCTAATTATCTCATTAAGGTAAGTAATAATCTAAGATAATGGGCAATATTGGAACAAAAAATTATTTTAAATATATAAAATAAAAAGATTACATCAGACAATATTAAAAAAGGAATGTAATCCTATGTGGCACAAAAGTCAAAGGACTTGTATCAAAGTCACCAAATCCGAGGATTAAACCCAACTTCTAGATGAGAAATTGGATCTATATCAACTTTTCTATTTAGAGATTTGCTTATCCATTCCTAACACCTCATATATGATTGCCACCTTTAGCATGTTTCAGCAATTTAACAAACTATTCAACGACTTGATAAGTAAGGCTTTATTACATAAAATTATCATCACAATAATTAATATCTAAATTTATTAGAAGACTCTAAACAATTAGTTCTTTTACTTGGGATTAAAAACTCTACAATTTTTCCTAATTTCTCCTGCATTTCCAACAAGAACCTGGAGACTCCCCATCTTTAATATAGCAGTTGCAAAGCTCTGACTGAATCTCACACCATTTGATGCAAATCCAGAAACAATACCAGTCGTAGATCTATCTAAAGCAAGCTCCTGGTCGATCTGCAAGATACCTCTCTTCAAAAGAAGCTGATTGTAGTACTGGTTATCAAAAGTAGAAGATGTATTTTGGTCCAGAAATGTAGTTGGGTTATTGCCAGCTGCACAAAGTTTGCTCAGCTTGGCAACCAAGGCTGGATCCATAGAAGGATCAGGAGACCCTGTGCCTTGAAAATTTGAAAGCCTATTTTGGAAAAAATTACAGTGCACTAAACCAACCGTGTGTGCACCCAAAAGAGTGACCATGTCATTTAGAGTCAACCCTTTGGCTGTGAAAGACTGCAACGCCTGAGACACGGAGAACGATGGACCGGGCAAGTTAACGTCGTTGGGATTTGAAACAAGGCCATCGCGCCTTCCGGTGGGAGAAGCGTAGCTTGGCCCTCCCGCAAGAACAACTGAATCTCGGGTTGCGAGGGTTATGATATCTGCACAGGATACAGTTGAAGGGCATGCTGCCTCTAGGCTTTTCTTGGCCTCGTCAATAAGCTCAAATCCTCGCACAGTCAAGTTTGGTCCTGCCGATTTTTCAGATGGCTTCTTCGGTGTCGAATCTATAAGTATGGAGGCATCACATCCCTGCAATACATATAAAGCTCATTAAATTAACTCATTAATTATACACACACACACACACATATTATATATATATCAACTTAATTAACCATATATAAGAATTAATGTAGCGTACTCTGACAAAGCAGTCATGAAAATGCATGCGAAGCAAACCGCCAGTTATGGATGAATCAGTTGCGAACTGTTTTTGCACGACTTGTTGTATTATTGATTCAGCTTGTGGGCAGGTAGCATTGTAGAAACCAACCCGCAGGTCAGCCAGTACAAGAGGAAGAAGCAAGAAGAAGGCCAGCAATGAAGTCTCAATGATCTTCATCTCAACTTCTCAATTATATATATATATAGTCTGAATAATAGTGGATAGTTGAGTTGATGAAAAGAAGAGGTTTGTGTTTGTGGAAATGGATAAGGAGTTTAGGAAAGCATTTATAGAGGGAGAGATGGGGGAGAGAATAGCTGGAGCACGTGAAAAAAATAGCTGGAGTGCGAGAAAGGTCAAAGGCAGGCATATGACTACGCAAAAATAAAGTATGAGAACAAGGATTTTGAAGAATATTTTGGATGCACATGCATATGCTAAAATTTGCGCGTTGAATTTCTGCTCCTACGTTGAATGTGCAAAAGTAATGTACTTTTTTTTTTTTTTTTTTCCGCGCAAGGACAAACACGGATGACAAGGCTAATACGAAATGACAAAATACTTTATATTTATGCATTACTACTCGATAAAATCTGAAGAATCGAGTATGGCATATAGCATCCAAGTTGCTATAATAAACCAAAATGGGTACAAAATTTATCTCACGTGTTTCTCTTCCTATATATATAGTTCTATTTATCCATATAATTTCCTCATAGATAAGGTTGTATGGCAAATATTTTGTCGATTGGGTTTTTAAAGAGGATATGCACGTAGCCTAACTAGTCTATAGACGGTATGTTCGTGTGCATTTGGGAAACCAAAGATTAACTCCTATAATTCGATAAATTATAACAAAATAGTGGTTGCCACGGTAGTGGAATGATAGTGATGATTTTGAAGGATAAGGATGCTTTCAGGCTAAATATTAGAAGACATAATAGTGAAGTTTGTCGAGACATGACCAAAACTATTTTAGAACTCCATATGGACGGTTTAGCTATCGCCTTATTTTATTTTTGACCTAAGTCAATAATTGTTGAACATTTGGTCATCCAAAGACAGAGAACAGTGAACAAATTGGTAATAATTCATCATAAACAATTTAAGAAAATTGGATTAAGGACATTGACTTTCTCATCATGCAACTAATTAAGACGTTTCGAATTGAAAATAAAAATAATAATGCAAAGAGTAGTGTTTAATATTGGAACTTTGAATCCGTCGTCAAAAAGTCTTCAGCAAACAGGCCTGCACGTTCAATACAGGCGCCACAATATGTTCCCAGCTTTTATGCAAATAATTGATTACTTCCAATCACATAATATTTTTCATATCAAATTTGGATTGTGGGTTCCATCATTCCAATAGAAATCTAGGGGCGTCTTTTGGCTTTTGGTTTTGGGCAATATCGATACCTTCGATTTTTTGGTGGAAACTCTCTTTCAGAACTCTTAAGGCTTATTGCCATTTGGCATCCTTTTTGTACTTTGTTTTCATTTTAAAATGAAAGATAGAGAGGGAATATATGGGAGAAAAGATAGAGAAATAAAGGAGAAGGGTGGGAGACAAAATGCGTACGGTACCAAAAATGACAACTAAAATTACCATTTCAAATAGCTTTTCCAAGCTTTTATTTCACCCACTCTCTTTCATTTCTCTTATGCTACTCTCTCTGCACACACTGCGGCACAAAACATTTTGTTAGAAATCAAGGCTTAATTAAAGGAAGACTTTATATTGAAGTTAACGTTGTATAGTTATCTTACTTGGACAGCAATTCTTTTCTTTTTCTATGTAATTACCTTAGACATAGGATCTGGAGATTTCTTTCAAATATGCCATAACAAACAATGACGGAAACCACACATGAACCAGCATCTTATAATCATAAGCCCTAAAAAGCAACTTTAATGCTAATTTATATGGTCAACCAGGAAACTCAACCAGTAATTTCTCCATCTCTTGTATTACTTTCACCTTGGTCTCTCATCCATTCTTCTTCTCATATATTTTCTCTATCTTTGAGCTGGAAAAAAAGTAAGAATGAAAGATGAAAATTTTACGAAACATGTCTTTAAACATTATAAGAGTTAATTTTATATATATATATAAATCCTTAGGCATGTTGCCTAAGGATAATTCATGTTAGGGTTATCCTCTCAAGCCTTGTCTTGTCTAGCCTAAGCCAAGACCTTAGAACATCTCCAAGTGGTGAGGGTGCAATATATGGACTATAGATGTGGACTTTCATATTAGCCACATGATTCATCTGAATAATAGCTTCACTTAAGTTTAATGAAATGATCATGTGTCTAATAGAAAGGTCCACATGAGGGGTCCATATATGGCACCCTCACTATAGAATTTCGTATATCCTCAAATATAATCCAAAATCCCCCAAACTCATCTCCAATGGGCTACACAAAGGGCCAATTCCTAAAAATCAGGCCACATGTGGCCCTTTGGCCAATCCTGGCTAAATAATTGGATGGGCCCAATTGACATCAACTAGCTTTTCCTTTTTTTAAAAAAAAATCTGAAAAAAAAAATTATATTTTTTTAATTCTAAAAAATTCCTAATTTTTTTTGTATAAATACGTACCTCATTCTTACATAATTTCTCACAACATCTTCATCATTTTACATATTATTCTTCCTCAATTTCATCCTTTACATAATTTCTCACACTCTCTTCATTCTTTTACAAACTATCCTTCATCTTTTTCCATTTAAATTAATTTTTAAGTTGTTTTTAAAACAAGACAAAGACTTGTCAAAAATCAAATCCCAAAATATTTTTCTCTTCTAAAATGTATTTTAAATAGGATATAAATAATAGTTTAATTAAATTAACTAATAAATTTACATAATATACTAAAAACTATTAAAATATTAAATTTCGCCCCTTCTTGCTGAAGACGATTAAAATGTAGCTTGACACTATTTCATATAAAATCATTTATTAGAGGGCTAAATGTAGCACAGGACTAAATATGGCCCTCTGCACCTGGAGATGGCCTTACAGGCATCAGGGCTCATACTGGACTAATTTCTCCATGGGCTTATGCCTAGCAGAAGGGCCTTGCAAGGCTTTCGTGGGCGGTTTGGGCTCAATCTCAGCTGCCTGCCCAAAATTGGGGCAGTTTTGGGGCAGAGGAAGCGACATCTGCCAGCTTTGGGGCATTATCTCAACTGCCTTCATTAAATGCTTGAATAGATGCTCCTCATCTTCTTCTGCAAGTGCAATTTGGATTGCTGGACTGTTTTTTTCGTACATGTGTCGCTTTGCAATTGGCATCCAATTATTTGCTCCCAAGATTCCGTAAAGCTTACAAAATTATTACATTGTTGCCAAATTTTCCTACAAACCGTAAAAACAAATTCAAGAAAGGAAGGTGACATATGGTTCCAATGCGAAATTATCCAATCACTAATTTCAATTATAGAAGGTGGAGGTTTTAAACAAAAAACATTAGTAAGATTAGACCAAATTTGACTACAATACTGGCACGAAGAAAAATGTGTATTTGACTAAAAAAAATTAAGAAAAAATGTGTAAAAGTTTCATAATAAGAATTACACAAAGACAAAGATTTAAAATGCTAGTCAAATGGGAAAGTGGTTTTGTTTACCTTTTTATATTTGACCCGGTTGAAAGTTAAGTAAAATTCCTTACTGACCTTTTGACCATTAATGATCTCGAAAATCAAGTTTCTTTTATGTGAGTGTATCACTGTTAGCAATTAGAACTCTAACAAATTTGAATGACTTTATTATATACTTGTGCCCCAAGTAATAGACTTTAAACAAACGATTATGATATTTTGGGTGGGGAAACCTCTCAAGAGAGTTCTTTTCTATGCCTCAAGCAGGTGAGGACTTCACAATTTATCTAGATAAAAATGTTAAGTAAAGCAAAATACACAAATATATGAAAGATATAACAAACTAATCCAAGCAGAACTGCCTGAAATACAAAGCATAAAATGAATTGCTAACTTTGGATAGGCCTCAGAGTTTCAGACTTTGACTTCTACTTAAAAATACAATCGCAACGATGATTTAAGATCGGGCTGGATTGGGTCTCTTTTGTCTAGACTGGATGTTTCTGCACTGGAATTTCACGTCAACACCTTGAACTAATAGAGATTAGCTGGAAATCAATACCAATGTTGAGATTGGCAGAGCTATAAACAAGTTGAGCCATGTGGAGGCTAGAAAAGTGAGCAGAACTGCAGGTCGGTACCTGTTCTGGCTGATTTTGAGTGATCTGGTAGCTTTCTAGACAATTTTAAGACATTAAGATATCTTTGTAAATTTTGTTGAGGTTTTCATATGATTAAATAATTGACTTCTTCTTACTTTATCTAATTTGCTGAACCAAATTTGTAAGAGAAATTAATCTCCTTTGAGTTCTAATTGGAATACCTTGTTTGGATTGCAAAAGAAATCTTGTTTTCCCTTTGACTGTCTGGGATTTTCTTTGAGTTGGATTGCTTCATGAAAGAGATTGCTTGCTTGTTTGCTTTTGGTTGTTGCCAGATCGTATGATCTTTGGTCAATTTTGAACTGATTGTTTATATTGAGTTTTTGTTTGATTGGTTGGTTCGTTGGGTGTCCTTGTTCCAGTCTAGGCACTCTTGTATTTATTAGAGAAAGTGTGATGTTGAATAGTCCTGGATATTTTCAATTTTGGACTAATCCCTCATCATGCACAAGTGGTAAAAGATTGTTAGCCTGTTGCTTTGATGATTTTTTGGCTCTTTGCTCATTAATGCTCCTAACTGTCTCCTGATCGTTCTTTTTGCAAAACACTGAACTGAGTGAACAATAATACCCAGATTCTTCCAGCATTGGTTCCATAAATACAAATATCCTAGTAGTAGAAAAAATCCATTGATCTTGCAACAAATAATCGTGATTTCCAAGTAAAGCAAGTCTGACTTCACTTTCCAACTTTCATGATCATCAAATTTTTTTGGAGTCTAGTTACCAACGGTGAGGAGTCATTCTGACATACCTTAATAGCTAAGAAATTATGAACTTGGGCTAAAACTAATTCAAATAATTTGATTTTTGTTATATAACTAAGAGAATTTGTAGAGAGAAATGACGAGTAGAGGAAGACAATAGAAATTGTTCAATCAACTTTTATGTCTCATCGTGATAAGACCTCTTATTTATAAGCTTATCATGATAAGAAGACATTAACAACTCATAAATTACAAGCCCATAACTATGGTATTTAGTGTATAGGTTACATAGAATTAGAAAAGGTGAATGCTAAGAGGTATGGTGGTCATCCACCAACTCATGCATTTACAACACTCCCCCTTGGATGTCCACCATACAATGACATAGTTGCCTTATTAAAAACCTTGCTCAGAAAACCCAATGGGACAAATCCTAAGCGAAGGGAAAAAGAGTGCACCATTCTTTTGGATCATTGATATGATGTTGGACGCGCTTATATTGCCTCGTTAAAACCTTGCTAGGAAAAACTCGATTAAGCAAAAACCTAGTCGAAGGGAAAAGAGTACAACACACATATTTCCTGCATGTAGAAAATTGTTGAATGCTCCCCCTGATGAAGTACTCCCCCTCATGACGACAAACTTGAATTATATTTGAAGATGAAACACAAATGATATTGATATTTCATTTTCCTCCTGCAGAGCGAACTTTGGTAATACTTTGATAAAAAAAAATTCAATATCATCATTGGAGGAGTATGTGTGTCATTCCTTTGAACCTCTGTTGAGGTTAGAGTAATACCAAAAATAACCTCTGTTGAGGTTAGAGTAATACCAAAAATATCTCAACTATTTTCACAAATCCTTTCACATTAACAATTTTTAAAATAACATCATATTCTATAATATCACCAAAATAATAATATAAGCAAATTCATACTTTATCGTTACGAGGACAAAAGTATAAAAATTGTATATTTGATGTAATAAGCTATTCATATAAACTTTTGTATACTATGCTAGCATGTCATAAACTCTTCAAGAGACCTAAATATTCTGATAACTTCTTTAAAAATTTGAATACGTTGCAACAATTTTGAACTTGAATTCGAATTCATAACTCAATCAAAGTGCTCACTAAGGCAATTAGATCATTTTCATTTCATAAAAATTGAGTACATATATTGAACTTCAGGCTCCTTAACTTTTAGAAATTTTCTTTGAACAATTTATATAATGTATGGGATTGTACATCTCTCTTAGAACTTATTCTTACGTATTCTTCAAAAGAGATCGCTTATGGCGGTATGCTTCAAACACTTCACAATATTTTTAGATTTTCATATAAATGCAAGTCTCCATAAATATGCAATGAACATACTTCCTAAGAAGAAACATATGTCTACATAATATACTAGGAGAATATCATAAAACTTCCATTTCTTTACATGGTACATTTTGCCATATCAAGTTATTTTATTTCACTTCATCACAAACACCGATTTGTAACTCTAGGTTCAATCATTCTACTTTTTCCGGAAATTTTCAATTTCACTGGACTGCCTTTTCCAGTTGGCCAATCGTTATTTACTTTTGTCGACAATTAAAACAAGTGGTGCAATATCATCATGTATAGCCCTTGATAACTTTAGTATGTACTATAAACCAATATATCATCAATTCATGATCCCACCATTCTCATGTGCATGCATAAGTTATAAGCATTTCATTGCTTTCATTTCTTTACGGTATATCAATATCTCTTCAGGAGCTTTCATTGTCACTTATGGACAATCATCTCTTACAAGATGCACTGTTAATAGAATGTGGATCATAACCTCCTTTAGAGCTTAATTTTAATTAGAGCTTGCAATTTTGCAATTAATCTCCACTTACGAGGAGTTTTAGTCTTTTGAACTTATAGATTTGTCATGCTTCAAGCATCTAACTGATTTTATCGGGATTTAGCAATCAATAAATTTGACATGCTTTAGCATGCAACAGATTAGTCATTAGTAGAAATGCTTCTGGCATTTGACTTATAAATTTTTTACATTGCATTTATTGTTTATACTAATTTGTTGATGAGACAATAATGAATAAATATATTCCATAATCATTCATGTTGTTCTTTATTATTTCAGGAATAACTAATTCTCCCTCTAACGATGTGAAAATAGTCTCATCAAAATGATACCAAGAATGTCATAAGTATTGTGCTTCAGGGACCTTAATTCATGTAATAAGTATTGTCCTTTAGGGAGCTTAATGCATTTGGCGTACATCATATTAATATTGACACATGTTAATGGGTTGTCTTTAGGATTTTAATCTATGTAGTGTATTATCAATGTATTCAACTTGCAATCTTCAGAATTTGCATTGTATTTAATAATTCGGAAATGAATACATACCAGGATGATTCAAGCCTTTCCCTTGGAATTGTCTTTTGTATATAATCCAAGTCATTCTTCTGGAACGATATTTTGTACATAATGCAAGTCGTTCTTCTAGAACACTCTTTTGTACATAAAACATGTCGTTCTTATGGAATGATTTCTTGCATGCCATTCTTCTGGAATGGTCTTATCTTCTCATTTTGTCATCAATCCTTGGGGTAAGAAAAACTTTGCTCAAAGATTCTTCAAACTCGGATTTGCCCAGCAAATAAACTGGAACCCTTAAAGATATAGTTATATCCCTACAGTCCCTTGCGATCACGAGAGGCGTGATCAGGGATAGTTTCGCTTTCTAAAGAGATGATCAAAGATAGTCTCGCTTCTCAAACACATCAAATGTACACTAATAGGAAAAACAATTTGATATTTGACATTTCAATAAGAAAATTAGATGTGTTTTGCAAAAAAATAAAATAAAATAGTGTGAGATGATGAATTTCAAATTAACCACAAAAACTTTTACGAATCCCGAGACACATTTGAAAAAGTGACTTCGTGAAATTTGTAAGGATAAGATTCGTTTGAGAAAATTGTCCTTACGACTCCTAAACTACCAACATACTTTAATGGAGACAGCGTGAAGTTTGAATTTTGGAAAAGGGTTTTTGCATTTGTAAGGCCTGATTAGAGCAATTGTGATTCAACTCCCTTTCCTCCCAATTTCTGAAAGTTCAGCTTTTCAAAGGCTTTACTTAAAACTCTTAAAAATGACATGAACTTCTGGTTCATTTTTTAATGGACATGTGTACCCAAGAAACTTCAGGTTCCCCTTGATATTATAATTTCTTTAATAGTTATATCAAACATATAAAGCTTCAAATTCTATGTAAACATTTTGTGTACAGAACTTCGAGTTCTTACAAATTCATCTTGCATATATAGAACTAAAGGTTCTATGTAAATCTTTTTGTAAATTAATGGGCAGAAATTCGGTTTCTCAATCATTTATTATATATAAAGCCAATGAACTTCGGGTTCATATTTGAAACATTATGAACTTCACGTTTATATTAATATAAAGATCCATGAATTGTAATGAACTTCTGGTCCGTATTAAAATATATTTGAAGCTTCAGGTTCGAGTATGTGGATCTAATTAAAATGAAATAATACTTGTGCTTTGAACTACAAGTTCAAATTAAATATAAGAATAATTAAAATTAAGAACCAATGAACTTGAAAGTTCCAATTAGAATTTAATTACAATATTTTGATTCCATTGTGGAAAACATGATAAAGATATAATTTTAAAAAAAGGCTTTTGATTCTAAACTTCAGGTTCAATTGTATGTTATATATGTTATGCTAGAACTGCAGGTTCTTGACAAGGTATGAATTGCGAGTTCATAAATATTTATCTCAATAAAAATTATGAACTTCAGGTTCCAGTACATATATCCAATTTAAAAAGAATATTTGGTTTTGAACTCCAGGTTCAAATTTGTATTAATATGATATTGTTCAAGGTAATACAATAAAATGATAATTAAAAAAATTATTAGAAAACATGAAATCCAAATAATGTCAAAACTTCAAGCTCTTAACATGATGTATATTTTTCAGCCTAAAATCATAATACATATGCATTTGTTGAAATATCAATTTGGAGGTTGACACAATTAGAACTTCAGGTTCTAAAATTTACCTATTTTACTGCAAATGTGGCTGAAACTTATAGTTTGGATTATACATAATTAGAACTTTGGGTTCTAAGATTTTTGAACTTCAGGTCCGTAAATATAAATTATTGAAATGAAAACAAATAACTAAATATAACAATAAAAATAAAAAATTAATTAAAATAATGGAATAAAATAAATTATTGGAACTTCTGGTTCCAGTTAAAGAAAAATCAAAGAACTGCAAGTCTTGATTTGCTTTCTGAGAATTGTAGAACTCCAAGTCCTTGTATAGATATTATATGGATTGAGAACTAAAAGACTTCTGGTTTTTATTTAATTATAGAAGAATAATTTAGGGACTTCGGATCCTTGCATAAAATAAAAATGAAACCAAAGAAAAGAACTAAGTAAAAATAAAATACAATAAAATAAATTGTTGAAACTTCTAGTTCCAATGAAAAATGAATCAAAGAGCTTCAAGTCTTCATTTGCCTTTTAAGAATTGGGGAACTTTAAGTCCACAAATATTTATATTATAAGGATTGAAATCTAAGGATCTTCTACTCCTTACATGATTGAATAAGAACTGAGGAACATCTAGTCCTCCATTAGTTATATAAGAATTGAAATTCTTGAGTATTTCACTTTACCTCATAAAGATTGGTGACATGAAATATCACGTTGATATTGATCTTCGCTCCTTAACGAAAATCATGAATTTCTGACAAATAACAAAATACAGTTGAAATCTTGTAAGTAGATAGACAAGATAGATATCTATAATAAAAATGCTAATTCCAAACATTGAAATTTTCAATTTTTATCAATTAAAAAATTCGACATACATAAATCCAAACACTGAAATCTTCAATTGCTAGAAATTGAAATGACGGAAATCTAAATTCCGTCATTTTAGAATTCTATGTAATTTGCAATTCATTCATCCAAACGGAGCATGAAATTTCACATGCACTAGATATGTAAATGAAAATGAAAATAAAATAATTCTTATCTGTTTGGAATCTTGTTGTTCAGCTTCCTTTTGTTGATGAACTTCTTTCCATTTGTCAAGGCCTATGTAACAAGAGTTCTATACTTGCAATATATATAAGAGGAAACTATTTTATTTCTAAGATAGAAAAACAAAACCTTAAGTAGTTAGAGGCTTGTGCTGATAACGTGTTATATAACTAAGAGAATTTGTAGAGAGAAATGAAGAGTAGAGGAAGACAATAGAAATTGTCCAATCAACTTGTATGTCTCATCTTGATAAGACCTCTTATTTATAAGCTTACAATAATAAGAATACATTAACAACTCATAAATTACAAGCTCATAACTATGGTATTTAGTGTATAAGTTATATAGAATTAGAAAGGGTGAATGCTAAGAGATATGGTGGTCATCCACCAACTCATGCATTTACAACAATTTTTGGATTAAATCACCATTTGTGGTAACTTATTTCTCAATTATTAAAATAATGTGAATTTATTTAATTTAATCTACCTTTTGTTGAATAGTAATGGCCATTCACCATTTTTAGTAAACAAAGCCCAATACCTTTTGGAAAGTGAACTCAATGTTTATTGGGAAATTGGCGGCTTTGCCCCCGGCGCACCTAATTTTCTCAATAATACCCCCATTTTGAAACCTAATCACAAATGCCCCTCTTAAAACTCCCAATTGAGAATGTATCGCCCCTCTATCACTTGTTTTTTCTTCTAAGTCTTTGCTCTCTCACTAAACATCTTCTGTCTCTAGTTTTCCTTCGACTCAAGCCCTCCGTCGTTGACCTCCACAGAGAGGCCAACGTCGCCATCCGACTCGCGAGCTCCACAGACAAGCCACAGTCGTGACCCGCGACCTCCATCTTCGATCTCCACGACGGTGTGAGTCCTCCAACTCAAAGCCTCTATGTATAATCTGGTTTTCTCTCGACTTTCAGAGACAGTAAAACCCACCCCACCCCTCCCCCCAAAATCGCAATCCACACTCAATCTCTGGGCTTCATCTTCAAAGCCCAAATCTATATAAATTCTGAGTCTCTCACCTCTTTCTTTTCTAGTTTCTGCAATTTTAGAAAATTATGTTTGTTAAGTAATATTCCTGGAGAAGTTATTGATTAATTTTGAGTCTCAAGGATTATGAGAAACTGATGGGTCTTCTTAGAGATTTGGTTAGCAGCAGGCCATGGTATTGGCAAAGATTAGGAAAATTAATTGTTCTGTACTATTTTTGCTGTTTTTTGAAATTTTATGGTGTCTAACAAAGTTTGTTTTATGTTTTGCCTCAGGTTTCAGTTTGAAATACTTGCTTAAGAGGCTACATTCTGTCAAGAGGTATGAATAGCTAAAACTGTTGCTTTTTGGTTAAGAGGTATATTTGCTTCAAAATCTTGTTACCATTATCCACTTGAAATTGTTTGCTACTATCTATATGTATAACGTTTTGATCTAAAAATGCTACGAAATTATTGAAGTGCTTGAAGGCAGGCATTGCCCTAATTTTTTTTAACCATTATCCACATGTAAATGTGCTGGATGATGAGTAAGAGAGATGTTCGTTTAGGCAACAATAACAATAAGAGGTTGATGGATGCTGCAGCTTGTTTTCATTTTACTTTGTTGCTGTCCATTTGGGTATGGGGAAGGATAATCAACTCCGCAAATATCGATTGAAACTTGAACCCTTAACATAATTTTTTTTTTGGAGCAATCAGATATGCTCATGTTGCTACCCCTTTGGTCTGCAATATAATTTTTTTTTTCTTTTTATTTTAGAGCAATCAGATATAGTCTTGTTGATGCCCCTTTGGGTTGGAACATAATCTCTCAGTTGTGCAGACAGTAGTGAAATTGTATAGTTAGATAATAAAAAACCAAAACTAATATGTTTTAGTATTATTATGGTTAATTCTTTTGTTTGTTCAAATTAATATTCCTGTCCTCCCTGCTAAAAACATGTTAGTTTGCCAATTTGCCAATGTCATCCCCCTCACATACTTCACATGGACAGGTTCTTTTGAAGTTTTTCTTTTGCTTATTGAATTTTATTACTCAATTAGGTTTTTATTCTGACCAAAAGAAATTGAAGAAACACTTTTTTACTTGTGAATGAGAAATGTTAAAGATCGGTGGAGATTGATGGATTTTGGTTTTGCAGGTTTTTCAGCTCAAGGTTGATGATGGGGTAGCCTGAGGGTTGATTTTGTTTTTTGCCACTTTTTTATGTATATCTTAAGATGTAATGAGATAACATTGTTAATTCATCAATTTATGAAAGTCAAGTTAGAAGGAAATTTGTCAATCTCTAGTTTCCATGGTTTTATCGTTTACCCTTGCAAAGAAGAAAAAAATACGAATGAAACCAAATTAGTGATTTAATTGGCAAATGCCATGACAAATTGTATTGAATATGTATTGCACATGTGTAGCCCTTTATTGTTTGAATCTGTTGTTTTTATATATTTGCAAGCGTATGCAATTGGAAAATACTTTTATTTATATTATACATTGAAGAGAGCAACTGTATTGCTCGCGTATAACCTTTTTTTTTTAAAGTCTGTGTTGGAATGAAATTAATGGGGGGAGCAAAGAGTTCTTGGATTGCCATTGTATATCCCTTTATTGCTTGTGTATTGCTATTATATTGCCCCCGTATATCCAATTTTTTCAATTCTGTGTTGGAATAAAATTATAGTGGGATTATGGAGTTTTCATATTGCCATTGTATAGCCATTTATTGCTTGTGTATTGCTATTGTATTGTACCCATATATCCTTTTTTTTCAAGTCTGTGTTGGAATAAATTTATAGGGGAGTATGGAGTTTGTATATTTCCATTGTATAGCCTTGTATTGCTTGTGTATTGCTATTGTATTGCTCCCGTATATCCTTTTTTCAAGTCTGTGTTGGAATAAATTTATAGGGGGGAGGAGGTATGGAGTTTGAGTATTGCCATTATATAGCCCTTTACTGCTATACGAGAGCAATACAATAGCAAAAGCTAAGCAATAAAGGGCTATACAATGGCCATACAAAAACTCCATAATCCCACTATAATTTTATTCCAACACAGACTTAAAAAAATTGGATATACGGGGGCAATATAATAGCAATACACAATCAATAAAAGGATATACAATGGCAATACAAAAACTTCATACTCCCCCATTAATTTCATTCCAACAGATACTTAAAAAAAAAAAAAAAAAAGGTTATACGCGAGCAATACGGTTGCTCTCTTCAATGTATAATATAAATAAAAGTATTTTTCCATTGCATACGCTTGCGAATATATAAAAACAACAGATTTAAGACTGAAATTTCTCAAGCAAATTGAACTCAATTTCATTCCATGAGGACTAAATAATTACATGGTCTGTCTGATACACAAATAGTTCCTCAATTACATGTATTTTTCCCTAATAACTACAGTACTCTTCTTGCAACTGAATGGAATGTTGTCCCACGCCAAATTGATGAAGGTTCTCAATGACAACAATCTTCTAGAAGCCAAAGATCAAGGTTCAACTGTCATGAAAAAAGGTCAATTATCTCAAGACTTAAAGTTAGGGTTTCAAATCACAAGATACCAGGCTTGTGAGATATGGGCCGTGACATGATCTCATACTCTACCAATTGTTGCTTCACCTTCTCAAATTCATCCATCATCTTCCTCTACAACAGAAACAAAATAATGCAATGTCAATATGCACATATATAAATATGTATATACAGAGTAATACAAAAGACAAATTGGTATTAATGAGGTACATCTTTGATCTGCTCTATCGAAACCATCACTTTCCTTTTATTGCTATATATGTAGATGCGCAAATGCACAAATAAGCCCAATTTAAAATCTCCTACTTACGTATCAAGAAAAGACAAACTTAAACTCAAAGCAGACTAAGTTTATTATAAAAATAGAGTTCATTGTTTTTCTGTCTCAATTTCATTTGCAACTTATAACTCACATGGTATCCAAAATTTCAAGCAGTGCATGACAACTCAATCAAGTTAAATCCAGAACAATGAGAAAACAACAATATTGATCAATGAAAGAATTATGAAAGAGGCTGATCATTGATCAACAATATTAACTCCACAACATAGACACCACAGAGGTATGCAGTACAATTTACTTTCATTCAATTTCTACACAAAAATAATCTTTTAGATTGATATAGCCATTCATTGCAAACTGAAATTTCACAGCCATGAGAATAATGCCAAGAGGAAGAGTATCATATCACCTCAGAATTGGAAAACATCTAATGGACAAGGAAAAGCAAACCTACTAACCACAAGACGAAAGACCTTACTGCTCAAGCTTGATCAACCCACATCTACATGGACATTAACCCCTGTATGATCATATTGCTTATTTTTTTTCTATTCTCGGCATTGGCTTTGCACCATTTATGTTTTAACAGTATACATGAATTGTTCCAATTAAAAACTTCAAACCGTAGGACCTTTAGCAGTAAATTATGACTTAATAAAAAATAGCCATTGGAGTTGGATCTAGGGAGCTGAAAGCATCACATGGCTCAAAGAAACCAAATCAGGGGACTACGTACAACAGAGGCAGTAGTGCTAGCTAGTACTGCAGGCCAGGGTAGAGCAGGGCATGGCAAGGGACATTTGGATGCAAATGCTAGAGATATAGACCCTTTCTTTTAGGCAAATGAGAGAGAGGAAGCAGCAACCAGCAAACCCTCTCTATGTTTCTTTTGTTTGCTCACATACTTTTTTGCCATAACATGAACTTTATTTCTCAATTTCACAATGACACAAAACAATGTAGTATTAACTTGTTCACATCACAAGTTAAATGGCGACTTCCAAACGAAAGGAACTCAAGACATGACACAAAAGCGGAAAAATAAGAAAATAAATCTAATAGAATTCCAAATATCAAATGACACAACCAAGTATCCATTCACTATAAACTGACATAATATGGCACTTGTGTAAGTCCTCATGTAAAAACAGGGACATTTCTCAAGCATTGTTAAAAGGTAATCAAACTAATGTTAACGGTGATCTAACAAAACCATTATGCACTGTAAAGTCATCTTCGTAAATAAATTATAATAAAACTCACATGTTCTTCCTTCCATTTAGATGGGTTGATTGGGTCCTCCTAGAAGTTCACCTTTAAGTAATACCATGAGAATTGTCCCAATTGGTTTGTATCTCAAAGAAAACCATAGTGCACTAATTAAGGTGATTCATCGAACACCTGCAGGCCACCTTTTTCATGCACTCGTCAAGTCAGCCTAACCAAACAAATAGAACCATATATTCAGAACAAGCAAATAAGCATGATAAATAAAACGATGTACCAAAAATTTGGATTTCGAGCAATTTTCTAGACCACTATATGAAATTGAAACAAGCAGAAGAAAACCCAAATAACAGATGGGAGGACAGGAATATTAATTTGAACAAACAAAAGAATTAACCATAATAATACTAAAACATATTAGTTTTGGTTTTTTATTATCTAACTATACAATTTCACTACTGTCTGCACAACTGAGAGATTATGTTCCAACCCAAAGGGGCATCAACAAGACTATATCTGATTGCTCTAAAATAAAAAGAAAAAAAAAATTATATTGCAGACCAAAGGGGTAGCAACATGAGCATATCTGATTGCTCCAAAAAAAAAATTATGTTAAGGGTTCAAGTTTCAATCGATATTTGCGGAGTTGATTATCCTTCCCCATACCCAAATGGACAGCAACAAAGTAAAATGAAAACAAGCTGCAGCATCCATCAACCTCTTATTGTTATTGTTGCCTAAACGAACATCTCTCTTACTCATCATCCAGCACATTTACATGTGGATAATGGTTAAAAAAAATTAGGGCAATGCCTGCCTTCAAGCACTTCAATAATTTCGTAGCATTTTTAGATCAAAACGTTATACATATAGATAGTAGCAAACAATTTCAAGTGGATAATGGTAACAAGATTTTGAAGCAAATATACCTCTTAACCAAAAAGCAACAGTTTTAGCTATTCATACCTCTTGACAGAATGTAGCCTCTTAAGCAAGTATTTCAAACTGAAACCTGAGGCAAAACATAAAACAAACTTTGTTAGACACCATAAAATTTCAAAAAACAGCAAAAATAGTACAGAACAATTAATTTTCCTAATCTTTGCCAATACCATGGCCTGCTGCTAACCAAATCTCTAAGAAGACCCATCAGTTTCTCATAATCCTTGAGACTCAAAATTAATCAATAACTTCTCCAGGAATATTACTTAACAAACATAATTTTCTAAAATTGCAGAAACTAGAAAAGAAAGAGGTGAGAGACTCAGAATTTATATAGATTTGGGCTTTGAAGATGAAGCCCAGAGATTGAGTGTGGATTGCGATTTTGGGGGGAGGGGTGGGGTGGGTTTTACTGTCTCTGAAAGTCGAGAGAAAACCAGATTATACATAGAGGCTTTGAGTTGGAGGACTCACACCGTCGTGGAGATCGAAGATGGAGGTCGCGGGTCACGACTGTGGCTTGTCTGTGGAGCTCGCGAGTCGGATGGCGACGTTGGCCTCTCTGTGGAGGTCAACGACGGAGGGCTTGAGTCGAAGGAAAACTAGAGACAGAAGATGTTTAGTGAGAGAGCAAAGACTTAGAAGAAAAAACAAGTGATAGAGGGGCGATACATTCTCAATTGGGAGTTTTAAGAGGGGCATTTGTGATTAGGTTTCAAAATGGGGGTATTATTGAGAAAATTAGGTGCGCCGGGGGCAAAGCCGCCAATTTCCCATGTTTATTTCGGGTTGGCGTGCAAATTTCAAGCCGAAACAGGTTCTCTAGTATTAAGTCTTTTTATAAGAAAAGCTAAGTAAACATTTTGATTTTTGGAGACAATTTTAATTTCCAAATTTTTGCCAAAAAGGTGTCTAAAGTGGTCATATTATCTATAAGTTGTAAACGAGTAGCGGAATGAATAGAAAGAATCTCAAAGTTGGACCCCAAACATACTTATAAATACTATATAATAAGATTTTCAGTTTTAAACATGATTTTTTTTCTTCACAAATGTTAGGTGTTATATTGAATTTTGATTTTAAAAGCACATTATTTTGAATATATACATACCTAAAAATTGTAGTTAGATTATTGGTAGTTACATTGATAGATATACCTCTGTATACAAGACCAGCTGCAACATTATCATCAGGTGTGAAAGTTGGTGTCAATTCCAATCCTGAGCGATTCAGTCACTGTTCTTCCAGTGCAACATCACAATGACAGTTGCCCAATCATACGAATTAAATCTCCCCCAAAATGATTCTCTAAATTTCAAAATAAACAACTGAAGCAAACACTATTTCCCACTTGAGTTCTGTACATATAAAAGAGTGTTTGAATTGAACTGGAAGCCATTAGGCAGTGGCCATTAACAAGTATTCACTGTTGCTAACTATATATTTACAAATGAGCACTCAAAAGGGAAACAGATAGCTCAACAACATTTCTATAACCGTGGTATTTAAGCTTCTGTATTTTATCAAAACTCAAAATCCTAGATTATACCATGGTGAACCATTCGGTTCGAAGTGCAAAATGCACCGAGCCAAGAACAGTAAGAAGCTGAAAACCATCTGCGCAGAAAGCAAGAACCAGCAATATGGCTATGAGACAGCTCATGTCTTTCAAGCAAGAATGCAAAGGAGACGCTTCATGTACTTTCTTGGAATGTATGAGACTTAGAAAGAGCTGCTGGAATTGCTTCTATGATTGGGGACGAATTCAATATATGGCTCTTGCCTTCTGTCTTAGATTTTGATGTTCTAAAAACTCATGTTTTGAGGTCACGCTTAATGCCTAGACTGGCCCATATAGGACTCTTTGAAGCCTCATCAACTCTCAAAGGTTTTGGAACCAAAACACGGTTTTCTGATTTCTCTTCATCCATAATATTTGAATCCCTCGAATGCTTGCCAAGGGTCAGTGAGCCATTGCCTGAGCAGCAACTATTACTTGTAGAGGATGATGGAGATAAGCAACCATTAGATCCAGACAACGATACATTTCCCATTCCAGCAGGACATATGGGCATACAGCCCCAATACGGTGTTGGAACATTTTGTAAGGGAATGCTTTGTGGACAAGGGCCAGGAACGACCAGAACTGGTGTGGGGTACCACTGGACTTGATTAGGAGCTGTGCAATTTTGTACACAAATGGATTGAGAATGCTGTGGTGCTGCAGGAGAAGCTGCATTTCGCCAACCTGGATTCCAAGGGAAAACCAATGGAGCAACTGGGTAGTAATTCAAAGGATGTGAGATATTAGACTCACTACAAGACCCTTGTAACCCAATCCCATCCCTTTGCAAAATATTTTTGGGTAATTCAGTTCCCTGGTTACCACATGCTGTCATGGAAGACACGCATGAGGGCTCGTCTCCACTTTCTCTGCCACTGACAGAACCTATCTCAACACAGGTCCTTGGATCTCTAAGATTAACCACAGTATCCATAGATTCACAAAGAGGTGCTTCATGGCCAAATTTTAATACTGTTCCAGCTCTATCTGGAAGACCAAAAGTGCTTGAAGATTTACCGCATGAGAGAAGTTGATGGTTAATGGAATCTGTGGTTTCTAACCTGGTTGATGGTACTCCATCAGAGGATACTATTATCTGATGGTATTGGGAAGCAAAATGCTTGTTCTTTCGTCGCCCAGCACCCACAGGAACACTTCTCATTGTTCCCCCAGCTGTCCAATATCTTTGGCAGTTTTTGCAAAAGTGCCTAGGTTGGTTGACATTGTAGTTATTGAAGTAACAAAACTTTGTGTCTAGACTGTTGCATCGTGGACAAGGAAGGACCTTGTCTGGCTTCTGAAAATCTTTCTCTTGCTCTAAAATTCTGTTCTCTGCTTGTTTTGAATTGGTTTTAGCATTTACTCTTGCCTCATTCACCTGCATCCGACTTTTTTCTTCCTCCTTGCAAATCGATGAAGTCCCTGCCTGCACAGAATTTTCTGCACAAGGGCCATCAGCTTCTGCTTTTGTTAATTCACTGCAAGAATCCTGAAAAACAACCACCAATGCTTCATTTAGAACTCAATTTTGGAGATAGAAATGATTGGATAACAGAAAAATCAAATGGAAACAGATTTACAAGTCCTATTCATACACAGCGCACAATGTCTACAATGTCTATATATGCTTATTTAGAAACAAATGGAATTCTGTATATCACTATATCTATGGAAGATAGAAATTGATATGTGGCAAAACAATCGTCACATGGAATTTCCTTACAATTCTCTCTATGTTTACTTCTCCCTCAATCTAAATTTATGCATCAGCAATTATTCGGGAGCATGTCTAATGGCATGATTAAGTATAAAAGCTAAATCACTTTAGCACAACCAATCGCCAGTTAATGACCAGTACTTTAACTACTATTAAAACTGATTTTCTAGTTCTTAAGTAATTAGAATTTAAGAAATACATACAGAAACTTGATCTGCTGCTCTGCTTTAATAATGTAAATCAGTCATAAGAAAAACACATATTTCTGTCATGATATCCTGGTTTGAATATTTCAGACCAATAAGAAAAAAGGAAAAGAGAAATGGAGAAGAATGTCAATACATTGTCCTCACAAGAGTTACATAATCAATACCTCCAACCAAGTAACTTCTTTTGGCCAGTTCCAAGCAAGCGGCTTATGATCTTTAATTGATCCCTTTCTTTTAAAAAAATTTGGGTACAAGTTCGTACTCTTTATCTTTAATTAGAGTTCCTTTTCCTTAACAATCAAACAGAAAATGTATCATGAACCTAAATTTAGAAATCTAAACAACATTAACCTACATTTAGAAAGCTTCCTCTATGAAGGAAAAATAAAATAGAAAGAAAAAGGAAATTATCTTCCTTAGTAAGAAACTAATTACCAGCCAATGCATATGAACTGCCTCTCTGGAAGAGCAGAAACAATTTACTGTTCAGAAGAAAGCAGTAAGGTGATAATATAATCAACAAAAACCCATGAAGAAGGCAACCTTCCCATAACTAATTCTCACATAGAAAGAAGGAAATCGTAAAAACACAGTCTTCTTTTTCTGCTACTGTAAAATCACAATTAAATTTCAAGCATGAGAACCTAAAATTCCTCACAAATATTCTCAATATTTAAAGAATAAATAAAAAAAAAGGACCATAGAAACATCAAACATACCATGAATTGAGACTTGGGTGGAACCTGGAAATTCTTGCAAGTGATAGCTTCAATCTGGGTTTGAAGCAATGGAATGGTCCTCCCAAAGAGCTTGATGTCATTGCTATTTTCATTGCTTCTGCTCTCAGTCTCAGACATATCTCCACAAAAACTGATTGCCTTTGCCTTGACATGCATAAAAACCCATCCAATACAAATAAAAAAGTAAGATGTTGATTTATAAAAGACGTTTCAAAAGCCAAAACCCCTCCTAAGTAAAGTACCCTTTAGCTCAAAAAGCACCAAGAACGTGAAGCATCAAAGTACCAATTCTTTTTGTATTCTAAGTTTCTTTTCGTATTCCTTTTAAACTTTTCATCACATTTTTTGAGTTTATTTTATTGCACGGGGTTCATGGGGTGATGCCACCTGGAGTCCAAGTAAGAAACAAGGTAAATCTATGGCCAAGAGATTGAGAAGAAAAGAAGAAGAAAAGAGCTATATAAAGGAACAAAAGAGTAAAGTGTGTGCGTAGGGCCGTCTGAGGAAAAGAGAAGAGAGAAGAGAAAAAGAGTTATATAAAGGAAAAAAAGGGTAAAGTGTTTGCGTAGGCCAGCCTTCAACGTCTTTGAAGGTTTCGTTCTTTTGATCCGCCTCTTTTGACTCTTATTTGTCTGTGTGTTTGTCTGGCCCATGTCTTGCTCTTGATGTGTGGAAAGGCTTTACAGAACATTGCAAAGCTCAGTTCTCCCCAACCTAATGTTATTGGGCCTGGCTATGGTTGGATTTTTAGTTTAGAGCATTTTATTTCCTACATGACTTTGAGGCCGTGAAGCGTAAACCTTTCGAGACTCGAATTATGTAATAAATATATAAATAAAAATGAATTAGAGTTACAAAAAATATTTAACTATTATTCAACGACAAAAATCAACCAAACAACACATAAATCATCAAGACACCCAAACTTAGATAGAAATCCAAACAAGTATAACAATAATACTACAAATATCTTCACAAGACATACAAAAAGCAATTCTAAGGCCTTTTGTAGTCTCAAACTTTTTTTTAAGTGTCAGTTCATCGTAGATGGCATAAGCCATAGCGTAATAACGTAAATCGTCACTAAAGTTGTTCACCTCAGCCAAATATACAGGATACGATAAATGGGGTAAACACAAAACAAAGGAAGTCTTGTGAAGAAAAAATTAATTGCCTAGCTATGAAGAGATCCTTAACGCCATCCTGATGTAAACTTTTTCAAACACTGCTCACATTAGCGTAAAAAGAAAAAAAGATTTTGTAAAATTCATAATCAAAATCATAACACGTGTACAAGATGTACCACATGGTCATACTACCGTAGTATTCTATAATTATAATTTAAGGTTTTAGGGTATTTTATATACCATCTGAGGCTAATGCTCAAACAACTAGTTTAGGTGTAGCTATCAGAAACTCAAATGGTATATGTATTGGGGTTTCGACAAGCTATGTTTCTCAATAGTATTAGTTTGGTTTGGTTTCTCCAGTAGTTTTAGCCCAAACTAAATCAAGCCGCACAGCTTAATAATGATTAGTTCAATTTCAGATTGTGAAAGTGATTCAACCGAACCATACCCCCACTAATAAATCCAATAAAACAAAATAACATGTTACTTTCAAATTCAGATCTTTTGTCGTTATTTATCTTGTACCCCATCTGTCTCCTATTTAAAATTTTGACATCTGTCTCTAATCTAAAATTTTGACATCTGCTTTTGTTGTGTTCTGGGGACCTCTCTCCCCCTCTCTCTTTTCCTTACCTACCCACTTATTTTTCCCTTCATCATCTAGTGAATTTGGGGTTTTAATTGTGCGGAGGTTACTTGTGTCTAAATTTACTTGGATTTGAGATTTTGTTGGTTTGTGTTTTAGTTGTAAGGTGACTAGTTGCAATCTCGGTGGTGTTCTCTGTCTCCAAGGTTGTGGCGGTGGCAACAATGGCGGTCGTGGCTATGTTGGTTTTTGGTTGTTTGTTTGCAATTTTCTTATTTTGTAATAATTGCATCAACTCCTTGTGAGTTGGGTGTTTGATTGTTTTCTAGTATCTACTTGTATTTTGTACTTATGAGAGTTAAAAGTTGTAGTTGTATTGGTAGGTTTGGGCAATGTGATTCATGTGTGGTTTGTTTAGGCATGCAGCTTTTATGTCGAAATTTCTCTGGCCTTTTATAGCCTAAATCTGGATTAATCCTATGTGGTTACTATACTTTCATATTTGTATTACCCCTTTGTGGGTATTTGTATTTGTATTTGACCTTGTGGCTGATAGTATTTGTGCCTAATTTATTCATACAATTATCACTTTACTCTCCAAAAAAAAAATTATCGCAATCTAGTTCTGCCATTATATCGTTAAATTTATGACATGACACACAAAATAGCCACTTTTTATACTCTATTAAAATAAAAACAAATAAAATTAATTATATAATTACTTACAAATTGTAATTTCTTAATTAAAAATAAGAAATAAATATACAAAATAAAAGAAAGAAAAAAAATCAAGCACCCATCATTTCTTTTCCCCCACCAAACCACCAAGAGCCACCCAAGCTGCCTCAACCAACCCACCCACCCAGAATCCCACTCTTATCTCTCATTTGGGTCTAGATTCGGTGCACCGTTGTCGACCCCCCAGGTCAACTCCCACAATCAAAGGCCACCCCTCTCGGTAAAACCAAAAACTGTAATCCTCACCCCTCCTACTGATCAGACGATCAGTCTAACGACATAACGATATTATAATATTCATTTTTTTCATACCAATGTCTGACAAAAATAAATAAACAAAAATTCTTTTTACAGGGGGACCTGTACACGTAACCCAATACTAAAAATAAAACAGGGGCCCGGGTCTTCTTCAAGCTCGTCCAGGGGTTCGTGGGTCATGGTGGTTGTTTGCTCCTGTCCCCGGATAGTCTGTGCTTTCCATGTCCATCCTCCCCTCAATAAAACCTTCTCCCTCTCCCACATCAACCAACCCCAAATCCCCTGCACCCTGCAAATTGTTAGAAACCTTATCAGAAATCTGTAGTTGACAATGGATAATAGAGAGAGAGCTGACAATGGATAAGAGAGAGAGAGAGAGAGAGATGAACCAGTGATTCTTGGACAGTCAAGTATTCATCATCTGACCTGAGGCTCCCTACAAAACAGACAGAATTATTAAGTAATAAACCACTAATATTATTTGGAGGAAAAAAAAAAGACTAGAGAGAGAAAAAAAAATATAAAAAAATTTGTTGACTAGTGTTTAATCTTACTGGTTGTAGGAACTGCAGTCAAAGATAGAAGAAAGGAGAAAAGCAATAAGAGCAGAAGCAGAAATCTAAGAAAAGGGTTTTGCAGCATATTGATGAAAAGGAGGATGGTCTGAGGGAATTCTTCCTTGCAAGAGGAAGCATGTAGTATGGTGGTTTATATAGAAAGAGCAGAAAAATAATTGAGGGAATTAATTCCTCATACCACTGGAATAGTCGGCTCCATATTTTTCTTCTTATCCAATTTATTATATATTAATTAAACTTGCACTTTCATCATATATATTCATTATGTGTGCTGTGGTGGAGATTCTCTTACTCTTTACTGACGTCATTTTCATGTCATCAACTATATTTTGTGCAAGTACATACTGTTGCAAGATTATGTATCTATATGTTGTATGAGTCTTAAAAGGGGATTTGTGCAAGAAAACACATATGAAATTATTGGATCATTTAATGAGATTGTGCCGTTGTACTTCACTAGGCGTTATAAGCCGTTTGAAGGCTTAGAGTTGCTTTACAAGTCAACAAGTTATAACGCCTCTTGAAGCACAACCTACATAATCTCATTAAATTAAAACTATCGAGTTTTAGATGGTTATTGATGAAAATAAAGGATTGGATCACGAGGACCGTACATCCCAAATGTACTATAACTAAAAGGGGAGTGATCATATTTATTTATTTATATTTCAATATATGCATACAAGAATGAGCAATTCTACAAAATAAAAATAAAAATAAAAAACCCAAATGTCAACATTCAAATATTCACGGGAATGCTCAACTGCCAGAGAGGCACAACTAATTAACAAATAAATGTCAACATTCAAGTATTCATGGAATAGCTCAACTCCATAGGTCTCATGTTCGAATTCCCCACGATATAATAGTTGTGTGTATATGTGAGAAATGCCCATCTCTTCTAGTTTAGATCATCACTTATATTAAAATAAAATATTTGAATGGCTTAATTACAACCAACCCATTTAAGGATTTGCACAATTAATATAAACATTAAAATAATAGTTTTTCTATTTAAACCACGCACTTCTTTTCTTCTTTTTTTGGTCGAAGAAAAGGATATTCCATTACCATAGCAAGTTACAAACAGGCCCAAAACAACAAACAAAACAAAAAACAAAAGCACAATCAAACAAAATAAAAGCCCAACAATAATAAACATACTTAAGGCCCAACACAACAAAAAACCCTCAGACACACAACCCTAAAATCACACCCAAAAACTAAGCAGCCGCCGCTGTTGTCACCCGATTTGCCGTCGCTGCAAGTATATACTGTTGCAAGATTATGTATCTATATGTTATATGAGTCCTAAAAGGGGATATGTGCAAGAAAACACATGAAATCATTGGATCATTTAATGAGATCGTGTTGTTGTACTTCAATAGTCGTTATAAGCCGTTTAAAGGGTTGTAGTTGTTTTATGAGTCAACAAGTTATAATGCCTCTTGAAGCACAACCCACATGATCTCATTAAATTGAGACTATCGAGTTTTAGATGGTTATTGATTTAAATAAAGGATTGGATCACGAGGACGGTGATAAAAGATAAATTTGTACATCCCAAATGGACTATAAGTGAAGATCCGTGAACTAAAAATGGACTGATCATATTTATTTATATTTCAATACATGCATACAAGAATGAGCAATTCTACCAACAAAAATATTATATAAAAAAACCCAAATGTCAACATTCAAATATTCACGGGATTGCTCAACTGCCAGAGAGGCACAACTAATTAACAAATAAATGTCAACATTCAAGTATTCATGGAATTGCTCAACGCTGTCCTCTATCGTTTGTATAAAAAATAAAAATAAAAATTAGCTAACAAGATTTTGGCCAATAAAAAAGGATCTTTACTTACATACTTGAGATCTCAAGTTCGAATTCCTCACGACATCATAGTTGTGTGTGTATGGGAGAAATTCTCATCTTTTATAGTTTAAACCATCACTTATACTAAAATAAAATAAAATTTGAATGGCTTAATTACAACCAACCCATTTAAAGATTTGCACAATTAATATAAACATTAAAATAAGAGTTTTTTTTATTTAAACCAAACACTTCTCTTCGTTCACTTCATATTCTAAGTGACTTAACTTCTAATTCAAATTTTCACAATTTCTAAGAAAACCTCATTATCTTTCCAAACTACCACTAAATACACACCTAACAGAAAAACAAAAAGAAAAAAAAAAAAAAAAAGAAAGAAAGAAAGAAAGGAAACTCATCAACCTCACACCCCACACCCTCTAAAACTGTAAGTCTAGATAATCTTTCAAATCGAGAAACAAATTCCTACAGTTCAAGCCAACCAGGAGTAAAGGAATTCATGAACAAAGCAAACACTCTAAGCAACTCTTTACCCTCTCTGCATTTGTGAGAGATGAAGAACAGAGAACCAACTTCTTGGATGATCCACAAAATTTCCGATCTAGAGGGGTGTTGTCTTGTTTAACACCATCTTTATAATGTTCAACATTAGATTGTCTACAAGAGAGAGAAAAAGGCATAAATGAGAATCTTAGAATATCAGAATTTGTTGTGATACACATTAGATCTTTAGGGAAAAGTTTTACACCTCACACCCCACACCCCACACCCCCACCAACTTCTGTTATCATAAAAAAAGTCCACTCTAGATTCTCTTTAGATACTTACAATATGAAGAGTAGTGAGGTGTGTGTATAGATATACTAAAGTTAAGTATTAAATTAGATGACCTTTTTTGTTTCTTTACACAATAATAAAATTTAAGAGCTTAATAATTTAAGTATTATGGTGAATAAAGAAAAATATAGAGTTTAAATAGAAAAAACTCTAAAATAATTGCGAAGAACTATTCATATATTGCACAATTATTGACAACAACCACCAGCCTGCAGTCCATTTCTTTGTTCTTTATTTATTATTTCAAAAAGTTCATTTGTTTGCCACTTGAGAATGTTTGTTTTTTCTTTTTTTTCCATTTGTTTAAATATTATTATTGGAATAGCACAGAATAATAGATGGAACCTCTATGACTCTAATTGATGTCGGACTTGTGTGGAGCTTGGAGGGTGTGGGTGGGGGAACAACATTGAGCTTGGGCGGTGGAAAGACGTCTGACAAATGACTTTGTTCATTTGTCACATACGGCAAGTCATTTGTCCCTTGGGTTAGCCACTCACGTTGTGGTGGACATCATACATGGACTCACTCTCATAATAATAGACCGACACATACATCCTTCACCACTTCTAGGGAAAGCCACCCTAATCCTATCTTTATTTATGGGCTAACGACAGGTTTAGGCGTTGAATATTGGGGGTTTCACTAAAACACCCAAAATGGGGGCTGAAATTATAAAAAAATCCAACACCCAAAACACTTTATAAACACACCCAAAACCCATCATTACACACACTCAAAACCCATTTATAAACACACCCAAAAATATATAATTGTTTATTTTAGAATTGATTTTGGGTGTGTTTCTATATTTAAATAGTGTGTGGGTTTTTTTATAAATACATGCCTAGAATTGGGTCATTCTTGAAATGGCCCATGAGATTTTAATTTTGTCAATTTATACCCCAATGTTTTAAAATTTAACTAATTTACATATTTAGTCTTTACACTAAATGTAATTAAGTATTAATATAAAAAAAATTAACATTTGTGACAGATATAAGTTTTGTTTTTAAAAACCTATATCTTCGTTCTCTCTCTCCACCCTCACTTCGTTGAAATCTGACAGCCCCATCAATTCTTCTCTCTCTCTCTCTCTCTCTCTCTCTCTCTCTCTCTACACCACTAACTCCAAGCCCAGCCACCTTCTCTCTTCTCTCCCGACCAGTTACCCCAAACACATTGAAATCGCTTCTTTTGGTCGAAGAAGAAATGTCTAGTCTTCACTGTTGTACTGGCCAAGTATAGACCTCACTGATGGAGGCAAGCTATAGAATGCAACCCATTAAGCATTACGAAGAGAAGCGAATCCAAGTGCCGAGTCCAAGGGGGTGTGTTTGTCACGTTATAATACTAGCCGCTAAGAGAGAGAGAGAGAGAGAGAGAATGCTTTAGATCCAGGACCAAATCCAGTGGGATCTTTGGTGTTCATCGGCTTTTAGTGGACTTATGTTGATTTACTCTTCTTTTGGCAAATCTATTGTCTCAGATCTAAATTGGCTTTGGTTGTGCCTCATCTTGCGAGGATGCTCTTTGAGGTGTTGTAGTTTGGTCATGGTAGATCCACTGCTCCTTGGTCCTTTGAGGTCTTGGAGTAACTACATGGCGCTCTCTATGTCATGTCCCTAAGGTCATTTTGCTAGCGTTGTTTTAGTTTTTTTATTATTTTGGTTTAGTTTTTCAATAAAGTCCATAAACTCTATGAGTTTTCTATGTTTTTTTCTTCTTTTATGATTCCAGAAACTAGTTGAGTTCTTAATCTCTCAAAGAGAGTCATGCTGGTTAGCAGCTAGTTTTTGTCCTTAATGTCATTGGACTAGATTCGGGGAAATTATGGCTATAGAGAGGGGTTATAGAAAATTTAGTTTCGAGAGTGATTCTCTTCAAATCGTTTCAGCTTTTCGGCTAGCTCAAGTCACTAGGAAGTTTTACCCATGTATAGCTCTGGTCGGATTTTTGTAGATCGCATAATCTAACAACGATAGAAAGGTTGATCCGGGAACTACGAACTTCGAATTCTTGGTTCGTCAGTTTTAACCAAGGTCTAAAATATCGAGAGTTTCGGAAATATCGGTGGTCCAAAAACACGGAAATATCTATGGAAATATCGAAGAAATATTGATATCGATAAAAATTGAATAAAAATCAATGAAATTGTGAGAAAAACTTGGAAATTTTTATTGAAACTTTAGAGGATGTTTATTTAGTCAATTGTCTATTATTTTTTCACAAAAATTGGAATAAAATGCATGGCATGGTGGGTTTGAGTGATTTAAGTTGATTATGTAGCGACCTGACAAACACTGTCTTTATAAAATATGTAGTAATTAGTGAAAGAAAATTAGACACCATAAATTTTTAGTTATAATAATTTATTACAATATATTAAATATCATCAGATATATGAGCTTGATGAAAATATGAGTAACTTAGTACCATATAGAAAGAATTCCTATTAAAGTTAAAACTTAGTATCACATATAATGAACAATATTAAAACTCAATAGTGAATAATATTACAACTCCATAATATATAACCCAAAAAAAAATACAACTCCATAATAAAATAATAAATAACATTAAACATATGACTAAATTTATCATTAGGGATTTTTTTTTCTTTTTTTATGGAAATTTATCCTAGATAATATTAGCTTGCAGAAATTTTAAAGACCATATAAATATTACATGTCATAGCTTTTGTTAACAAATTGATTCGTAGCGTGTTGGATAAGGTTGAGTAGTTGGATGGGAAGGAGAGGGGTTCGAATACCCTTATGAAAAAACGCCATTTTCAACCATTTTCATTTATTTTTCAGTTTCATATCACGATATTATCAATAATATCGCGATATATTGCCCAAATAAAGCATGAAAGAGTTGGAAGATTATTTATGGATAAATAAGTCCAATGCATTTTAAAGGACTATTTAGGAATATAATGACTTATAAGATTTTTTTTAAAAGATTTTTATATTCAGGATTTTTTATGTTTGGATTTTAAAGATTTATATCATAAGAATTTATAAGATTTGGAAAGACCACATGAATTTCACTCATGTTTATTTTCTATTTTCTTTCTAATTGTCCATGTGTATATCGGGTGTTATATTCCTAAACTAAAACTGTTGTTTTCAATTTTTTTTTATGGGAAACAGGGGCCAATACAGACAGTACGAGCAGAAGCTTAACAACAACAATAATAAGCATATGGATTTCAACTAGCTACTACAATAATAAGCATATGTTGGTCTGGTCATTCTTGAGTGCTATTTTATTATTAAAGTCATTGAAGAAATACAAACTACTATATATATTAGTTGGACCAGACCTATTCTGTTCAAGCAATAGGTAGCAGCAATTGTTGCGAAGGGGCATAGACACAAACCCACGAAGCATGGAAAAGGTAGCAGTAAACCCACGAAGGGCCATAGACACAGATCATATACAAACATGGCATATAACAAATATACACACAATAAACGCAAGAAGACATAGCACAAGAAGGAAGCAATACCGTGTTCACGAAGAACTGTTCGTCTTCTCTAGCAGACAAAAAAATCTCACGTGAAAAGTTTGATGGGTTAGGGTGAGATTTTTTATAGGGTTTGGTATTTATACCTCCCACTAAAAAGTCACACCAATTCACTATTTTAAAAAAATCCTTCGAAATTAGCAAGTTTTTGAATACCAAAAGACTTTTTGTTACTTGTTTAAAGTCTTGATTGAATACCACTAGATTTGGACACCCTCTTTAAAAAATCCTAGTAGTCCTGATTAAATACCACAAGACTTGTTTAGATTATTTAAAAGTCTTAATTGAATACCACAAGACTTATTTATCCCAAAATAATCTTTTAAAATCCTAATTGAATACACCCCCCTTAGTTCCTTGGTTTTAACAAACTCCTAGCAACTCCAACAACAACATACTAAAAGCTGGAGGTGATCCAACGGTTGCATCATTTTCGATGTAATGGTCCATATTAGGCAAAAACATCGATCGTTAGGTAAACAATCGAATCTTGCGAATACGAGCATGTTGTGAGTGGCTTGAGAAAATTCCAGCAATGGAAAAACTTAACACCAAACTAGGGGAAAACAGGTCAACCTAGATATATGGTCACACGCGCAGCCACCAGTGTTGGGTGGCTTGAGAAAATTCTAGAGAAGAAAAAATTCAACATGACAAGACCCACCCCAAATTTCTCGGAATCCGTGACAAATCATGTGGTATTTCCGACATCAAATTGATGCCGGTCCCACTTATTAATGATATAGCCTATTTTACAAATCAAGGAAAAGAGGGACGAGACTTTTCGCTGAAATTTCGGCAGAGTCTCCCCTAAAATATGGACTTTACCAAAATTTTCAACCTGTCAAAAATGCAGTTTAATAATCTCCAAACATTAGCGTGCACAAAGTATGTAATACACATCAAACAAATAGGCCTCCGGCCTCATAATCAAACATTTTCTAAAACGTTCTAGCTTTTTAACTCACTTGTAACTTCGTACCCCGTAGCACTTAGAATAATACAAGTATGGCTCAAACAGTTTATTTTGCGGCTGCATCTAAGTTAAACCCCAAGCTACCTACGTACCCCCTTGTGAGGGATCAAGCCACACGTAGTTCTTATATCAACAATCATGATTCAAATAATATACAATTATTTGAAGTAATACCAACGATTAAATTTAGATTCATTTAACAACATCAAATTCGACAAGGCACACACTGAACACTTTACAAATTTCTTTTATCAGTTCTTTACCACAACCATTGTTGAACAACCCTTTCAAAACCATAAATCAAACGTTCATAACTGTGTAGAGTACTCATGAAACACAAGTTCAAGATTCTCAACCTGAAAACGAATCCACATCATGTATACACACACCTCACACCATCATCATGTACCAATGGAAAAACAATCCAATACGGGGATCGTTTGACTAGTTCACTTGGAGGAATCCTCAACAACCATGTGGCCAGGTACGAGCCGTCCAAGTGGGGGACTTTGCTAACCAGCACGTACAACATAATCCTCAATACTCGTGCGCCTATGACAAGTCCTACGCACATAGACTACCCAACCATCCATTTCCATGTATCCAAGTATCCATGTCCACTGTTTCCAAGTATTAGTATCCAGGGGGAGGTAGATATGATAGTACACATCATGTACTAGGGAAAACAATCCAACGCAGAATCATTTGGCTAAACCACATGGAGGAATCCTCAACAACCATGTGGCCAAGGATGAGCCGTCCAACCGGGGGACTGGGCTCACCAGCACGCACAACAGAATCCTCAATACTCGTGTGCCTGTGACAAATCCTACGTGCGCAGACTACCCCGCTAAGGGTCTACAAAACACCTCGTCAAGGGTGCCGGGTTCCAATCATATCCGAACCATAACCATCATTTCCAAGTATCCATTATCCATCAATTCCAATATCAGTGTCCAAAGGGGTACATGAGATGGCATGCCATTGCCAAGATCCAAAATCCACTTTCATAAACTAATATATAATAAAGATAATACTCTCAAAATCCAATTTCCAAAACAAATTGTTTCCGTATATCAAATATATATATATAATAAAATAATATCCATTCTTCCTTTTGAAAACCATATTAAAACCATAATTAAGAAAAATATTGAAAAAACATACACCCATTCGATTTAATTAATATTCAAATCACTATTCATATCCTTAGGAGATATACAACCTCTGAAAATCCCACAAGACAAGATAATAAAATCCAAAACACCATATTCAAATTCCCAAATCCATAGTCCATCCATACATCCCTACTAACTCCGTCATTCTCAAAGATATTGCAATTCAAAGTCCGATAACCACATAAACTAATGTACCAAAACCAAAATCCATAACATACCCAAAGTCGCCTTAACCCCTTATAAATAATATTGATAGCACCATTAATAATAGTAATAATAATAAACATTTCCGAAATTCCCATAATCACGCATTCCATCCCATAAATTCACTAATTTGTAAATATCAACCAATTCGAATTTCCCAATTATAATTGAATTCTCCCTCAGGACTTATCATCATTCAACATCAAATCATGCATCAATTCACACAGTCCCCAAAACTTCATTTATGTCAATATAATACCCGAAACCACAATTAACAATATTATAAATATCGAAATTTAACCCTTCAAATGTCCGGAGAGTAATGCACACTAAAACAATGTCCAAATACTTCCAAAACTCGTTATACGGCTTCAACAGCGCTTATAAAATCAAACCCTAGTTCCAAGAACTTATTGTGGACCCGCCTCCTTAGAAAGGTCCAAAGGCTATACTAGTACTTCCCAAAAGACGAGACAGTCTCAAAGGACCCGTGGTCAACAGTTTGATCAAACTTTACATTTTTGGTCAACAGGGCCTACGGGGCCCACGACCTCCGATTTTCGATTCGAAAGTTCTTATGGGTTCAACAAGGTTTACTAAACATGTCCTGCAAGTTTGTTCCGAATTGAACGGTTGGATCACTACGATCATACAATCAGACGGTTATCGTTTAATGCAAATTTTAAGTCATTGAATCAAACCATCCGGGACTCCAATTCACGATCCGCGAATTCCTACACGATCCTAGAGGTATCTAGATTAACATATTTGAAATGGAGTCAATCCAACGTTCCGAACATATCGAACTTGGATAACGCCTAATACGTGTAATCCGATCGATGGTCAAATGATAACCAAATTCAAATTCGAGCATACCGTCGTGCTTGGGATGACATAGGGATCATTTTAGGACCAAATGGATCACCCAAACAGTGCCCATGCGTAGCCACACGCCCCGACAGAGCGTGGGTGTCTTGAAAAATTCTAACGATCGGAAAATTCCCGAAACACCCATCAATACCTATGCCTACGTGATTAGGACAATGAGTGGAGCAACTTTTATTCTGGACCATGGCCAAAATGTGACCCGAACTTGCTAGAAACACGAGCCATAAACCTGCTAAACTTTAAGCGATAAATCAAGCTCCAAAACGCAAAAATCGATCCTAATCAACCCAACCATTAGCTAGAACACATTGAGAGGATGAAAAAGCATACCTAGATCGAAGAAATTGGTGGCCGAAATCGCTGGAATGAACATCGAAAAATTTTGAGAAAAACTGGTCAGTTTTGAGCTTTTTCCGACGACTGGAGCTGCGGCCTTCGTCGGAGGTGGGGTGGGGTAAGAAGAGGGAAGTGAGCTTGACGTTTTGGTACTGGTCTCATGAGATTTGGTGGCCGGACAAAGAATTGGCCGGTTGTAGGTACGATCGCAAGGGGGGAAAGGGCTCAGAGAGAGAGAGAGAGAGAGAGAGAGAGAGAGAGAGAGAAGAAATTCAGATTTTTAAAAACCATTTTTGAAATATTTACGATTGTACCACTAGGCTTCCGTAGGTCATAACTTCTTCGTTATAACTCCGATTTGAGCTCACTACATGTCTACGAACTCTTATCGAGGCGATCTGCGTAATAGTTCCATTCATTCCCCCAAAATCCTTCTGATTAAAAAGTGACCAAAATAACCCTATCCTTGAGGGCAAAATTGTAATTTCATAATTAAATAAATTTTAATAATTTAAATGGGCAATTAAAATAGGGTCGGGGTGTTACACAACATCCTTGATCAAGACCTATACCAAAATGTCAAACTCGAAGAGTAGAGCAACTTTCATATATTTGTCAACTAATGGGATCAAAATTATTTGAAAATTGAGAAAGTCCGAGGAGGTGGTTGGATATTCGAAGCTTCCACCTGCTACAGTGTCTAATTAAACCAGGTCTTTAAGAAGTTTTATAGAGGAGGATGATGGCGTGAGCCATAATTCAGGGATCCTGTGATCCCTGATTTCCTGGTGTTATTCACGTTACTTAATTAGAATAATTACCTAATTAGGATTCCTTGTAATTAGCTAATTACCTTGCCTTGTAGAAAAAGTCAACTTGTAATTCTATATTTACCCTCCTCTTGGAGAAATATACTATCAATCAAAATGATTCAATCCTGTGTTTAGTTTGAGTTAGTATCAGAGCTGGTTAACCCTGGTCTCTCAAACAAAAATACAAACATTACCCATCGGCATCCTCTAGCACAGAATACAAGAAAAAAAAAAACACATATGCCGCAAAACAATGGCTAACCCCTTGTTGTCACAAACCTAGTGCGACAAAAGACTCCTACAACACCAACCCATCCAAACTTGTTCTCTCTCCTCCATGGCTTTCGAAGATATGCTAGACAACCCCACTGTAGTTGCAAAATCCAGTGCTTCCAGTGCTTCAGAAACCTGCAAAAATCTTGATATGGCACAACCAATTGTTACAGTTCGCAATGATACTTCCACTGCCCCTTTCACCATACAGTTGAATGGAAAGAACTATAACACTTGGTCGAAGATGATGTTGCTTAAGGTTTCAAGCTAGAGGAAAAAAGGTTATTTGAAAGGGAAGGTGGCTCAAGCAAAGGAAGATGCTCCGAGCTTTGATTCGTGGTGTATTGAGGACTTCATTGTTAAAGGATGGTTGATAAAAATCATGGAACCTGATTTGGTAGAATTGTTCTTAGATCTACCAATAGCTAAAGATGTCTGGGAGAGTACAGTTCAGATGTATTATGACGCGTCTGATGATTCGCAGATTTATGAATTACGATGTAAAGCAACCCGTATTACTGAAGGAGGTCACGATATTGCATCCTACTTTGCCGAGCTCAAGAGCGTTTGGTTGGAACTAGACCATCGTTGTTCAATCAACATGAAGTGTCCTGATGATGTGAAGATTCGACAGGCTGAGATATAGAAAGGCTGTATTCATGATTTTCTTGTAGGTCTAGATGATGATTTTGATAAAATTAGAGGAGATTTATTGAGGTTGAGTCCATTACCAAAATTGGAAGAGTAGTTTGCTTTTGTTCGTAAAGAGACCCAATGTCGGGAGACGATGCTCAAGCTCAAGCAGGATGGAAAGACTGAATCCTCTACTATAATGGTTTCTAAAGCCCATGCTGCTAGTTTTTCTTTTCCTTGTCCAACTCGTAAGGAAAAATAAAACATGCATTACACTTATTGTAATGGGAACCATCGTACAGAGGCCACGTATTTTCACAAGAATGGGTTCCAGGAGTGGTTCCTTGAACATCAAAAGCAACGAAAGGCGTCACACACGAAGAAAAAGAATGGCGAGAGCGGTGTAGATGTTGTCGTTGCCGCTAGCCAGTCTTTCGTTGGCTCGGTCGCTGGCGCTACCTTGGGTGTCTCAACCTCGCCGAAGATAGCTCCTTCAGTTGATGATTCTCTTATTGTTCTCTCTTAGTTATCCATTCCAGAGCTTGCTAATTGCAAAGGCAACTAGGGAAAAGCTTTGGTGCCTTCCGACCAACGAGATACAGGTTGGATTATCGATTCAGGCGCTACTGATTATGTGACCTATGATAAATCTTTTTTCATTCTATGATTGCTCTTAACAAAACAAGTGTGGTTATTGCCAACGGCGAATCTAACTCAATCACTAGGGCGGGTTCCATCACTCTTACTCCTACCCTCTCTTTACATAAAACTTTGCTTGTTCCTGCTTTGTCCCATAATTTATTATCTACTGGGCAAGTTATCGAACAGTTGGATTGTTGCATGCTTATGTTCTCTTCCTTTTGTTTGATTGGGTGTGGTACTAAGAGAGGGGGGCTTTACTATGTGGATGACATTGCACAGAGTTGTGTTCATCAGGTTCGGGGAGTTTTCAGTGAGAAGCATAAGAAGATTTGGTTATGGCATCAACGGTTGGGTCATGTTTCCTTTGGTTATTTACAGTCTTTGATTCCATCTCTATTTAGTGGAGTAACAATTTCTGATTTTCAGTGTGTGACTTGTATTCTTGCAAAAAGTCACCGAACTTTTTATCCACCTAGTTTGAATAAAAGCACATCTCCTTTTGATTTAATCCATTCAGATGTTTGGGGTCCATCTCCAATTACTACTGTCTTTGGTGTTCAGTGGTTTGTGATCTTCATTGATAATTGTATATGGTTATCTTGGCTTTATGTTATGAAGCATAAAAGTGAAGTTGGTTCTTTATTCAAGAATTTTTACCAGATGATTCAAACTCAATATTCTTGTTCGATTAAAGTTGTTCGTTTAGATAATGGAGGGGAATTTGTTAACCACACACTCGCAAACTTCTTCACTAAAAAAGGCATTCTCCATTAAACTACGTGTTCGCAGACTCCATAACAGAATGGTGTGGCTGAACACAAAAATAACCATACTCTTGAGACTGCCCGAGCTCTCCTTATTAGGGGGGCGTGTTCCCCAAACCCTTTAGACCGCAGCTATTCAGTATGATATCTACCTTCTTAATTGTATGCCTTCACGTGTTTTGGGTTTTAAAACACCGCTTAAGACATTGGTTGGTCATGTTCTTGTTTGTTCCCATCTTAATCTCACTCTGCACATTTTTGGTTGTGTGGCATATGTCCATCTCAATAAATCTCACATGACCAAGTTGGATCTATGTGCCCTCCGCTATGTCTTTGTGGGTTTTGCACCTCAACAAAAGGGTTACCGGTGTTACCATCCAGCCAGTCACCATTTTTATGTTACCATGGATGTTACGTTTATGGAGAACGAGAGGTTTTTTCTGTTAGATGTGCCCCATCATGTCCTTGAGGGGGAGAATACAGTAAAATAAGCACATAATTGGTTTGAGATAGAAATACGAGGGAAAGAAACACACAATGGTGTGCTGGAACCTGAGCCGCTCAACTCAGCAGCTCAGCTGAGTTGAGTCTAGCCAAACTAGACAGCAGCGACCCCCTCTCTAGAACATACTTGCTCATGCTCCATTGAACGTCCCTGAGGTAAGTCCTTTAGATCCCAGTTCTTCTCAAAATATTTTTGAAATTGTGAAAAAATTACCTGCACGAGTAAACAGGGGAATACCACCAGACATATTCTCCCCAGAAGGCAAGGTGAAATACGCCATTGTTGATTATGTCTCCACACACATATTGTCTCCTCAAGCTAAAGCATTTGCCAGTCAGATGAAAGGAATTAAAAATCCTAATAGATTGGAAAAAACTTTTCAAGACCCAAAATGGGTGGAAGCAATGAATGTGGAGACAGAGGCCTTACAAAAGAATGGAACATGGGAGATAGTTCCACAACATGAAGAAAAGAAACCTATTGGATGTCGATGGGTGTACATAGTTAAGCACAAAGATGATGGCACAATAGACAGATATAAAGCAAGACTTGTGGCCAAAGGGTATACGTAGACGTGTGTAGTTGATTATCAGGATACGTTTACACCGGTGTCAAAAATGAACAAGGTGCGAGTTCTATTGTCCTTAGCAGCTAATTTACATTGTCCTCTCAAGCAAGTCGATGTAAAGAATGCCTTTTCTGCATGAAGATCTAGAAAAAGAAGTGTACATGGACATACCACCTGGTTATGGGTTGTCTAATAACAGTGGGAATGTGTGTAGGGTTTGAAAGGCCCTTTATGGATTGAAGCAGTCTTTGTGAGCATGGTTTGGGTAGTTCACTAAAGCAATGAAGAAGTATGGATATCATCAAGGTGACTTGGATCATACCCTATTTATCAAACGTAGGAATGGTAAGATTTCTTTGCTGATAATCTATGTCGATGATAAGGTAGTTACTAGTGATGATGTTGTTGAAATGGGTAAATTATAGAAGTACTTAGCCTCCAAGTTTGAGATGAAGGACTTGGGGACTTTGAAGTATTTTCTGGAAATTGAAGTAA
The DNA here is from genome assembly GCA_020521455.1 of Prunus kanzakura. Taxonomy (NCBI): domain Eukaryota; kingdom Viridiplantae; phylum Streptophyta; class Magnoliopsida; order Rosales; family Rosaceae; genus Prunus; species Prunus kanzakura. Next base: position 284,234 of record BPUM01000926.1, on the reverse strand, counting down.
CTCGCTCTGCTACTAGTATTTGTCTCTCTCAAAGGAAGTATGTTCTAAATCTGTTAACAGAAACTGGTATGTTAGGGTGTACACTAGCCGAAACCCCAATTGTGCAGAATCATCACCTAGCAATCTATCCTGATCAAGTGCCAACCAACAAGGAGAGATATCAGAGGTTAGTAGGAAGACTAATTTATCTTTCACACACTAGACCAGATATCGCATATGCAGTTAGTGTTGTTAGCCAGTTCATGCATTCTCCTAGTGAGGATCACTTAGCGGCAATTATGAGGAATTTGAGTTATTTGAAGAAAGCTCCAGGCTGAGGCTTGATATTCAGAAAGCTGGGACATTTGGATGTCAAGGGTTATACTGATGCATATTGGGCAGACAATCTAACATATAGAGATTCTACATCAGGTTACTTCACTTTCATTGGGGTTGGTTATGTGGCAAAGTAAAAAGCAAAATGTACTGGCTCGATGTTCAGTTGAGGCGGAATACAGGGGCATAGCACAGGGAGTTTGTGAGCTTCTTTGGCTAAGGATACTCATGTCCAAAATTGCTTTTCCACCAAAGAAAGTCATGGAGCTTTACTGTGAAACCAAGCTACGAGAGAGATAGCAAATAATCCAGTTCAACATGACAGAACTAAGCATGTTGAAGTGGATAGGCATTATCAAGGAGAAGCTAGTAGATAAGCTAATTGATATACCATTTGTAAAGTCAAAAGAACAGCTGCAGATGTCTTAACTCATGCAGTGTTAACAAAGGTTTTTCATGACTCACTTTACTGGTTGGGCATATGAGATATCTACACACCAACTTGAGGGGGAGTGTTGGCACGAGCCATAATTTAGGGATTCCGTGATCCCTGATAATAACTTAATTTGGATTAAGCAATATATAATACGAACATAAATTCACACCTAGTTTTCCAACAATACTTTGTTTCAAAAAAATATTTTCTTTTGATTGTATTTAGCTGGCAAGATCTTAAGCAATTTGGGTTCGGCTTGTGCATTCTGTTCCTTGCATAATATCTTGGCAGATATTTGTGCTGACAATAAAAAAGAGAAAAAAGAAAAAGAAAAAAGAGAGATAGACACAGAGGGATAGAAATATAAATATGGAAGAAGACCTAACGCACACCAGAAGAAATTAATTAGTTAAGCAAGTTGACTTTAGAGAAGCAATATTTCTATTGGCTACCCTCTTTGGCTTATTGCATTTTCAACTTGTCTTCTTATCTGTATAAAAAGCCATCCCCACATGTTTCCTATTGCCATCATCATCACCCACCACTCTCCCCTCCCATTCTCTTCTATTTCTTCCTGCTGCCTTTTAGATCTCCATCATCAAGTTCAAGTGCTTCTTCATCAGCATGCTGCCCTACAAGTCTTCCATGATTAAACTAGTTCTTTTTTTGAGCTTAACACATGTCCTCTTCTCCTCATCTGCTGCTGCAGCTTCTACCACTAGTAAGCTTTCATATTTGTTTATTTATTTGTGTTTATTTTAACAAAAGGATCAATAATGATCAACCCTTTTTTTTTTTTTTGTTGTATTTTTTCTGTAATATTATAGGAAGCCTGAAGATAAATAAAGAAGCTCTACTGGGTCAGGTAATGATCTCTCTGTCTGTAATTTTGTTGGGTTTATACATAAACCAATTTTAATGCAGAAATTAAGATGAGGAATCTCTGCTTTTCAGAGTTTGGTGGAGGAAGGTGATGTTGGTTTGGGAGAAGGGTTTATTGAGGGGCGGATGGATTTGGAAACCACAGACTATTCAGGGGTAGGAGCAAATCCAGAGCACGATCCAAAACCCCCAGGAAGAGTTTGAGAGTCTAAAATTAATGTTTATGAGACAATATTTGGATCTGGTTGGAGTTATCCTCGGTTTCTCCACACATGTAATAATGCAAAACACTAATTTTTTTTTGTGACAAAAACAACGTGCTTGTTAAAATACTGGTTTTTTTTTTTTTTTTTGGTCTCTTTTTTTTTTAATGAAATAAGTAATTATTCTTCTTATTCTATTGCTTTTTTTTTTTTAGGTAAATGATTTTCGCACTTCCCTTTTATCCATCTACACTCCTTTTTTGTTTAGAAAAATGGAGTGTAAGTGAATAAAAAAAGAATGGGAAAATCAGTCCCCTTTTTTTTAAGAGATTTTCTATTTAAACCTTGCACTTCTCTTTGTTCACCCAATACTTAAATCATTAAGCTGTAAGTTTTATTATTGTGTAAAAAGACAAAAACAGTCATCCAACTTAATAATTAACCCTAATACATCTATACATGCACCCAACCACTCTTTATTCTTCTATTTTAAAGACATAAAAAATTGACGAGCCTACCTCTTTAAATGTGCGTGGGAGTTGATGGAAAGGCTTGTTGATTATCAACTCAACAATACCCAAGTGTTGGAATTCCAGTTACAGTTCTTGGAGAGAGGTAAAGTTGTTCTCTTTCTCTAAAAAGTATTAGATTTTTGGTTTAGGGTTCTATCTGTTTGTGTTTTTTTTTGTTGGGAATAAAGAAAATTGTGGGGTTTAAATAGAAAATCTCTTTTATTTCTTATTTTTTCAGTTTAGGGTGTATTTAAGGGTAGTTTGAGAAGATAGTGAGGTTTTCTTAAAAATTGTGAAAATTTAAATTAAAAAATGGGGTGAACTAAGAGACACGTGGGGTTTAAATAGAAAATCTCTTTTTTAATGGCATACAAGTATAAAAACTGAAAGTTCCAAGTTCCAGAAAATTGATTCTCAAGTAGTGCAAATTCCACATTAGCCCAAGACCAAATTATAGAAGAAGAAATATGAACTCAAAGATAATCTTTGTTCCACCGATACGCCATAATTTTGGGGTATGCACGTATTTGATACGGCCCAAATACGATACGACTTCGATACTTATTTGGTACGCCACGTGATGTATTGTAGATTTTTTTGGTATGTTGACTTTACGATACGCTTGTGATACGGTTGCGATATAAAAACTGAAAGTTCCAAGTTCCAGAAAATTGATTCTCAAGTAGTGCAAATTCCACACTAGCCCAAGACCAGATTATAGAAGAAGGAATATGAACTCGAGGATAATCAAATCTCATCAGCAAAACAGCAAATTACAAATATGAGAGCATAAGAGGCACAACACACTCAAAACCAAAACGTTCGGCTAATGAAAATATTATAATGCAAGCTGTGCACAATAAAAAGATAGGTTCCCAAGGTGATTGGAAATTAAGATGGTGTTGCTGATTAGAATCCTGAGCAGCAAGAGACGAGGCCTTATATTCAGCCTCAGTCGTTGAAAGAGAAACACACGTTGCTTGCTGCACAAAAGAAACACACGTTGCTCCAGAAAAGAAAACATAACCAGATGTAGATTTTCGATCATCCAAAATCACCACCAAAGTCAACATCTGTAAGACCATGCAGCTTAAAATCAACTTCCTTCTAGAACACAAGTCCCATGTCAAAAGTTGCTGAATTTGCTGCATCAAGATGAGATTTTCGAGGATTTTGCATAAACCGACTAAGCAAATGAAATATTTCTCCTTGTGATAGTCAAGTAAATAAGGCTACCAAACAATGGACAATAAGGTCTAGGATCTGTAAGGAGCTTGCCTTCTTCTCTCCTTGGCTTTAAATTTGCATCAAGTGGAGTAGAGCATTTTTTGCTTGTAATTAACTCAAACTTTCAACCAAATTTCCAGCATATCTCCTTTGGAATACAAAAATTCCATCATTCAAATTTTCTACTTCCAAACCAAGAAAGTCTCAATTCACCCAACTCTTTCATTTCAAACTGAATTGAGATCAGTTCGGATCGAAGCTTTGCAATCTCCTTCTCATCATTGCCACTCACAATCATGTCATCCACAAATAGGAGGACTATCATATGTAATTTACCATGCTTCTTAACAAACAAACTTGCATCGGAATTAGAAGCAACATAACCACAAAACAGTAAGAATTCAGCAATCTTACCGTACCAAGCTCTTGCTGCTTTTTCAAGCCATTGAGCACCTTCTTAAGCTTGCATACAAATTCTGGATGCTCTTGTGATACATAATCCGGTGGTTGCACGATATAAATCTCACGATCAATCTCTCCATATAGGGAAGCATTTTTAACATCCAGCTGCCGTAGTTTCCATCCTCTACAACTGCTAAAGAAATCACAACACAGACTGAAGTTAACATTTCAACCGGACTGAAAGTTTCTTCATAGTTTTCCCCATATTTTGTAAAGAACCGTGAACAACAAGTCTTGCTTTAAAACGGTCTATACTTCCATTCTCTCATGCTCCTGGGGTCGATTGTGGAAAATAGGTGATAGGGATGAGAGGCGAGTTGGGCTGTGAGGGTGGGATCGGGATTTGTGTGTGGGCTTGTGTGTTGGGCTGTGGACATATAGCTGGAGCAAGAGTGGGGGAAAATCCAATAGGGATAAAGGCAATTTCGTGGGTGGATTGAGAGGAAGGTGGATGAGCCGCAAAATATAATTGGTCTTCGTGAAAATTGACATGACGAGAGGTGTACAGTCGTCCCGTGGGGGGATGAAGACATCGGTAACCGCGATGACGGTCGCTGTAACCTACAAAGACACACTCAAGCGAACGGGGTTGTAATTTATTAGATACATAATCACCAAGGAAAGGGTAACATACACTGCCAAAAACCCGAAGAAGAGAATAATCAGGAGCATGAGAGAATAATTTTTGATATGGAAATGCCCATTGGAGGACAGGAGTAGGGAGACGATTGATCAAATAAACAGCAGTGCAAAGTGCTTCAGCCCACAAGTGATGAGGAATTTGGGCAGTAAGTAAAAGAGTGCGACCAATGTCAGCAATATGACGATGCTTGCGTTCAGCTAATCCGTTCTGTTGAGGAGTGTGTGGACAAGAAAAGCGGTGCAAAATGCCATGAGTTGCACAAAATTGTTTAAATTGTAAATTATCATATTCTTTACCACCATCACTTTGGAATTGTTTTATGGTCCGAGAAAACTGATTTTGGACATACACGACAAAGGTGGAAAAATGATGAAAGACCTCAGATTTGAGACGTAAGGGAAAAATCCAAGAAAAACGAGTATAGTCATCAGTAAATAAAACATAGTAACGAAAACCAGAAGTTGAGACAACTGGAGACATCCACACATCCGAATGAATTAGATCAAAAGGAGCAACAGAACGATGTTCATGAGATGAAAAAGAGTGTCTAATAGATTTGGCCAAGGCGCAGTGATTACAAGTTTGATTAATAAAACTATGGATATCTAGTAAAGATTGAGAGACAATAGTGCCAAGTACTTTATTGGATGGATGACCAAGACGACGACACGGCTACAGAAGCAAGTGCAACCTTGGGGTTAGAAAAGAGGGTAGGATGGATAGGATAAAGCCCATTCTTACATTGGCCCTGAAAAAGAAGACAGCCAGTAGATAAGTCATGAATGCGATAGCCCCATGGGAAAAATGAAACACTGACATGTGAATCCTTAGTTAACTGAGCAACAGATAATAAATTCTTATGCAAAGAAGGAACACGAAGAACATCAGAAAGGCGAAAGACATAAGAACCCGAAGAGAAAGAGATATTACCGGAATGAGTAATAGGGAGAGAAACACCATTACCAACAACAACTTGACCAGAAGAAGAGGACGGAGTGGAAAGAGGAATGGAGGTGGCATCATGAGTCATATGGTGTGTGGCACCTGAGTCAAAGTACCAGTTGGGATCAGAGGAAGAGGTAATATGCATTCCGGCAAAGGTACGTGACTGGGGACAATGAGCAGCAATGTGACCAAATTGATGGCAAGTCCAGCACTGCGGTGGGGGTCGAGAGGTGGGAGGAGCACCTAGAATAGAAGAGCCATGCGGAGTCCGAGGGAAAGTAGGAGAAGAGCCATGTGTGTAAAATTGAGAAGAGCTAGCAGGAGAGGAGCGAGCCGGAGTGTCTCTGGGACGGCCACTACGGAAGCGGTGACCACGAGGTTGAGCAGCAAGGAAAGCTGTGGGCGCGGGAGTAGGAGCCATTTGAGTGGCAAGAGCTTGCTGCCCTTCAAAGGCAAGGAGACGTGCACGAAGATCCGAGAAGGAGGGTAGGGGTGGAAAATTCAGAATGGCAGTGACAAGCATTTGGTAATCAGGACCAAGGCCTCGAAGCACATAGGCAACCAAGTCAGTATTGGAGACGGTAGCATTAATGGCAGCTAATTGATCAGCAAGATGTTTGGCATGAGAAAGATAAGCAGAAATGGTTTTAGAACCTTTGGTGATGGAAAAGAGTTCAAATTTGAGTTGGGTTTCATTGGCAAGAGACTGTTGAGAAAAATTTTGGCTAAGGCAGTCCCAAATGGCTTTGGAAGTAGAAAGGCCAACCACTTGAGTAAGGACAGATTCAGAGAGAGTGGCACGAAGGATGCTGACCAAGCTTTGATCAGCTTGGAACCACGAGGTGAAGTCTGGATTGAGGGTGGGTGTAGGAGGGAGATCAGAAGATTTTTCTGTGGAAGTAGGAGTAATAGTTTGGGGTGGACAAGGATAGGAACCATCAATAAAGCGCCAGAGGTTTTGGCCGAGCAAGAAAGGTTTAACCTGACTTTCCCAAACAAAGTAGTTGGTGTCAGAAAGTTTAACAGAAACAAGGTGTGAGATGTTTGGGATAGATAGGGTGGGAAGAGCAGAGGAGGAAGAAACTGCAGAGGAGGCCATGGGAGGAAGAGAAAAGAAAGAAAAAAAAAAATGTCAGGCTCTAGATACCATGTAGAAACTGATTTTCATTCATTCACAAGATTTACAATACAGGGTATATATACAAGTGGCTGTGTTGTAACCGTAGGCCCTAATAACAACACAAACATGAATCTGAATTTATGAGCTAATAACAGCAAAACGTATGACTGACCATTGCCTATTATTAATGGAATTAACTACTGTAACGGGAAGGAGGAATTTGTAACTCCCTAACAAAAACAAGATGGCTCATTGTCATCAACTGGTCCTGCAAGAAGACAAGAATAAAAGCTAACAAAGTCTTGATAACGAGCTGGCTTCACAACTTTTCTTCGTGATCTTCTAAGAGATGGTACAGCTGCTGCTTCCTCACCATTTTCGCCTTCAATGCCAGCTCCCCCGTTTTCTTACTCCCCCATAAAAGAATATCTTGAGTCATAGCTTCTTCATATCCTTGTTCATATGAAGAGGAATTAATTTCAGTCACTAACGAACTATTTGATGAAATAGGCAGGTACTCGACCAATCCAGGTTCAGCAACAACATCTTTCCTCTCATAATAGGAAGAAATCTCACCAAAGAGAACATCCCTTGAAAATGAAATTTTATGAGTTTCACATTCCGTACACTTCCAGCTCTTCTTCCTTTCATCATATCCAATGAACGTGCATTTTTTTGCTTTAGCACCCAACTTCGTTTTTTAAACATCTAGTATATGAACATAGAAAGTAGAACCAAAAACTTTGAAGTACTTGACATTTGGTTTCTCACCAAATATTTTCTCATACGGAGACTTCAAATCGTTGGACTAAGGACTAAGTTAATCATATGAGGAATGCTAGTAACCTTCTCTCTAACCTTCTCCTTTGGACCTTCTCCCTTTTCCTAATGACATGTGACACTTCTCTCTCACTCAAAACAATGTTTTTAATTTTAAAAAAACATTAAATTGTATTTCCATGTATACCCTTGACAAAAACTAAAAAGTCAAAAATCATTTGAGTTTTCACAACCGATCCCAAGCCACCCCACCCACCCAAATTCCACTTTGGAATCCGAGTTGAACCCTGTGCGTGTTCAACACCTAGCGGGTGCCTGGCTCAAATGACTAAATTGCCCTTCTAACAAAACTCCAAACTAATCTCAAGTTTGACTTCTGCTAAAAATCCGGCAGAGCCTCCCTTGTAAATTGAGCGTTTCCCAAAATTTTTACCTGTCAAATAAGCATATGTATTTATATATAACCCAACTACCAACATGTATCGAATTATATCTAGAAATCAAGCATCATATTATTCTAGCCTCAGGCCTTAATAAATCACATAAATCATTCTGCTAACAACATTCAATTCAATTTCTTAGAACATCCCCAGAACAATATTAGATTTCAAATAACTTAACTGGACTACCTTTTTATTACTTGACCTTGCGGTTGCACCTTATAACAATAGGTTGCCTATGTACCCTTAACAAGGGATCAAGCCACACGTAGTTCTTCCTTCCCACCTAAGTGTGCCTATTATTATCCGTCAACTCCTCGTGTCTCAATTCATGACACGTCCTCACAGGTCTCGGTATCACAGAGTTGACCCAAGCCACTATCCTCGCAGGACTCAAGAGACATTTAGTCGACCTGATCCGAAATCCTCGAAACAATTCATACTCAAACTTACGTATGTCACTTATTGAACTTCCTCTAGTTCATAGATCAATGTATATATAATTTATATGTCATTGTCTTAATTTATATATACAACATAATAATAAAAGATAAAGACAAAAATATAGAATGAAGCAAAAATAGAAATGTAAATAACAATAGAACCGTCAAGCTTCGAAGACGCTTTTATCCTTGTTTCGAAACTCACCTAAGGTTCATATATATATATATATATATATACAGACCCTTTGCTTCCCAAATCATGAAAGTTCAAACACTTTTCTTTTTATAAACAAAACCAAATAAAAATAGAAATAGTGCTTTGGTGGTGAGATTTGAGAAATAAAATAAAAAATTGTTCAATTACAAACAATAGAGAAAGCGAAGGAGGTAGGAAGGTGGGGGGAATCTTTGGACGGTGGGGGGCTGTTGGGTAGGGATGAGGGAGATGTTGTTTGGTGGCAAGGGGGAGAGGAAGTGGGTTTCTTTCATATGCTTGTTCAAGTACTGGTCATGGGTCAATGCTGGGTATTAGTGTTTGTTTAGGGAGAAGTGGGGAGGTAGAAGAAGGGTTGTGGGGCGCTACAAAGGATAGAGAGAGCATTGAGAGTGAGATTGAGAGAGAAAATATTTTTTAGGGAAGTCAATATATTTAAATTAAATATTTCATTTAATAAGGGTAAATTTGAAAAACAAAAACTAGCTTATTTGATTATCAATGACATTGTTTTAAGTGTAAATAAAGTGACACATGTCATGACAAGTGTTTGTACCATATCTGATCCTCCACTCATCCATTGACACGCGGATCACTTCAACTCCCCAAGTGCCCAAGGCTCCGAACAATCAGCATCGGCTACCGATGGTATTGTCTCAAAGCAGCAAAAGGTCGCTACCGGCCCAGCACAGTCTACAATCGGTATTCCTTACCGATTCTGCAGAATCAACCTCGAAGCACCCGCCCGAAATATCTAAAGACTCGTGTCAACCTCATAGGGCCCTCCCACGAGTCCCACATCGAAATTAAGTACTAAGAGCATACAAAATCCCTCCATAAATAGGCCCCTTCACTACAATACAAGGGTAAGACTTTTCAGCTTGACTTTTATACTAATACCTTGTCAACAGCAAAAGCTCTTAGAAAAAAAACTTACTTTGGCATCGGAGGGTCTTAGGCTGGTTCCACACCGGTTCCATAGACCTTACGAGTCTCGGCTTCCTTCCATTCAGGATCAGCATCTGAGGACAGGAAGAATCTGCATCCAAACACTCAATCGATCTCTCGATCGTCCATCTCACTTGTAAGTTGCACTCATCTCTATCTGTTCAGTTTTAGTGCCAACAGATTGGCGCCGTCTGTGGGAATCGCTTATTGATTAACCCATATCTCAAAAACTCTGAGACCAAAAAATGAATCCATCTTCGGCCCTCCCTGCCGATGGCCCCATCCTCGGCATCGATGGTGAGCCAAGTCTAGCTCCCCTGCTTCAGAAACCACGAACAGAAACGCCCGCTCGACCGACCACTCTGGAGGCTCGCATGGAGACTCTACAACGGGAAATGGCAAGAATGCAGGAGCACAACAATATCCTCGCTTCTAAACTTGATGACACCCAGAGGCAACTGCATGATCAGCAAACGCAGTCAACCCAACCGCAGAACAGTCTGGAACGAACCATACAGCTTCGGCAGGAGAAGTCGCTTAAGAGCGTACAGAAGCCTAGCGCTCAGGATAGAGGGAAACAGCAAGCCGCAGATAAACCAACTGCCTCCCGAAGACTATTCGTACCCTCCCCAAAGGAGCGCCATCCAGAGTATCGAGTCTATTCCGATTGTCGCAACAGGATCAACGATCGGCGCAAGGAACGGCAGCCCTCACCCATCCAGATCTGAGCAAAACTCAACGATCGGCGGTTAGAGGCGCTTGGACCAAAGTCCCCCTTGCGCCAACGGTATGGCACAGTCGGCCTGGAGGAAACGGATGAATCAGACTACGTCCCAACTTCACCAGGAACCACTATCTCCTACCGATCGCCAGGACCCTCTAAAGAGCACTATGGCCACCGATCAAATCAAGAGGACGATCGGCAGAAGGCGAGCCAGGCAAAGGAACCCTTCGGTAACGATCTCCCCTCCACCGACCCCACCATCCGCCTTCTTCTCCAGAAGATGAACCGAATTGAGGAAGAACAGAATCAGGCTTGGACACCAACATGGGGAACGGTACAGCCAGGGCCGTTCACCAATCGTATCCGAACGTTCAGACACGAAAAAGAGGTCCAGGCACTCCGAGTATCGTTCTACTCAGGGGTGGAAGACCCTGTTACTCACATTCATACCTTCCAATCGGCCTTGGGTTGCAAAGGGCTAACGGACGAAGGACAATGCTTACTATTCCCCTCCACCCTGACCGGAGTTGCTCTGAATTGGTTCTACCAAATGGAGCCAGGTACGGTTGACTCATTCGATCAGTTGAAGCAAACCTTCCTCAACCATTTTATGATTCAGACCGATCGCCTGTATTCTGCCGATGACCTCTATACCGTTCGGCAGCAAGACGATGAGCCCCTGAGGGAATACGCGGCTAGGTTCAGTCATGAATATTCCCGATGTCCAGAAACTGATGATATGGCAGCCTTCGGTGCCTTAAAAAGCGGCCTTCGGTCGTCTCAGTTTCGCTATCTGGTCCACAGCAACAACTAAACCACCTACTCCGAGCTGATGAAACAGGCAGCTATCCACGCCAAGGCTGAACATTTCAACTCCAAAGGATCGACTTCGGCCCTACTAAGCACAGCGGCACGGCCGATCGGCCTTCAACACAGACCTATGACCGATTTCCAGCAAACCGAACCATCAGTCAAGCCCCCTACCGAACGGCACCCTCAGCTTCTGCTTCTTACGAGGCACGAAACAAACGGAAAGACCACTTCCGGGATCGGCAGGACAGCAACAAAAAGGGCAAGGACTCCGGCAGACGAAGCGACTTCGAAGATCCGAAGAGGAATCGGCCAGAGGAAATTTTCACTTTACTCAACACCACTTACGAGCATGTCCTCCTGACCGAGAGTGAAATGATACCGAAGCCGAACAACCGGATGCTTCCTCGACAGAACGAGAAGGACACCGGCGTATTCTGCCGATACCACCAGTACAACAGCCACGACACAGAATCTTGTATCGCCCTTCGCAAAATCGTCGAACGCCTCATCAACGAGGGCAAGCTGGATCAGTATTTAAGCACTAAACCAGCATCGGACAAATCATCGAATTGGCAGATCAATATGTTCAGTGGAGGGGCACCCATTGCTGACACCATCAATAGATCCGTTAAAAACTATGTTCGTGCCGTTCGGCATCCCCAGATCCTCAGTGTAGCGGGAGGACGCAACGACAAGTTCTGGCGAATCGGTTGGGAACCTAGTACCTTCTCTGAAGAGGAAGAATGAGGCATCATCTTCCCCCAAACCGGCAGTTCAGTCAATGTGCTCTTTGCCGATGCTTTTAATGCCCTCGGTATAGACCCTCAGCTTCTGAACAAAGATATCACCCCTCTCCTAAGCTTCTCGGGTGACGTCGTTCAGCCATGCTGTCACCGGTAGGACGGAGCCATCATCATTCAGCCATGACGTCGTTCAGCCACTAGTCGATTGCCCAACGGCATATAACGCCATCATCGGTAGGACGGAGCTCACAGGGATGAAGGCCATGCTGTCACCACACATGCTCCTCCTCAAGTTCCCCACACACGCTGGCGTCGGCCAAGTGCGAGGGGATCAATTAAGTGCACGGACATGTTATGTCTCGGCAACCAAGGAATCGTCAAGAGCTACGCTTCGCGAAGCGTACTCAGTTTCTACCAAGATAACTATGCCGAACGGCAGGGGGACGGACAAACCAGATGATCCCAGGGATGAGGCCGTCACCCCACAAGCACAACCTGTTGAGGATTTGGAATCGGTCCCCCTGTCCGAGGCACAGCCCGACCGACAGGTCCGAATTGGCACCACCTTGAGTTCGGCGCTGCGTGCCGATTTCATTGCCTTTTTGCGCACCAACACAGAAGTCTTCGCCTGGTCATACGATGACATGCCTGGCATCGCCCCAAACGTCATCAGTCACAAGCTCAGCATCTGTCCCACTTTCAAACCCATCCGACAGAAACGGCGGGCCTACGATGCCGAACGGTACGAGGCAATGAGAATCGAAGTGGAGAAACTACGAGCAATCGGTTTCATCCAGGAGGTCACTTACCCAATTTGGCTGGCAAATTCGGTCCTGGTCAAAAAATCGAGCGGCGCCTGGAGAATGTGTCAGGACTATACCGATTTAAACAAGGCTTGCCCAAAGGACAGCTTTCCTCTGCCAAGGATCGATCAGATGGTGGACGCCACAGCAGGCCATGAACTTCTCAGCTTTATGGACGCATACTCAGGCTACAACCAGATATTCATGAATCCCACCGATCGCGAACATACGGCATTCATCACCGACAAAGGACTTTACTGTTACAATGTCATGCCGTTCGGCCTAAAGAACGCTGGGGCAACCTACCAGCGCTTGGTCAACAAAATCTTCTCTAAACTCATCGGCACCTCGATGGAGGTTTATGTGGACGACATGCTAGTCAAAAGCAAAACGGCCGATTCTCATCTCCATAACCTCTCTCTCATTTTCAGTGTCTTAAAGAAGTACAACATGCGTCTCAACCCAAGCAAGTGTGCCTTCGGCGTCTCCTCGGGCAAATTTCTTGGCTTCATGATCAGCCAACGGGGCATTGAGGCCAACCCTGAAAAAATCAAGGCATTGCTCGACATGCAGATACCGAAAACACAGAAGGATATTCAGAGTCTCACAGGGCGTGTCGCCGCTCTGGCCCGATTCATATCCAAGGCTACCGATCGGTGTGCTCCATTCTTCAAGGCCCTCAAGGGAAGCAAACGGCAGATTGTTTGGATTGCCGAATGCGACCGAGCCTTCCAAGACCTCAAGGCCTACATGAGCAGAGCGCCCCTACTATCCACCCCTCTACCTGGCGAAGAATTAATTCTCTACCTATCGGTATCGGCAACGGCATTAAGTTCCGTGCTCATCCGCAAGCCGAACAGAATAGAGCTTCCAATTTTCTATACTAGCCACGCTTTGCAGGATGCCGAGATTCGGTACCCTGAACTAGAGAAGCTCGCCTACGCTCTCGTTCTCTCAGATCGCAAGCTTCGGCCATATTTTCAAGCTCACAGTATTGTCGTTCTCACCAATCAGCCTCTACGCCAAATACTTCAGAGACCCGAGACGTCCGGTCGGCTAGTAAAATGGGCCATCGAGCTCAGCGAATTCGACATCCACTATCATCCTCGGCCTGCCGAGAAAGGTCAAGCCGTAGCGGATTTCATCTCCGAAATGACTACTTCCGAAAAGGAAGATCCGGAAGGTATTGCCCCTGAACCGGCTTCGGCAGCCCTAGTCACCCATCCGACCGAAGGGACCTTTAATCCATCAATTCCCATATGGACTCTCTATGTAGACGGCTCGTCCAACTGACAAGGCAGCAGAGCTGGTTTAGTACTAAAAGCCCTTGATCAGACGACCATCGAATATGCCATCCGTTTCCAATTCAAGACTTCCAACAACGAGGCAGAATACGAAGCTCTTTTGGCAGGCCTTCGGCTCGCTAAAGAAATGGGTGCCAGCCAATTAAAGATATGCAGCGACTCGCAACTTGTCGTTAATCAAGTACTGACCGAATTCGAAGCCAAGGATACCTCGATGGCTGCCTACTTGACACACGCTCGCCGATTGCTTCACCACTTTGCTGCGTATCAAGTTCAGCAGATCCCCTAGATCCGAGAACAGCCATGCCGATGCCCTGTAACACCTGGCATCAGCAATTGACGACAACGTAGGCCGCCACGTGCCGATCGAAATCCTCGCTCGGCGCAGGCACCTATTGAAACTGAGGTACATGCCGTTCGGCAAGGATCCAAGCTGGATGGATCCAATCCTTGCCTACCTCACAAGCGGAACACTACCAAACGACAAGACTGAGGCCTAAGACTCTCCGCCTGCCAATCGGCCCGATACTTAGTTTTGAATCAGATTCTCTATAGGCGTGGTCATTCTTACCACTGCTTCGGTGCATGTACCCCACAGCAGGGCAACTACATCTTACGAGAGATTCACGAAGGAGCTTGTGGAGACCATTCTGGCGCCCGATCTCTGGCCTTCAAGACCATTACGGCAAGGGTATTATTGGCCGACTCTCCATGCTGATGCCACCAAACTGGTCCGAAAGGTGTGATCATTGCCAGCGTTTCGGCTCCGTCCCAAAACTACATGCCGAACCACTCACTCCGATTGTCAGCCCATGGCCCTTTGCTCAATGGGGTTTAGATCTTATCGGCCCCTATGCCCCAAGGAAAAGGGACAGCTTAAATTCGCCATCGTTGCCTGTCGACTACTTTACAAAGTGGATCGAAGCCGAAGCCTTGGCAACCATCACCGCAGCCAGAGTTGAGCATTTCGTATGGAAGAACATTATTTGTCGGTTCGGCCTCCCGAACGCAATCATCACCGACAACGGTAAACAATTCGACTCCTCTCAGTTCCGGCACCTATGCCACCGATTCAACATCAACTTGTTCTTCGCATCTCTAGCGCACCCACAATCGAACGGCCAGGTAGAGGCCATTAACAAGATCATCAAGAAGACACTGAAGAAGAAGCTTGGGGCAGCTAAGAGGAGCCTGGCCCGACTTGCTCCCAGAGGCGTTATGGGCCATCAACACCTCCTACCGACGGATCGACTGGCGAAACGCCGTTTTCCCTTGCTTTCGGTACCGAAGCCGTTGTTCCAGTCGAAATCAACGCACCCACGTGCTGAACGGCATCTTACACACCAGAGCAAAATGAGACACTACTTGCACTCAACCTTGACCTCGTCGAAGAACACCGTTCCCTAGGCTCAGCTTCGGAACGCTGCCTACTAACAGAGGACCTCTCGCTACTACGACTCGCGCGTCAGACGCCGATCGTTCAAAGTGGGGGACTGGGTTTTACGCAAAGTCTCTCTCGCCACCAAGGACTCCAACGAAGGGCACCCTTGGCCCTTCATGGGAAGGTCCTTATGAGGTCGTCACCGTCTGCCGACCGGGAACTTACCGATTGTGCGGTACCGATGGCCAAACCCTCAGCCACCCTTGGAACGTAGAACATTTGAAATATTACTACAAGTGACTACACCTTCGGTCATACTTTTTGTACAAGTGACTGTACCTTCGGTCATCACCTTTGTAATCGGTTTATTTTAATACACTCCCTATTCTATACATACGGCATTACCATATAGCAATATTATATCAAGGATATTCTACATACAGCATGCACACATACAAGAATACGGAAGTTAGCAAATTAAAATAAAGCAAAGCAAACTTAGATAAAAAGGCCACAGAAGGGCCATCTGTCTTGACACACTGCCATTCAGCATGTTCAAAATATACACATCCCCAAAAATTAAGAAAATAAAATTACACATGCTCAAGGGGCAGGGGGTTCGGCATCAACAGTTGTACGCTCGACATTCGCAGCTTCAGCCTCGGCACTAGTCATGGGCTCCACATTCGGCGCACTGCTCGCGTTCGGTGCAAGGTGGTTCTCTTCCTCCTCACTGCTAGAATCGGTGTCATCGGCTTCTTCAGGCTCGGCATCCTCACCCTTGTAAGCCTCCACCATCTCTTCGGTTACGCCCTCTGGCTGCGGTGGCGGATCCCGAAAGAAGTTCAGATTCAGCTTCTTGTCCGCGTTATAACGCTTGAATCGGTAGACAAGGTTGTCACATTGTTCCATGACTTCCTTGTCCACCAGAAGCGTGAACTCCTCCGATGATCGGTAGTCAGCAACGGCTTTCGCCTTCGCCTCTTCCACCTCCTTAGCATGCGACCGTTCGGCCGCATCCATCGCCACCTGCACAGCCGCCTTGGCCTCATGAGCAGCCACCACCTCCAATTCGGTCGCTGCAAGCTTGGACTCCAGCTCTGCAATCTTAGCAGCGTTCTCCTCAGCACGCCGATAGCCTCCTGGAGCATCTTCCCAGCATCGGCAATCTTCGAACGGCCCTCCTCGAATTTCTTGTGGTACAGTTCGGCAGCGTTTACGGCTCGCTTTACGCAAATCCACATCTCCATGTCAGCCTGCACAAATGAAAACTTCAGTAACTGCCGATCCCACAAATACTTGGAAACAAAACAAAAATTTCTTTCACACTTACTGCAGCCTGAAGCAGGAAGGCTCGTCCGGTCTGCTCACGCAACGTCTTCATCGACAGTTGCTCTATCTCGGACAGCTCGACTTGGGCACCATCAATCATGGAGTTGATGAACGGCACCGCCTTCCGAGGGCACGCTATGTTGACCGGCCCCTCCTCCCCCTCCCCTTCATCGTCGGGAATTAGCACGGAGGTCCCCTCATTCGGCCCCCTAGGTTTCTTCGGCATCGGCGTCACGTCGAGGGGACCCTCGATCTGCCTCTTTCCTGTCACCTGGAGGTGAATCTCCCGAACAGCCTCGGCTTCGATTTCCCTCTTCTCCCGGCGGCGATCGGCCACCGTCGTCTCATCAGGCCGAAGCCCCTCCAGATGCCTGGGCTGCCTTCTTCTTCTTCGGCCTGGGGGACTCCCCTTTCTTCTGCTTCGACGCCTCTTGGCCCTCCAAGCGCCTCCTGGTCGCCTCGCTCATCGGCCTTCCACCTGCCACTGCATAAGAACACAAGTTAAATGGATACGGCAGAGCTACCAAAACAAAAAAGAAAACAGACTGCCGAACGGCATCACTTACTCTGTCTTTTTTCTTCTTCCTCTTCTTCCTTCACCCTTCGGTCGTGTTCTGCCTTACCGATCAAGCCTGCCTTGAACAGATTCTGAAAGTAGAGCAACTCCTTAAAAAAGCGATCTTCTTCGGCAATCTTAGCTCACACCCGCTCGATCGCTTCCACTTCTCTGATCGGTGCGGCAGGCCGTTTCAAGGACACTGAAACAAAACAGCCAACGGTTACACAACAAAAAAACAAAAAAACAAAACAAAAAAAAAAAAAAAAAGACAACACCCCTGCCGAATAGCAGGTTCTATCCTACCGACTGTCTGAAAGGTCGAAGGGATCCGCCTCTCTACAATAACTCCTAGTGCCGATTCCCAATCACCGGAGACAATTACCCGACGCTTGCGCCAGGTTTTTTGGGAGCTCGGCACCCCAACCACAAAGTGTCCACGCTGCCCTGCCGATAGACAGTTGGACTGAACCCACCCCCCTTGATCGGCACTCTTCGCCCTCATCACACTATACAATTGGGCCCACTGTTCGTAGCTCGGCTCCCCCTCGCCAGCCAGGCCGAACGCCGTGATCGTCCCAAGCAACGTAATCCAAAAGTTTGGATTATACTGCCCTGGTGCATACCCGATCTCCGCCAAAATCTTCTGCACTGAATGCCTCAACGGCAGCCGAAGCCCATGCTTGAAGACATCGGTGAAGAAAACCACGCCCTTGTCATTGTCACTCAAAGACCCCAACGGCGCTGGAATTCGCATCCCTACCGAATCAGGGATATTGTACTCCGCCCGAATCTTAGCCAACTCAGATTCGGTCAGTGTGTTCAGCTCTAAGTGATCTACCCCGCACACCAACTCCTTCGGCTTCGCCATTGGGATCTGTTGCCTCTCACTGACAACCCTCATCACCCCTTCCCCTGGCGTAGCAACGGACACGCCACCCTCATCGGCCTCACGACCCGACGTCGAAGGCTCACTACCTCGGGCCAATCCACGCGAAGTGCCACCAGCTTCGGTGCGCACCCCTGCCCCCTCCACTATTTCACAGCTTGAAGAGCTCCCAGAATCGGCACTCTCACTCCCCTCGGACGAACTCCCCGAGGACGATTCGTCCTCATAGGCCCGTGGACTACGCCTACCCTCGGATTCGGTATCTGACATCTACAAACACAAACGAAGACACGCTAAGGGCCATGCTAGAATCAAAAGTCCTATTCTACCTCCTAAACACTTATGTTCATGCTTGCTCATGCTTGTTCATGCTTGTTCATACTTTGTTCATACAAAAATTCAACAAATTCAAACACTTTGATTCACCACAACCCAAAAACACGGCAACATACCTTGTTTGCACGGTGGTTCAAGAACGCCGGAAATCGCCTCCGCCTTGTTCAACCTCGCCGGAAATCGCCTGCTCAGCCTTCGCACGGCTGCCGGAAATCGCCTCTCACAAGCTCTAATTGCTCTCAAAAAACTTCAAGTATTCAAACCATCGTCCCTTCCTTACATTTATAGGACGAACCTAGCATCGGGAAGCGAAGCGACGCATCGGGATATGAAACGACGCGACTCCTCACAGCCATGCCGACACGTGTCACGCATGCATGGGGGAGCTCAAGCGTCGTCATTCAAAACGTTTCCAATCCTCAGAGACGCTTCAACTTCCCGAACGTTGCAGCTCTAGCCACTTTCGAGCACAACTCCATTAGTGAACGGCAGGCGCACATTGATGAGTTCTCACTCACCTCTCGTGCCGAACGGCCGGCACACGTTGATGAGTTCTCACTCACCTCTCGTGCCGAACGGCAGGCACACATAGATGAGTTCTCACTCACCTCTCGTGCCGAACGGCAGGCGCACATTGATGAGTTCTCACTCACCTCTCGTGCCAAACGGCAGGCACACATTGATGAGTTCTCACTCACCTCTCGTACCGAACGACAAGCGCACATTGATGAGTTCTCACTCACCTCTCGTGCCAAAAGGTTGGTGTTCCTACAACAAGACTTCCACACCTCTCGGAACAATCGGTACATCATGCCGTCTCTTTTCCAAGCTCACTAGCTCGGGCACTTGGGGGACTACATGCCACCATCGGCAACAATGAGACCATCGAGTCCGGAATCAGAATGCCGAAGACAGATTCAAGTCCCCAACCGAGAAGCTTCTCAATCGGTAACTTGGGGGACTACTGTTTGTACCATATCTGATCCTCCACTCATCCATTGACACGTGGATCACCTAAACTCCCCAAGTGCCCAAGGCTCCGAACAATCAGCATCGGCTACCGATGGTATTGTCTCAAAGCAGCAAAAGGTCGCTACCGGCCCAGCACAGTCTACAATCGGTATCCCTACCGATTCTGCAGAATCAACCTCGAAGCACCCGCCCGAAATATCTAAAGACTCGTGTCAACCTCATAGGGCCCTCCCACGAGTCCCACATCGAAATTAAGTACTAAGAGCATACAAAATGCCCTCCTATAAATAGGCCCCTTCACTACAATACAGGGGTAAGACTTTTCAGCTTGACTTTTATACTAATATCTTGTCAACAGCAAAAGCTCTTAGAAAACAAACTTACTTTGGCATCGGAGGGTCTTAGGCTGGTTCCACACCGGTTCCATAGACCTTACGAGTCTCGGCTTCCTTCCATTCAGGATCAGCATCTGAGGACAGGAAGAATCTGCATCCAAACACTCAATCGATCTCTCGATCGTCCATCTCACTTGTAAGTTGCACTCATCTCTATCTGTTCAGTTTTAGTGCCAACAACAAGAATGAAGAAGGTGCAAAAGAGAAGGTTAGAGAGAAGATTGCTAGCATTCCTCTAATCGCATTTGTTGCACATGCCATACCATCTGCCCGTACTGCCTTGTGTAAATTTTTAGCAAATAACCAGCTTTTACAAGTCTCCACCATATGCCTAATCTTCCTTTCCATCACACCGTTTGTTGTGTTGTGTGAGCACAAGTGAGTTGCTTAAGAATGTCATGCTCCATACAAAACTTAATAAATGCAGTTTAAGTAAACTCTCCACCATTATCAATCCTAAGACACTTTATTTTCCTTTCAAGCACCCTTCAACAACCACTTTGAATTCTTGAAATTTGGAGAAGACTTTATATTTTTCTTTCACAAAATATACCCAAGTATATCTCGTAAAATCATCTACAAACAATAACAATAACATGTAACTACATGCGTAAGAAGGTGTAGTGGTTGGTCCCATCAAGTCACTATGGACCTATTCCAATGGAGCCTTACTTTTTTTAAATAGATTTTTGAAATGGAAGACGATGTGCATTCCCAAATTGGCAACCTTCACAAACTTTATCACATGTGAAATCTTTGGCAGCCACTCAACTAAATTTTTCAGCAGCATTACCTTTAATTTATCCATGCTAAGATGCCCTAATCTAGCATGCCAAAGTGTGGGACTGTCATTCTTACTCATATTGTCAACGTAAGAGCAAGACGTAGCTGTCAAAACAAATAAATCTCTAAATCTTTTACCAGTACATATGAACAACATTAGCTTCGAAGTTTTTCAAATCCCAGATAAATTTCACATCGGGCCAAAAAAGAACATAGTTTCCAACTGCATTTGTTCACTTCAATTCAGAACTTTGCAAAAGGAACAATCAAGAGGCATTCAGAAGCATTAATATGAGCCAGGAGCCAAAAATAATCAAAGCAACTGGGTGACAATCTTTTACCACTTATGCATTGATGAGGATTAGTCCAAAACCAAAAATACCCAGGACAATTCCTCATTATTTTTTCTCCTATAAATACAAGAGTAAAGACACCAAACCAACCAACCAATCAAACAAGGACTCAATCTAAACAATTAGTTCAAGCTTATCAAGAATCTCACGATCTTGCAACTACCAAAAGCAAGCAAGCAAGCAATCTTCCTCAAGAAGCAATCCAACTCAAGGAAAAGCTTAGAACGTCAAGGAGAAAACAAGATTTCTTTCGCAAAACAGGCAAGGTAAATCAAACAGAATTCAAAAAGAGATTAATTTCTCTTACAAATTTGGTTCATCAAATCAGTTAAAGCAAGCATAAGTCATGTTTTTTCATCACATGAAAACCTCAACAAAATTTATAAAGACACCTTAATGTCTTAAAATTGTCTAGAAAGCTACCAGCTCACTCAAAATCAGCCATAACAGGTGCCAGCCTACAGTTCTGCTCACTTTTCCAGCCTCCACATGGCTCAACTTGTTTATAGCTCTGCCAATCTCAACATTGGTATCGATTTCCAGCTCATCTCTATTAGTTGAAGGTGCTGACGTTCAAATCCAATGCAGAAACATCCAGTCCAACCAAAAGAAATTCAGTCTAGCCTGACCTTAAAACATAATTTGGATTGTATTTTTAAGCAGAAGTTAAAGTACGACAATCTAAGGCCTATCTAGACTTGGCAATTCATTTTGTGCTTTGTATTTCTGGCAGTTATGTTTGGACTAGTTTGTTATATCTTTCATAAGTACGTGTATTTTGCTTTACTTACCATTTTTATCTAAATAAATTGTGAAGTCCTCACCAGTCTGAGGCATAGAAAAGAACTCTCTTGGGATGTTTCCCCACCCAAAATCAAAATTGTTCATTTAAATTATATTACTTGGGACGCAAGTATATAAAATCATTCAAATATGTTAGAATTTTAATTGCTAATAGTGGCACGCTCACATAAAACAAAGTTAATCTCAAAACTATAAATGGTTAAAAGGTGAACGGGGAATTTTACTTAGCTTTCAATGGGCTCAAATATAAAAAGAGTAAACAAAGAGGAAATAGATACGCTTCATATGCAAGGGACATGGGAACTTGTTCCTCCTCCAATGAATACAAATATTGTAGGCAGTAAGTAGATCTACAAAATCAAAAGGAATTCTGATGGCACTATATCTAGATACAAGGCACGGTTAGTAGCTCAAGACTTTAGCCAAGAGCTTGGTTTTGACTACACATAGACATTTAGTCCAGTAGTTCGGCATACTATTATTCTAATCATCTTTAGTCTTGCTGCTATGCATGGTAATCCTGGATTCAATTGAAATTTAAGTTCAATTTGTATATTTAATTTACTTTTAAAACTAAACCACACAAATCGAAGAGATAAAAAATAAAAATGACTATTTAGATAAAATAATGCAAGCAAGAATGACCTCATTTTCAATCCAAGAGAAAATAAGGTATATACACTACATGAGGAACTTTCTTTGGGTTCATGAGATATTGATCTTGCTCATTTCTATAATAAAATATATGTTCATCTTATTTGCTTATATAAGTTGAACTAAGCTTTTAATTTTGCAGGAAGGGATGGGCTAATATTTGTGGGAATAGGGGGAGTTTATTAAAATTTGTACAAGGTCTTTGTCTTTTCCCCAATCTTGCACTGGCCTATAGCCCCTTACAGCACTTCCAGCGGGAGGGGCTAGTCCGGGCAAGAGGCTCCCTAGGCCCCCAATCCCGTTTCCAACGGCTAAGGCTTGCTAGGGCAAGCATTGGGCTCCACCAGCCTGGGCAGGCCCAAAGGCAAGACTTGCCTGGGCTGCTACCTAGGCAAGCTGATCTCACGCTGACGTCAACAACCAATTTAAATACAAAAATAATAATAATAAAGAAATAAAGAAAAGAAAAACCAAAAATTTCAAAGATTTCAGAAAAAAAAAAAATTATATAAATACCTAGCCATATTCTTCACTTCCCACACCAAAACTCCATACAAATTCCTTTCCTCATATCTCATGTGAATAGTCGTTGCCATGGGAATGCGTCAAAAAAATTGCTAAGACAATCACTATTCACATGAACAGTAACTGCACTTGCCTCCTTTTTGCCTTTTGCCATGGCAAATGGGTGAAAGTGCTCTTATCCAAATTAATTTTGGGTTTCGAAACATGTGAATCCAATTTCATCTCCTAATCTAGTCCAAAAGAGTTCATACGCTCTGTGTTCTATGTTCATAAGAAATATTCGTCAACGACTCTATGATGTTTGTTCTCTTCAGACAGAAAGTGGAAGAAAAATATATTTTGATACACACAGATTTCCCCACTAGAGATTATTATTTAGTGAATATTTTTGTCAGTCCGTCTATGCATCTTAGATTTTCCCCTCGATGAAGTGTTAATAAATTACAACATGCTAAACTTTGAAGCAAGTTATTTAATAATCTTTTCATGCTGACAGCAAAAGTTATTTAATAATATTTTTTATGATAAATTACTATCGTTGTTGTTCACTTTTAACAAGATTTCCACGTAGACATTCACCTTTTATTTTTTTCACTTGTACTTTATTTATTCATTTAATGAAAATTATCATTGCAACAATGACTCAGCAAAAGTATATTATGAAGCACAGGAACAAAGCAACGTTCATTTTTGCAGAAGGCTGCAAGTGTCCTCTTAAATTAAAAGGGGAAATAATCTAAATGAACTAAATCTTATGACTGCTATTTCACTTCCATTTTCAGATGCTTGGAATCTTTTGCTTAATTTAATTTCCACATTCGCCTAATAAATGCTGTTTTTATTTTAATTTGCATCGATCCCCTTTGCACATATGGTTAAAACATGCAACCGTTGGAAACTTGGAATAATCATTAAACAAATTAATCATGTACTTTTATCTTTTTCCACAAATTAATCATTAAACAATCTAGTATTTTTCTATACTGAATTAAATATATTTAAGTTTAGAAACTACAGTAAATGACCCACTAGTGTAATAATTTGGAGTAATTATTTCTCCGGACAAAGTCTTGAATTTGAGTCTACCATTCATATAGTGTGTGTTCGTTTATTATATTATCGCCCCTCTCAATAGGAAAAAGTTCAGATTCTGTAAAGCAATATCTTGGACCGGCAAAAGAAAAGGAAAATGCAAGTTTGAGGGAAATAAAGCCGTTGTAGAACCGACCATTTTGTGGTGTGTGGAAGAAACCAAGTTTGGTTTTTCTTGGTGAGCTTTTATCTTGAAAAGTGCAGACATTAAATTATACATACCTTGCGGTAATTGACCCAAAAAGTAAAATTGACCCACTGTAACTACTTCAAGATTGACAGCCTTTGTAAAATAGTGAAATCCTTAGCTTTTGTACAACGTCGCTGCTTCCATTCCCATTCACAATTATTACTCTAGCAAGCACTTATATTCTTACCGCTCCAAAGTAATTAGGGATAGTAAAAGTAATAATACTTTTATTTACTATAATGTGTTTAAACTTTTTGAGGAAAAAGCGATAATATATTTTAGTTATAAGACGAGAAACAAATACAAGATAACCGACTTAGTTTTAGAGGATTAGGTGAACATCTCTACATATAAGCGTTTTGTTGTCAATCTAAACTTAAAATGAGGATGAATAAAATGGCAGATTTGCAAAATGAAGAGAAAACTGTGTCTTGGTTTAAACTATGAAGATACTAATTACAATTACCCACACTAGAAACTCAGCACCAGGCACGGTGGTCAGCTCTCTCAGGCCAACCCACGCTGCTCTTGCCCCCTTTGCACTCCCAAATCCATCCGAACAATTCACTCTCCAAGATTCGTCCACGTGGCCACCTTTGTCTTAGGTGTCGTTGCTGACGTGTCAACGCTCCCCCTCCCCTCTTTTTAAACCCCCTCTGCTGGTCCCTCTTCTTTTTCATAACACTACACTATTCAATCACTCGACTCACTTAAACTATTTCTCTCCTCTCTCTCTCTCTCTCCTTCAAAGCTTTTATTTGATTTTGAAAATGGCGGAAAACTCTGGTCACCGCAAGCTGATCGTGGAAGTGTGCAACGCCAAGAACTTAATGCCGAAAGACGGCCAGGGAACGGCTAGCGCCTACGCCATCGTCGACTTCGACGGGCAGAGGAGGCGGACCAAGACCAAGCAGAAAGATCTCAACCCCGAGTGGGACGAGAAGCTTGAATTTCTCGTCCACGACAACGACTCCATGGCCTCCGAGATCCTCGAAATCAATCTCTACAACGACAAGAAGACCGGAAAGCGCAACACTTTCCTCGGCAAAGTCAAGATCCCCGGAAACAGCTTTGTCAAAACTGGAGCCGAGGCCTTGGTTTATTTCCCGTTGGAGAAGCGCAGCGTGTTTTCTCAGATCAAAGGGGAAATCGGATTGAAGATATATTACATCGACGAGGACCCTCCCGCGGCGGCGGAGGTGAAGCAGGAGACTGCTCTCCCGCAGGCGGAACAGGAGAAGCCGCTGGAGAATCCTAAAGCTGAAGATCAAAATCCCGAGGCCGCGGGGAAAGCAGAGGAGAAGCCCAAGGAGGAGGAGGCGAAATCAGAGGAGACGCCCAAGTCACCGGAAGACAGTAAACCGAAAACGGAGGAGGCTTCAGCTCCGCCGCCGGAGGTTGAGAATCCGCCAATCGCATACGGTTCGGAGAAGTCGAAACAAGTGGAGAAAGAAAAGCACGTGGAGGCAAATGGCGGCATCAACGAGGTTGAGCTTCTTCAGCCATTGGTCCGGGACCGGAGCCGGAGTGCATACGATCTGGTGGACCGGATGCCGTTTCTTTACGTACGAGTTGTGAAAGCTAAGAGGGGCAATGGCGGCGCTACTGCCGAACCGGTTTACACCAAGCTCGTGATCGGAACGCACAGCATCAAGACCAAGACCCAACCCAGCGACAAAGAGTGGGACCAGGTCTTCGCCTTCGACAAGGAAGGCTTAAACTCGACCTCTCTGGAAGTTTCGGTGTGGGCAGAAGCGGAGGAGAAGAAAGAAAACGAGCCTCCTACCAAAACAGAGACTTCTCTCGGAACGGTGTCGTTTGACTTGCAGGAGGTGCCCAAGCGAGTTCCGCCAGACAGCCCCTTGGCTCCGCAATGGTACACTCTGGAGTCGGAGAAGGAGGCTGGGAGTGACGTCATGCTCGCCGTGTGGATAGGAACGCAGGCGGACGAGGCGTTTCAGGAGGCGTGGCAGTCGGATTCGGGTGGGTTGATACCCGAGACCCGAGCCAAGGTCTATTTGTCTCCCAAGCTTTGGTATTTGAGACTAACGGTCATCCAAACCCAGGATCTCCAGCTAGCTTCGGGATCCGAACCCAAGCTCAAGGTTCGGAGCCCAGAACTTTATGTCAAAGCTCAACTTGGCGCTCAGCTTTTCAAGACCAGTAGGACCTCCGTGGGCTCCACGTCATCAAGCTCCGCCAACCCCACTTGGAACGAAGACTTGGTTTTTGTAGCAGCTGAGCCGTTCGAGCCCTTTTTGGTTCTAACCGTGGAAGACGTGACCAATTCTCAGTCTGTGGGCCATGCGAAGCTCCACGTGCCCAGCGTTGAGAGGAGGAGTGATGATAGGGCTGAACCGAAGTCCAGGTGGTTCAATCTGATTGGCGATGAGAGCCGTCCGTATGCCGGAAGAATACATTTGCGAGTTTGTTTGGAAGGTGGGTATCACGTGCTGGATGAGGCGGCGCACGTGACCAGTGATGTTAGAGCCGCGGCTAAGCAGCTAGCCAAGCCTCCTATTGGGTTGCTCGAAGTTGGTATTCGTGGGGCCAC
Source organism: Prunus kanzakura (assembly GCA_020521455.1). NCBI lineage: Eukaryota > Viridiplantae > Streptophyta > Magnoliopsida > Rosales > Rosaceae > Prunus > Prunus kanzakura. The sequence continues at coordinate 257,461 of BPUM01000926.1, read as the reverse complement.
AAATTTACTTCCGGTGAAGACCAAAAACGGTGTGCGTGGGACAACCGATACTTACGTGGTTGCAAAATACGGACCAAAGTGGGTCCGGACCCGAACCATTCTCGACCGGTTTAATCCACGCTGGAACGAGCAGTACACTTGGGACGTATACGATCCTTGTACGGTCCTCACTATAGGAGTCTTCGACAACGGACGGTACAAGCGCGACGAAGGTGGAAAACCCGAGAAAGATATTCGGATCGGGAAGATCCGCGTGCGGTTGTCCACTCTCGATGCGAATCGGGTGTACAAAAGCTCATATTCCCTTACGGTGTTGCTTGCTGGTGGGGCCAAGAAAATGGGAGAGATTGAGATAGCCGTCCGATTCTCTTGCTCATCTTGGCTTAATTTGATCCAAGCGTACAGCAGCCCAATACTTCCCAGAATGCACTACGTCCGCCCGCTGGGCCCTGCTCAACAAGACATCCTGAGGCACACGGCTATGCGAATCGTTACGGCTCGGCTCGCGAGGTCGGAGCCGCCGTTGGGGCAAGAGGTTGTTCAGTTTATGTTGGACTCCGACACGCACGTGTGGAGCATGAGGAGAAGCAAGGCCAATTGGTTTCGTGTGGTGGGCTGCCTGTCACGTGCGGCTATGTTTGCGCGTTGGCTCGACGGAATCCGCACTTGGCAGCATCCACCTACCACTGTTTTGGTGCACGTGCTGCTGGTGGCAGTTGTGCTATGTCCGCATCTCGTGTTCCCCACCGTATTCATGTACGCCTTCTTGATCCTATTGCTGCGATCTCGATATCGGCAGAGGGCCCCGCCCAATATGGACCCAAGGATCTCTTACGTTGATGCGGTGAGCCCGGATGAGCTGGACGAAGAACTTGATGGGTTCCCGTCCACGCGACCGTCGGATATAATCCGCATCAGATACGATCGGCTGCGGGCATTAGGAGGTAGGGCCCAGACTCTGTTAGGCGACGTGGCAGCGCAAGGGGAGCGGTTGGAGGCGCTGTTTAATTGGAGGGACCCAAGAGCAACGGGCATATTTGTGGTGTTTTGTTTGGTGGCGTCTTTGGTGTTTTACGTGGTGCCGTTCAAGGCTGTTGTGTTGGTGTCAGGGTTCTATTACTTGCGCCACCCAAGGTTCCACGACGACATGCCATCTGTTCCGGTAAACTTTTTCCGGCGACTTCCGTCGCTCTCTGACCAGATAATGTAGGTGATGTGATGATGCTTGTGGGTGGTTAATTTTGTTGCACTCTCTTGGTGGTGGTGAAGTAATACGTAGTAACTCTAGTCAACTAGCTAGCTGATGATGATGTATTATTTTCTTCTTTTTATTATTATTATTATTATTATTTTGAAATGGATATTGTTTATTAGTTAACTTGAATTCTGGAAGAACAAAAAAAAAAATTTAAGTTAAAATAATGGCTAAAGAGGTGGAAGAAGGTGACCGCTGTGTATGGGATGGGGTGTGGGGGACCGTGAGGCACCCAGTAAAGTCTATATCAAATTGACGTTGTGTTTACGGATCTGATCTGAGTGGGCGGTACAACATAAATTCAAATATAGAGATATGAGGAAGGTGACCGTTATATAAATCAGCCTCCCCTCCTCCATGACACTGGTGTCAGTAGTGTACTCATACGCTCGTATGCAATATGCAGAGGCCCCCCTAAAACTTTTTAAATAGATGATATTGACCGGTTTTCACATTTTAAACAAGTTCATACATTTTCATTGAAATAGTGCGTAGTGACCTAGACAACGGTCTACATTAAGAATAAATAACTTTCTTGTAACGGGTGTGATACTGTTTTGTTATCCTCATTGCATAAGAATGTTTCTCGTAGATTAAGAATGATCAATGTGTACCACTTTTGGTAAAGGAACCAATTAATTGAATTAAAAATGGCTTTACTTGGACAACACCATACCTAATCCACCACAAGGCTAGCTGGTCTTGCGTATGTTGGTATGTTCTTTATTTAAATATACTTTCAGAAACCTAATCTACTTATGTTGCTTTTGATGCGACCATCTGAGCCTCAATCTCATGTTATAATAAGCATATCTTTATTTATAGATCATACTTATGCAAATTGCAAACCATTAAAGTGAACACTTTAAACCTAAGCCCATAAAATATTAAAAGTTGTACAGACTTTCAAACAATAAGGAGTGCTGTTCGAACACATTGCCATTATTTGTACTATTTAACGGGGCTCTAGATATTGTACTATGAGGATTTTTTTTTTGGGTGAAAAAAGGTTTAGGGGGAGAGGAGGCTATCCATTCTAGGATCAGGGCATACCAAAGCCTTTTTGAGAACTTACAAAGCGGGTCTTAGCTCTTTTTTGGTTTTTACAAATTACCCACCACGAGGGATTGTCGGTAACGGAACTCGAACTTAGGCCTTAATAGCGTAGAGAATGATCCTTTCCAGCTAAACCAAACCAACCCTCGTTGGCTACTATGAGGATTTCATAGCAAGTGATAGAAATGATTTAATCGTTACCATTCCCATAAAAAAAACAAAACTTTAAGAACAACACCAGCTAATTAGCTATATCACCCCAAATTCTAAAAAAATCATGGACATCACATAATTACAAGCATGCAATATTTTATTCAGTTTTTACTAAAAGAATCATTTGCATTGTTGCTTCTGAAACTTCCTTGTGGAGAGGAGTTTTTTTAACAAAGATTTCAACCTCTTAGCCCCCGGTCCGGGCCTTAACCCACCATAGTTTTCACCCTGCAAACCTGAGCACATCTTCTGCGTCTGCCCTTTACTCCCAGAACACCATCCCCCATAAGAAAACTGTCCACGGTGTCGTTTAAGAAGTTCCCGATCGATTTTGTTAAGAACGGATACATTTTTCTTGAACTTTCGAGCAAAAGGACGGTTGCTTAGAATCATTCTTGGAAAATCTCTGAGTCCCAGAGACCTGGGATGTTGCTTTGGAGGCGTGTCCCATGTAATGTAGTGGAGGTCATGGTTGACAGTGGTGTTCTTGTAGTCTTGGGAGTTGCATATGACTGTCTGGAAGTAGCCTTCAGGTGATGACACAAAGTTGGTGTAGTAGAGGAGGAGAGTCCTTGGCAAATTGTCCCACCCCACTATGCAATATTCGGCAAAAGATCTTGAGAGAATTGTCCAAGCTGAACCTGGAGTGAAAGCAAAGAGAGATTTATTAATACATGAGTACGGCTAACGATACATCAAATTTTATTCAACAAAATGACACCACAGAGATTTATTCAAATCTGGCTTCACTATAAATTTTATTTGAGATATTAGTTATATATCCATTCTTAGCACTAAAATTATAAATAAACCCTACACCATTTAATTTCTATAAACAAACCCAAAAAATAACAGCTGGTCCTATTGAATTTAATTTTAATTATTAAATTACTTTAATACCCTATTGAATGTTTTGGGCTTTTTTATGAGATTTTGAGGTTGGGTTTGTTTTAAGAAATCATTGGCAGTTTTGTTATGTTGTAAATGAGCTTTGGGTGTGTTTCTAAAGTCCATTTCATATATGATTTTTTTATATATAATAATTTGGGCTCCTATATTGAGTATAACAGCGAATCTGCCATTTTATTTTATCACTAACAAGGTACTCATACATACACTCACACATTATGTGGTGACATATCCAGTGACTAAATGTGGTGATTTTAACATTACTCCTTATGTAATATGTATAACTTTGTTAAATTTTACAGTCCTACTTTGTAAAATCATTCAAATTTAAGCTTAGTTTTAGTTATAAAAAAAAAAAAAAAAACAACAACAACGCTTAGAAGCAGGAGAACATGTTCATTTCAAGTGAGAATCACAGTTTGACAAATGTTTTATATTTTTGATGAATTATTTTGTATACATGTTAAATCATGATTCGCCAGAAAATAAAATTTATCCCTTCAAGGAAAGAGGCAATCATGATGTGTTTAATTAGTTTGGTGCCGCCAACAATAGGTAGGTGGAGCGGAGCGGCGTATGGGTGGAAAAAAATAAAGAAAAGGGAAAGCACATAATCTTTGAAGAAACGTGATCCATATAATATAATTATATCATGACAATAAGTGGAAATAAAGAAAAGGGTGAAAAGGACATCTGACGGTGCTACAAATGAGAACAACCACAATTCACATAACCTAACTCAGTTTCATCTTGTGATGGACTCAATTTGATCTTAGAAGAAGTAGTTGACTTTCCAGCTAAGTACGTAACGTGACACTTGACCTTATATACATATACTACGATGATTTTTCTTCTTTCTTGCCTCACCACTTTACCTTATATTAAATCACAAAAATTATCTCTCTCTTCTTCTTTCTTTTTTTCTGAGAAAAAATAACGCTCATTTAGTACGGCGAATTTGGTCATTTTAGTTTGAAAAATCTGACGCTTAAACTAACCTCAACATGCGAACATCATTTTCAAAATCTGCCTCGACCTGGAGTGATTATAGAATACTACGGTAATATAGTCATGTGTTACGTCTAGTATAGGTTTTCTGCTTACCTAAAAAAAAAATACCTTATCTTAGTTTTATTTATATCTATATAAAACTTGTAGTTTGAGAAAAGGAAAAGAAAAAGAAAAAGAGAAACACAAAAGTAAATAAATCATGACCACAAGACGTGTGCTATGTCCTAGCACACGTTTGGATGCGTGTGTTTTGTTCAGAGGTTCACATGCTGCCACTACAGTGCCATTCACCCCAAAATTCTAGAGCAAATAAAATTAAAATAAAACAAGCACAGAAGATTTGAAGGTTGAAGTTGAACCTGTGTACAGCTTGAAAGCTGTTGGGAGATCCCTCTGTTTAATAACCCACCACAATTCTGATTTATTCAGGCTGTAGAGTCCTGGGTCTATTATCACTGGCTTCCCTCTTTTATTCCTGCAAAATTTCTTAGTGAGTTTCGAATCCCCTTCCTCAATATCGCTTGTATATCACAGGATAAACGAAGGAGAAAATAACTTACAGCTTCCACCCCAAGCGACTACTGTGCTGAATGAAATTGAGATCTCTTGGCAAATCAGAAAATGAATGCATCAGATCTGAACAAAAAACAAAAATTCTTAAGAAAACGAGTATAAATTATTAATGCAAGAGATTAAGAAAGAAAAACCCACACAAAAATAAAAACAGCACTCACCATACCATCTTGAGTGATTAGAGGATAGTCAGAAGCACTGAGATTAATAAACCAATCCCATTTGCAAGTCCTCAAGAGCAGAGCCAATGCATGAAGAGTGGTAGCCAGCATTGTTGGTCCTCTGTATGTGACCAAGTTGGATTTTCCCAGCACCCAAACATTACCCACTTGCCCAAAAACTGGATCTCCAGCCACGAAGTCAGCAATGTCCCTGTGCTCAGCCTCCGGGGCTGCATAGTCCATGTGAATCAGATAGTAATTTCCAGGATGGTAGAGGGCATAGAGCAAGCGCTTGAGCTTCAGAGCATCACCCTTGGATGCTGAGATTAGATAGGAAAATGTGACTGGATATGACTTGGTGGTGGTGTTGCTGGATTTGGTTAAGTTGAAGTAATTTATTATAGGCCTGAAATTGTGGATGGGTATTGTTAATCTAGCTGGAATGTATACACAAGAGAAAATAATTGAAATTAGCATGAAAGATAGCGCAAATGCTTTGATACCCATTACTGAAAATTTTGATTGAGAACATTAAAAAGAAGAAATTTGGAGAGAGAGAGAGGGTTGGGAGAGTTGTGCAATATTGTAAGGAAGGAGGTAGTTAAAATGGTTAAGAAGAGATTGCTAAATATAAGCTAAGGTTGGAAGACAAATTAATGAAGAGGTTGGGAAGTGTGTGGGATTTAGATCTTTGGGATTTTTGTTGGGTTCCTTGCTTCGAAGAGAAGGCGATGCATATGTGTCAGTCAGTCTATTCGTTGGGTGAGAGGAGAGCTTTAATTAGTGTTCTGGTGATGTGTTGCCTTCGTTCCCTTTATAAGAGGGACTTCATAAAATTCCAACATTTTTTTTGTTTTTTTAACCAAAAATCCCCCCAAACTTAGGGGTCTCGATTAAGAGCCAGAGGAGATGGTATTTGGTGCCTCTGCTAGCTCTACTATAAAGCTTATGAAACATTGTTTTGCACTGTACAAAGAACTGTGGGGTCGTTTGGTACGGCGGACTTCATGGACTTGATTAAATTCTATGACTGTTTTGGATTAGTTTGAATTGGCTTAAGCAGGATTAAGTATGAGCTACGTTTGGTTCTACGTCGGACTAAGGAGCTAGATTATAAAAATAGTGAAGACCTATGTTTGGTGCTGTGTCGGACTAAAAAATAATTATTTTATTAATTCCTCTATTTTTCTGTTTCGTTTTTTTTCTTCTAGCGTTTTCTTCTTCTTCTTTTCGCTCTCTTTTATTTATTCTTCTCACGCACTCTCTCTTTTCTTTTTGTTATCGTTTTCTTCTTCTTCTCCCTGCTACATAAAAAATAATGAAGCTTGCTTCCCTGGCCTCCCTAGTTTTGATTTAGGGTCTTTCAACTAGCCTTTGGGCTAGCTAGATCTACTTCCCCATCCCCTTATACTGTTAGGAGTCTTTATTGGCAGAGACTTGCTAGATGACAGAGCCAACTCATTGATTTGAGCTCTTTCTCTGTCTCTTGAACGCCACCAAGAAAGCTCTTTTTCCTTCCCTTTCAATTTGGCCAATGCTTCTGTCATATTATTGGATATTGAACTTTTTGGTTTTGTTGGTTTCCTGAGTTTATGTCTATATATCAATCTACCTTTTGACTAGGCCAAGCCAACTTGGAGCGGCAACTAGAGTTAATTGAGACTCATCAGCAAGTTTCGATTAGGTCTGTGGTGGTGGGGTTTTGATTCAAGCCAAGGGCCAGACTCGTGTGTTCAAAATAACGATCTCACTATTTTACAAACCCACATTTCGGCATCACTATATTAGACAAGCGAGTCCGGAGTTTTTTTTACACTGATGGACTATACAATCTCATTTAAGTTAATCCCCTCCTTTACCAAACATGGGTTTCAAGTATTATATAACACAGTCCAGTCCAGTGAAGCATAGTGATGCATACCAAACATGGCCTATGCATGCAAAGGCGGTTTTCTTTGATAGTATTATATTGTGGTGGGATGCTCCTTGTTGGGCTTGTAGTTGTGCTTTGTTTTGTCAAGTTGTTGGGGTGGCGGGGTGGGGGGAGACAGAAGGGAAGGAGGGCATTTGGTATTTCTAGTGGTTCTATTTATGACGCTCACGACACATTTGTTCGACGCTATACAAAGAACTATGCAAGCATATGGTTATTTCTTTGATAGTACTACGTTGTGGTGGGATGTTCCTTGCTGCGCTTGCAATTGTGCTATGTGTTATTTCATTTGGTCTTTGTTCTTTTGACTCTTTTATAGTCTAATGCGTGTGTGGCCCTCTTTTTCCTATCTCAGGGTTTTGTCCATTGTGGTTTTACCTGAGAAGGTTTTAATGAGGTTACGTGTTAGAAATATGCCCTTAAAGCCAACTAATTATGTAATAGTTAGAGTTAAGGACATCTTTGATAAAAGACACATTATGTTATCAATGGGCAAGAAATGTTGTTTTATACATTAAATCATCTTATATTATCTTTCAATATGTAGAACAACTATAGCTGTCATGACCCGATTCGAGAATAAAGAATACTTCCGAATCAGGGTGCGTGAATTGAAATAAATAAATAAAATGACTGAAAAATTGATTAAAATACATTACCATTATATAATTAAAAAAAATTATAATAATCTTACAAGGTTACAAGATATAAATAAAAGTTTAACACTCTAAACTAGTCCAACTTCTCTGGTTTCGGCTTTGCCTTGCCCACTAATTGATCTGAAAAACAAAGTAGGTGAGGGATGAGCAAACCACCACTCAGTGAGTAGATTATGTAATATGCTAGTCAAGCAATGTCATTTTACACACTCTAGAAAATATAATATAAATATACACAATCCAAATCATATCACATCATTCCTTCAAATCTTGGTTATCCTTCACAAATTGTACCCAGCACGTGACCCCTATTGGCCTCACTGCCCTATGTCCCCGTCTAGTACACATTTATCCTTCGGATACCCTGTCACTGAAGTTCTCATGTTCCATGAATGACACATGCTTCACAAAAACTCCAAATAATATATAATATTGCACAAATTAGACATGCTTGACTTGAAAATAGAGAGAGATTTGTAAATATAATAAATCCATGATTTATCACAAAATAAGAAATATTAGAACACATTACATTACCCACTCACCAAGATAAGTATGAAATATTGCAAGACAAACACACATGCTCTTCATCTTGTTTCTTTTTCTTCCTTCTCTCTCTCTCTCTCTCTCTCTCTCTCACTACTTCATGGTAGAAATCTATAATAAAGGATTGGAATGAATGATTCAAATAAGGAAGCATGATATTTATAGTAGAGGCTATGCATGCACCCAAATAATATTTATATAAATAATATTTTAAATCACCAAAAGATAAGATATAAAATTAAGGGAATAATGTGACTCATCCCCTTTGGCCAATGAAATCACAACACACACCACCAAAAGATAAGATAAGAGGAAGGGAATAATGTGAGTCATCAAGTTAGAAGAGAGTGTTGATACAATGAATGGGGAGGAAGAGAATAAGAAAGAAGCTTAGGCTAGGTGACTCACCAACTTTAGACTAGGTGACTCACCTCCAATAGATGAACAACACATCCCAATTTGGGATAAAAATCATATTTTTTGAAGAGAAAGAAAGAGGGAAAGGGGGAAGAATGGGAGGATGGTGGTTTGATTAAAACAAATTCTAAGTCTCTACACATGGATAACAAGAATGGTGTCATCTTTCAACTAAAAGGATAATCTCATACTAGACTCAAGATTTAATAACATATAAATCTTCACAATAAATATTTAAATAAGAAAATTCATATTAATAAATAATTATTATATATATATATATATATATATATATATATATATATTTTTTTTTTTCAGGTTCTCACAATAGCCCAAGGAATACACAAGTGGATATGAGAGCTATGTAATGAGATTGCATACATGGGGACTTCTCATCATCCATAAATCCTGAATATGTTCCTAGTCATAGGAATATTGATTGGGCGTCAATATTTCGCAAAGACCAGTACACACAATATCATCTCTATATGTATGGACTGGCAAGGTCTCAAGTTATTAAGTGTGGAGACACATCGATATGTGTGTAGGTGCTTGTAGAAGAACAAGTGCACTGAACGTGATCCAACACATGAGTTACAACATGGAAGTCTTGTTCACCCGTTTTGATTTACTTCCTGAGATGACAGGGCAAAGTTCCCCATTAATTCAAAGACCATGTTTTGGTCAGTAAATTAACTTTCTTTATGTGCTGAGCGTGCCACTGCTAGCAATTTTCCAACCCTAACAGACTTATGGTAAAAGTAACTTGCGCCCCAAGTTACTGACTTTGAACAAACGATTGTGAATTTGGGTGAGGAATATCTCCCAAGTAAGTTCTTTTCTATGCCTTAGACTGGTAAGGACTTTAATAATTTATCTCAGTATATATATATATAAAAAACGGCAGTTCTGGCCAGAACAACTGATAACAGATTGAACTGATTTTAGGCAGAACTCCCCTTTACAAGACTCAATAAGGGAGAACTGACTATGTGAGAACAAGAGAAGGGCTGTGCTTCCATTTCTGCCTGGTTAGTTGCCTCTGTTCTGGGCTGGATTGGATATGTCTGTGCTGGATTGGACTCTGGACAGCTTCCACTGCTAGGACTCGGCTGCAAATCGATACCAAAGCTTGAGTTTGGCAGAGCTTTAATCTATTTCAAGCCCTGGATGGCTTCTGGATGGGCAGAACTGAGACTTCTCCAGTCTGAAAGGGACAGAAGTGGCTGGACTTGAGCTGGGGATGTACTGCAGTACCTGTGCGGCTAAGTCAGGGCTCTTCATAAATTTGTTGAGGTTTTCATATTTGAGAGAACTCGAACTCTGCTAAACTTGGCTTTTGCTGAACCAAATTTGTAACGAGAGAAATCTCGTTGTTGTTGAGTTGTGAACTGGGATTCTATTCAGAAGCAGGGGTCTAACTGTCTTTGCTGGGAGAAAATAGGATGATTCTGCAAGCTTGTCTGAGAAGCTCTCGTATTTGAAGTACTTCAGACACTGAGTCTGTTGTAACTTGTTTGAGATTTTTGTGATCAAGTGATCTTTGGAGTGTTCGTCTTTTGACTGAGTTTTTTTGGTTGTTTGATTGATTGTCCCTTGCTCTGTTCACCCTCTTTTGTATATATAGGAAATGTTTTTCTGAGAGTGGGCGGCAAGTAATCAAAAGATCTTTTCTAGTTTTTAATTGAAACAAAACAGGGGTTCCATCCTTTTCCTGGTGAATAAACACTCAACGATCAGTTCTTGAGGTGATTGCTTCTGCATTTTGATGGTGCGCCATGCTTGTTCTTTCATTTCAATCTGCATGAGTCTGATCGTTTTGAGATAGCTAATTCTCAGCTTTTGAACAGCTCCCTGTTTCCCGCTTTATATTAGCAGAGTCTGCTTATCTTTGAAAATTGTGTTTCTCCAAAATATCAGATTATTTTTAGATAAACTAAGCGGTTTTTGATCCCCTGGCAGCGAAGTTTATTTCAGAGATTTTCTTTTTATATCTGCTCCTGTTCAGTCTTCAGTCTCGGCCGAAATTATTGACTCTTTTAAGTCAGGGATCACGTGGGACTGTTCCGTTTTACAGATTAGATTGAGTCTAGTTTACGCTGTGCGTAATTTCGAATTTCTTCGAGGCCCAATCCTTTCCTAGTTTCCTCTGTTTCCAGGCCTCCTAACGTTTTGGGCCGTGTTCACCTGTTTTGATCCGTTCAATCGTTAGTGGGCTGGATTGCGTTGATGGGCTCAGAGCTTTGGAACAGTCGGTTTGGGGATGTCGTGGGCTTTCTTTTTCTAGGCCTGGGTGCGCCAAATTTAAGCCCAAACAAGTCTTTACTCACATGTCAAGTTGGAACTCATAAATTGCAATGGTGCGAACTAATCCTTAGATTTGAGGCATTATAGATGTTTTGTGACTATGTTGTTAATCTTTAAGGGCACTATACGGTCATGCTAAATTATGCATAGCTTAAAGGAGCTCATCATGATTCTCAATAAAGTCATGGAAGCAAATGAATGTACAACAAAGAATCTCTACTCTCAGTAAAGGAGATAGAATACTCCAAGATATGATTGGTCAAATCTCTGCGCAGAGTAGTGAATAAGACTTGAAAGAAGAAGTCTTCAAATCTTATCAAGATAATCATATAAAAGAAATGATTAACATTAGAATATTGACAATCGGATTCCATTATCTAATAATGTGAATAAGGAGTATTGACATAAGAGAAGGATTCAATTGCACGGTCATTCCAATTTGAATAGGTTCTTTCACAACGTCTCATTTAGCTTGATAACCGTGACTTGCTGCTAGGCGACAACCATGGTTTGTGGATGTCCTAAAAGGTTTCAATTAACCTTTATTAATAGGAAGAATTAAATTGTGGAATTTAATTCGTATATCATATTTGAGGAGTTGAGTTAACCCACTACCTTACTAAAGGGAACCTATGGATCTGCACACCCAAAGAATGTTATTAGAGGTACAAATGAGGAGAAATGAACTGAGGAGACACATGTCAATGGTTGATAATCAAATGTCAAAGTCAACGGTCAAAAGTCAACATGTTGACCAGAGCAATTGACCAAAGTCAAATGGTTCGACCGGGTCAATTAAGTAAGACTATAATTATAATTTAATAGTTAAATTATAATTAAATGATTTAGGGGCATAAGATAAAGGGACAAAATAGCCCAAAAGGCTATTGGGCCCAAGGGATAGGTGGCATAAGATGACATGACCCATTGACCAATTGGAGCCTCAAATACCCACCAATGGCCTTTTTGTGTTGTCCTATATAAGCTAAGTGTTGGAGAAAACCTAGCTAGGGTTTTTTGGTTTTCCTACTTTGATTGATGAGTGATCATCTTTGTATCTCATCTTCCATAAACCAAAAATTGATTCAATCAAGAAATAGACTAGCATCCATACTTCTTGATTGCCTTCCCTTTATCTCTAGGAGCATTTGGTGTGGTGAGGTAGAAGACTCCAATCTTGGTGCCTTAAGATGAAGGAGTCAAAATCAAGAGAAACAAAAGGCATTTCCAACAAAGGTGTTCATTCTTGAGAAATCAAGAAAAGGTCATCAAGGGTAAAGATCTATTCCCCTTTCCCTTTTTCTATTTGTCTTCAAAGAGACTAGGCCAAGACACTTGGTTTAAAATGAAAAAGGTTTACCTCAACTAGTATAAACAAAATGAATCCGTCATTTAGAATGTTTTTGTTGTATAGGTTGTGGCTAAAGTTCATTTCTTAAGCATTAGATGTGTGTTTCCTTCTTTACGTTCATACATGCAAGTTCTTTTGTACTGTTCTTGAAAATTAATGGAATTTCTCTTCTAAAAAAATGAAAAAATGAAAAAGAAAATTAGTGAACACAACGGATCGGCACTGGCAAACTACATAATGGGTTAATGAACTATATATATACAAAGAGCTTTAGTTGAGTGATCTCTCAAATAAGCTTATTTGAGGAACATCTGTATAGGCACTGGCGAACCACATAGTGGGTTGTAGCCTAGTGAAGGTTTGGGGAAATAAATAAATAAACCTATATAGCCTAGTATTTTAACCTAAAAATACACAATTTGGTTTCTATGAGTTGCTTGCTGGTCAAGAAATGCTAGATTGGGCCCTTAAGATGGACTCAATGCTGGCGTTTCGCTTTAGGTGCGTTAGGCGTGGCACTACTAGTGTTTTACTCTCCTAGTAGGAAGAGATGAAGTGTGGTGAAATGATGTGATGAATATATTGCGCTCGTTCATCTCAACCTCTAACCGAAGTCATTGTACTCCAAGTGGGGAATCTGGCTTGGATAGGTTCTTTTATATGCCCCAATTAAAAGGACTTCAACATTTCACTTGCTATGGAATAAAACTTGGAAGAATGAAAACTTTAAACTAATATAGGACAGAAAGTACAATACAAGTTCAAAGACAAAAAGTGTCTGATGGATGTAGTATTGTTACAGGAAAGCAAATACAAATTCGTATGAACCTAAATACACTAAATTAAAACAATAGAAAGTCTAATAAGGCATAGGGGGACCCTATCAGACATAAACAACTCTTCTTAGACACCACTGTAATCTACTCGAGATAATACAATGTGTCTGATGAGGGTTGTCAGCAATATCAGCAACGCCCAAAAAGGCCTGCAGATACGAATTTGATTTTAGATAAGCTTGAGATGGTGACCAACTTATAAAGTCATATCAAGCACTGATGTTGACATAGAATTATGATTACAAACAATAGCAATGTAATTCCAATTAGGAGTTGTCAACTGGGAATTAGACAGAGTATGTGTTTGGGAAAAGAAGAGAATTCCAAGTAGGAGTTGTCATCTGGGAACTCAAAGAGTAGAAGAGGATTTGATTCAAGTCTTGGCTTTGGTCTGCTATGAGACGTTTTGACAAGGTGTCTGAGTGGAGAGTATTTGAAGGTTGTTCAAATAAGTTGTTTATTCTTGAGAGAGATTCATTGTCCTTTGGAACATATCTTTTGCTTTTATTTTTAAAATCTTTGGCTCTTGACTTTGCAAGTTTGGTAAAGAAACACTTCAACTCTGTACCAGCTTCTTCTCTGCAAGTGAAATTGACGGACCTTGATTTCTTCTTAATCCTCGTGATCAGTTGGCTCTAACAAGTTGATGCAGATGAGTCTCACGGTTCAAATCACATTTAATGTGGTTGTCTAGCCCTCCCTCCGCCGTTTGATTCTCCCTCAGCTATAAAAGTTAACCTTGAGTTTAAATCTGGATGCTCGCCATGAGCTTAATTAAAGTGGGGCTTGGCATGGCCCGACACATATAGGCTACCCTGAATGAGTTAATTCAGCCCAACGATCGACCCTGCCCCAAGGCCATTTATTATATTATATTTATTTTTAGAGAAAAAGAGTATAATATTATTATATTTTTATCTTAAATTTAAGTCAATTATTTTTTCTAATGATAGATTTTAAAAATCAATGCTTTCTTTATAAATAAAATTATGATTTTGTTCTTCAAGTTTCAATTTTTTCGACCTGAATAATAGTCTAGAATTGGCTTCTTTTTCTAACAAATAAGAAATCTTTTTAGTATATACATGATTCTTTTTTTAAAAAATTGAAATAAAATTGTAAAAAACCTACAAAAAATTGAAGAAATACATAAGTAAGGCTTGGTTTGGGCCATGTTGGATCGTTTAGTGTCCCAGCCAGAGCCAAGCCCAAGCTCATATGGGCTAGGGCTGTAGGCTCAAACCGAACTTAATGATTTTCATAAATAAACGAACTTGGCTCGACTTGAGCACTACCCAAAGCCATAATGGGTTGGCATGGCCCGTTTGACACCTCACTAAATCTATTATTCAACTCATTTAATATAAAAGGAACATAATTGTCAAACATTGAGTAATTTGTAGTCCACCAAAAAAATATAATCAATTTTGTTATTAATAAAAAACCAATCATAATTAGGGAAATGGATGGATGCTACGGCTGTCCTCCTTGTACAGCAGAATTCTAGGCTTGGCTCCCATCCTCTAGCTTCCTTGATTGCTAGCTGTTGTGCAATGGTGAGACAAATTGGTGTCTGTTATGTGAGCCACATATACAGGGAAAGGAATGCTGTGGCGGATTGTTTGGCTAAATGGAGCCATAACCTTGATCTTGGGTTGTGTGTGCTTGATGCTGCTCCAAGCTGGCTTGGTTATGTTTTAGTTGATGACTTATTAGGAGTTCCTAGAACTCGCTGGGTTAGTTTAGCTTCTGGCTAAAGTTTTGTTGTTTTGGGGTTTGACCCCCCCTCTTTACCAAAAAAAAAAACCAATCATAATTGATAGACTCCTTTTAGATCTCGAAAACAAAATCATACACTTAGGCCTAAAATTGATGCCCAAAAGTTTATATAACTTGAGCCTTTGTTTCGTTTATTACAATACTACTGAAACATTAAATATAAATTTCACATCATTTAATTACAATACCACCTTCTAGACTTCAAATAAAAATTTCACATAAGTTATTGATATTTTTGTTTGTTTGTTTGAGGGGTGTTCTTGTTCAAATTTTTTTGGTCAAGTCTGTGACTACAACTATTTGGATCTGACTTTATAATAGATATTTTCATTGTCAATTTTATTTTTATACGTCTAAAATCATGTAGTATTGAATTCACAACATTGTCTCTTCTTTACATAATTCATAAAACATTCAAAACAAAGTATATACATATTCTTCAACACGGCCCCTCACGTGGGATCAACATATAGTGGGCCACACATGCAGGGGCGGAGCTGTTCATAGGCCTGAGATGGCCTGGGCCCCCCCTATCATCTTCTCACCTCTTTGACTCTATAAAGAGTATAATATAGATTGCACAAAAAATCCCATAGTTTTAAGCTTGTGGCCCCCCCAAATACCAAACTCTACCTCCGCCACTGCACACATGCAACCAATTTCACATCGAAATCAATCATTTAAGCCTAACATGTTAACAATACGTATTGAGTAAGGGTCAGTGGCGGATCCAGGAATTTTCCTTGCAGGGGTCAACATCTAAAAGGTAAAAAAATTCTATACAAAATAGAAAAAAAAAAAAAATATTATAATTCTTAATTAATAGAAAAAACCACATTACAATTGTCCGCATTAAAAAAAGAAAAAAAAACAACAACAACAATATTAAACCACACCATTCACTTCTAAAGTAAAGAAATCAAAGCTTCATTTTTGCATAGCAGGAGACTTTAGTTTGGTCCTCTTGATATCCTCTATTGGGTTTTCACGCACTACTCCATATATTATATGAAAAGCTTTATATATGATCAAAAGCTTAATTTGTTAACTTGTTTTTTAATGAGGTAATATTTTAATTATTATAGTTTAATAATGTCTGCTTGCTTGCTTAATGAAAAAAAAAACTATCCTATTTTCTTTATTAAAATAACTATTTTGTTAACAATTTATAAATTTTAAAAATCCAAATTCCATGGCCCGAAAAAAAACTATGCTATTTTCTTGGATGCTCTACACAAGGCAATGAATTTCATTGCTGCTGTGTTCTATCCTTCATCGTTTTTCTATCTAGGCGAAGTACTGGTAAGATTACAAGGAAACTAATTTAAAACTCAGCTTATGCAAAGCATACTTTACAGATAGAAGCTCTGGCTTTTCCTAAAGAGAAATATAATTTGGATCAGTTAAAAGCCCAAACGTATAACCAAGTTTGGTGTTTCAAAATCCCTTCATTTGTTTCCATCTTCACCTTTTAAAAAGGTGGGGGCAAGCAGCTTCTCCAACAAGTAGCCCCTCCTTTTAAATTATCCCCTTACTGTGCGTTATTTTTGAGAATTTATCAAAAATAGCCAAAACTTGATCCTTAATTTCAAAAATGTCATTTTTTGTAAAATATTTCAAATATAGCAAAAAAACTCACCTAAATATACACAAATGCCCTCAAATTTAAAACCTGTATAAACCTAAAAAATAAACCTTATTAAATAAAAATTTGGAATATTTTTAACCCACGTTTGTATAGAAGAACAAAAGTTGAAATATATCATCCTATTTATTGATATTAGTCAATTTAAACTTAGTCCCAATCCAAGCATCACCAAACACCGGATGAGTGTTATTCAACTTAAGCCAATTCAAGCCAAGACAATTTCTGAGCATAGTTCATGCCAAGACAATCTTCCGAAACAAACGAGGCTGAAGGGACCAACTTGGCAAATGACTGAAAGACTTGTTGCCGGATCAATTGCGCAAGTCTGTCCAAATGACACCATTATTTTGTCTTATCTGATGGACCAATCCGCCGAGTGTTCCCCACACGTATAAATGCTGCACTGGCTTCTCAAAGAAGCTAAGAGCATCTCCAACCGATGTGTCAAAGCTGATGTGGAATGAAGGCTGGAGGTTGAGATGTTATTTTTGACATCCCAAAAGCAAGATGTCAAATGAATATTTTATTATTTTCTCTTTTCTTTTCTTTTTAATTTAAAATAAATCAACACTAAAATGTAATAAAATAATAATTTAATTTGACATATCGGGTGGAGGGTAAAGCTGTGTAAGATGTCAAATTGCCACATCAGCCATCAAATTTAAATTTGATGTTTGGTATTTGACATCTCCCTTGGAGATGCTCTAATAAGTTTCAAAATTGGCAGCCCATCCCACTAGTCACGTTGCCTTTTAAAAGCCACACAAACATATTTGTTCAATTTGAGTGACAAAGTCAAAAGAATTTTTCATAGAAAAAAATTGATTTGTCTTTTATGTGGAAAATTCTTTTGACTTTGTCACTCAAATTGAACAAATATGTTTGGGTGGCTTTTAAAAGGCAATGTGACGTGTGGGATGGGCTGCCAATTTTGAAACTTATTAGCTTCTTTAAGAAGCCAGTGCAGCGTTTATACGTGTGGGGAACACTTGGAGGATTGGTCCATCAGAGAAGACAAAATAATGGTGTCATTCGGACAGACTTGCACAATTGATCCGGCAACAAGTCTTTCAGTCATTTGCCAAGTTGGTCCATTCAGCCTCGTTTGTTTCGGAAGATTGTCTTGGCATGAACTATGCTTAGAAATTGTCTTGGCTTGAATTGGCTTAGGTTGAATAACACTTATCCGGTGTTTGGTGATGCTTGGATTGGGACTAAGTTTAAATTGACTAATATCAATAAATAGGATGATATATTTCAACTTCTGTTCTTCTATACAAACGTGGGTTAAAAATATTCCAAATTTTTATTTAATAAGGTTTATACGGGTTTTAAATTTGAGGGCATTTGTGTCTATTTAGGTGAGTTTTTTGCTATATTTGAAATATTTTACAAAAAATGACATTTTTGAAATTAAGGATCAAGTTTTGGCTATTTTTGATAAATTCTCGTTTTTTTTTTTCAAAACTTGAGCCAAAACGACGTCGTTTTGGCCAGGTCCTTAAAACCACTTAAGTGGAACGACGTCGTTTTGATGTCAGGAAAAAAAATAAAATTGAAGCGCTGGGCTCCTCGTGCTCGCTGGGCAGCAAGCAAGCTTGCTTGCTCTTGGCTATGGCTTCCCCCTCTTTGGGGCATTTGATCAAACACCTTCTGGGCATTTGCAGGGGTCAAGTTCTTGGGTTCCTATGGCGGATTCCGAGCTTGTGGGGGTCAATTGACCCCTCTTGCCCCTATGTGGATTCGCCACTGGTAAGGGTAAATGCTAATAATTCAGGCCCAATCAATTAGGCCGCTCTGATATCATGTTAAATTTCAGAAAGACGGATGAGCAGCCCATTATTAACAACACTAATATTATAGGCAACTTAACCACCTACATAGCTCAATCGGTGCCGAATTTTATCACAAAAAGCCTTGTTACTATTAGTAGTGGAACCAATATCCCCATCTTCAAAACTTGGAAATTGAAGGTGATTCCAAAATTTTAGTTCAAATTCTCACAAAGAAGATCCCTTGGTCCATTCGAACAATTATTCAAGACATTTGGCACTTATTTCAGCAATTTGATCATATTACCAATCACCATACCTATAGAGAAGCCAATCAAGTTGCTGACTTTTTAGCTACGAGAGGACAATCTCATCCTAATCCTTGTATTTGGTTTAAATTTCTTCCTTTTGATATTAGCTTTTATATGAAGTTGGATCTGTATGGTGGTAAGATCCATCGCAGATCTACTTTGCAACTTTCTTTTTTATTTTAAAAAAGAGTGTCTGTAATTACAAGTTGAAGGGCAATCCTGTAATTATCTTTGCAGCCAAAGTGATGAGCAACTCGAAAAGTTAAAAGTCAGTTAGCAGCTGACCAAAGAAACATCTCTCCTTTTTAACAGATCAGACAACTCGTAATTCCTTGTGTTCCACGTCTTTGAAATAAAGAAGAAAAAGAAACAGAAAAGCCTCAAAGGATTTTCCAGGGAAAAGAGAAAAAAGAAAAATGTAAAAAACCCAACTTCTTCACGAGGGAAAACACAGGGCCAGAAGTACAACTCTAATTCATCACGTCACAGAAAAGCCACGCATGACGCAAAGAAAGAGTACGTCTCAAGCAAATTGGAGAGAGTCTAAGACTTGGTCAGTTCAATGCACACTATATATATATATCACTCTTTTAATTCGAACCTGGGAAATTTCCATCCGTCTCATTTCGTTGAATCTTGGAGGCAAAGGAACTTGTAGAAAGTCAAGAACAACAAGGTCAAAAGATGGAACTTCATTCAACTAGTGCAACTTCTAAGAACATGCAAAGAGAAGTTCAAGAAGAAGAAGATAGGCCTTCATTCACCAACCACATCAAGGTTCTTGTTTCTTTCTCTCGCTTTCTCATCTCTGTCACCCATTTCTTGTTTCTTTCTTGTTCTTGCTCGTCTTTCTTTTCTCCCCTTTTCAAATTCCTTGCAATTTCCCTCTTTCCAATCTAATTTTCCAGTACCAATTTGGTTTCTCTTTGAACTTCACCAGTTGACTTTCTTGTTGATTTGCTGTGGATGCAGGCACAAGAGCCTAGCATCATTCCAACTGAGATATCCACGGCTGGGAAATTCCTCAGGAGGCTCTTTACAATTCTTTTTTACTTGCACTTGATCCTCATCGCCATCTTCATCGTCTTCCTTACACTGTATGGCCTCCTCATCTCCACCTCTCGCAATCACCATTTTCAACCCCTCAAGTTTTATCCTCCATTGCTCACTTCAACAGCCTGCTCTGCAATTGTTGCTTTCATATGGCAATGGGTCACTGGCTCAAGCCCTTCTAAAGCTATCAAGGCTGCCTTTTGGCTTAGCCCCTTGCTAACCTGCGCTGTCGGTGTACTGCTTGTATCTGTGGGTTCTGCTCAAAGTTTGGCCGCAGGCGTGGTTGCAGTCATTTGTGCCCTCATTCAATCCCTGTATGCCTGTTGGGTCAGTCCCCGTTTTGAATACACCATCCGGATTTTATCAGTTTCCACTGCTTTCCCTCCTGCTAAAACTACCATGTTAGTCCTTCAGTCAATTTCCACCAGCATTCTTTACTCATGTTTCTTGGTGTCCAGCATTGGAAGAGCCACCGCCACCAAAAGTAGTTTGAATGTGCTGTTCCACTCAGGAATCTTGCTGAGCATGGCATGGACTATGCAAGTAATCAAGAACATACTTCTTGTTACTGTCTCACGCATCAAGTACATGCACTTTGCATGGGGAACAGATATTGACACACTTAAGGCTTTCCGCGACACCCTTAAGCACTTGATGGGGAGTATCTGCATTGGCTCCATCTTGGTTCCAATTCTCGGGGTTATTCGGGGCTCTGCCCGAGGCATGAAATTGGTTGCAGGGGATACCGACGAGTTTCTGTTTTCATGTGCCAACTGTTATGCAGGAATGGCTTCAACGCTGGTAATGTATGGGAACCGGTGGGGTTTTGTGCACGTAGGGGCGTATGATAAGGGCTTCGTGCAGGCATCATCAGATACTTGGGAGATGTTCAGGAGTGCGGGATTGAAAGAATTAATCGATTTGGATCTCACAGGATCATTCTGCTTTCTTTCTGGGGTGGCAGCAGGTGCAATATGCAGCCTAGCGAGTGGAACTTGGGCTCTTGCGATTCATAAGAGCTATGCCACAGAAGTTTCAATCTATGCATTCTTCATCGGCTATTTCATGGTAAATAACTCTAGCTGTACATTCTCTTTGCCCACAACCTTACAAATATCAATACCTTGATGTATTCTGACTTTGGCTTTGATGTCTGTGATTTCAGTGTAGGATTGCTATGGCATGGCCCCAAGCATGTGTTTCGTCTTACTATGTGGCTTATGCAGAAAATCCAGAGAGCGTTCGCTTTGACTCGACCATCCCCGTTCGCCTTGATGAGCTCCAGAGATTTCAAGCATAACAATCGCAAGCTATTAACAAGTCATGCCTATCTCAGGAGCAGCTGGACTAAAGACTCATTCTCAAATCATTCAAGATTGATATATAGGACAGTACCACAAGAGATAAGATGCTGCTAAACATAAAAACTAGTAATTTTTCGGCTTGTATATGTCCATAATCTTAGACTCCATCTTTACCAGACCATGGAATTTCGACCTAGCATTTATTCTGTTGGTTATACTACATGAAAACTTGTAACTTTCGTTCTTGTATATAGGTTCAAATTTTACCAAAAGACAACAGGTTTACATTGAAGTTCCCTTAATTTCTCTTTTAAGCTTAATTTGCTGAAGGCAACTCTGATGCTTATTTGTCTGTAAAGCATATGCAGTTCTGAGAATTTCAACATGATAAATAGCGCATAAAATCTGAGGGAGAATAGCATTGCCAAAACTAAATGAATCACATACATTACTGTTACACTCGAATACAGATTTATCGTAGAATCAGCCACCATGAACCAAAGAATACGAGAAGGCTTTACGTCTATAATACAAGTTACTTGCACATGCAACAAATCCAAGGAATGAAGATAAGCGAACCAGTAGGTCATCCTAAATGGCCACGGCCACCGCATTCTGAACACATAATGTTACCGGTTCCCCCACAACCTACATGAAATAATTATAGCATTAGCATATGATCATTCGTCTTATACAATCAATACTATGTATTATTGACAATCAAGTGGAGTCATCTCTTTCTTCTTAAACGGCTATCATGAACTATAAAATTTCACTCATCCAAATCAAACAATCACATAAGAAAAGAGTCTACCAAAATTCAAAAAAATTCTGAACCTACCTATAGATACCTAGAATACAATAACTTGTGGAGAAAGTATTCAAGTTTAAATTCCACACTATCATAACAACTTATTTAAGTAGATGGAAAACATCCATTCTAGCTCAAGACTTCTTCGCCTTCAAATTACAATCTTATGCATAACTCATTTCGAACAGAGTAACAATCCATGAAGACAAAGTTGTGATCTTTCTCCATTTGACCCCACTTCGGGGAGAAATTTGGATGAGAATGATAGAGCCTAAGTATATATAATACACAATGACAAGATGTTACTACTGATCCTACCTTCTTTAGAAAATTAGTAAAGTCTGTTCTGAACAAGAATTGACAAAAACAAACAACTAACTTGTCATTGGCTCTTTAGTCAGAAGGTGGTAAGGTTAAACAACCCCCCCTCCCTCCTCCAAGCTGTTACTGGTAATACAATCCATTTAATTTTTTTTGCATATTTGTGCAATGTACTGCATTTTCATTTTATAGTTAACTTGAACAAACAACCCAATTTTGAAGTTGGCAAAGACCATACTAATCAAAACAAATTGTAACTCATACTTGCTAGAAGTCAAATTATAAATGGGAGTGCAAGAATGTCCAATGTGCTTGCACATGTGTCTGTAAAACTCAGCTTTTAGAGGAAGAAAAGTTATTTACCTAGGCAGCGGACTTTGACAATAATGCCCTGGCTCTCCAATATTGAATCAACATACAGGCCTGAACCAGAACAAGTGGTGCAAAGGATGGCACCTTTGGCTTCACAATCAATGCATCGGGGCTTATTTCCAATGACTTTCTCGGCCAAAGATATCCCAATAGGCTTCTCAATTCTCTCTTCTGGTACAGCCATATCATAACAAAACAGAGATTCAAGACTACTTCTTCGTTTATCCACATCCCCAGCTGAGCACTCAGCCTATAGCACCAAATAAATGTTGTAAGAGATTTAGACTCATCATATACTTTTACGGAAGAATATATGATTACAGGATACTTCAAATCTCAATTAGTTACAAAAATGAAGAAGTCTTCAATCTATCCTCAATGTGTACATAAGGACACACAGCTGCGTGCACAATCATGCACAAACTGAGAAATGGAACTCTAGATAGCATTAGCAATTTGAAGAACTAAATTAATTCTTACTGAATGTCAACAAGAAGGAAATAAAAACCCAAAGGAACCAGAAAATCAACAGATATTTGCGTTAAGCACATGCCCATGTGTACTTTGATTGGTTATATTGCTCCTTCTAAATTCATTATCTTTGATCTTCAGGTTCAGTAAATCTTTATCAACAGTAAAATCCAACAAACATAAAAGGTTATTTGCTCAACCAAAAAAAAACATGGTCAACCCACAAAAATGCAAAAGTGATAGAAATTAATGCATCAAGTTAAAGGGAAATTAAAGAAACTCCTAGGGATGCCAATTCGATGAGCAACCAATCCACTACTACTTTCTTCAATAAATCAACAACTCAAAACAGAAATTCCAGGAAAATAAAAGAATATGCACGAAAAGAGAAGGGCAAGAGACATAAGCTAACCCCAAGTGAAGCAGAAGGAGAAGCAGAGCCGTTGGGAGAGATGGCAGTGATTTTGGTGATGGCCCTAGTTCCTTTGAAATGAAACCCAGATGTAAATTTGTCATTGAAGTTCAATTTTGTCGAAGAAACAGGGATGGCAGTAATCAAAGACGCCATATTCACAGCAGCCGCAGCAGCAGCAGTAGAACCCATTGATTAATTTTGATGTTAACTAACGATCACATAGACATTACAGGGACGGAAGAGAAACTAAAAATAATATGTAACGAAATAATATGCAAAATTGAAACTAAAATGAGCAAGAAGAAAAACTTTGGTGTAATCGACTTGAGATTGGTTTGTTGGTTCTTGATGTTATCGAATAATTTCTTTTGGGCTGAGGATGGCAGATGGCCCAAGCTCACATGTCTACGGCCCCATTGAGCCAAAAAAATGGCCTGGTCCTGCTTATTTAGGCTTGCTGAGGCCCGATCAAATATGTAATATAATATGCGTTTAATAGCTGAGATAATAATTTATAAATAAGGGTTAAGAGTTAACTGTCAATCTACCCCCTAAATTTGTACACTACTTTCAATTTGCACCCTGACTTTTTATTTGGAAAATTAAAGATACGAATTATTTTTTTATCACCAATTCCCCCCCTACCATCTAAATCAACTTTTTGACATCTAATAGTCCGTCAAATTGTCACTGTTCAAAGGGTAGTTTCTTCTCTCCACCCTAATAACTCCAATCAACCCCTTTCCCGATCACACAAGTCGTCAATTTAAAAAGAAATAAGAAAAACAAAGTAACTATTAGTAAAGGAGGGTTTGTTTTGGGGAAGAGGAGATTCGACGATTCAGCACTGAATAGATGATTTGAAGATTGAGGGTTTCAAATCGGTGAGATTCTTGAAACGGGTTTTGTGGATTCGACGAAATATGGCTCCAATTATGCATAGCAGTGGTCGTCCTCCAAAGTACAGTAAGTCTTCTTTTTTCTCTTTTTGAGTCATTGTGGTCCAATAGCGTCAGTAGAATAGTGTTTCTTATCTCCCTTCTGTAAAGTAGTTTAGTTGATATTCTTCATTTTTGTTTTGGGTGATATTCCTTTTTGAAAAGGAAATATATTTGTGGTCCCAAGGGTAGTGCATGTGATTTGTCTGTGCTTGGTCTATAACTTTTGGTTTGTCTGATGTGAGCAAGAGTTTTTGTTTTGTCAAAAGTAAATGTGTTGTTATGGCTATAAATGTAAGTTGTTGGTGACATTAAGTGTTGTTATGCCTTTGTAGTTGATCCAGATAACTTCACTATGGAGGTTCACCATGGAGGAAATTTTAAGAAGTGGAAATATTTGGGTGGTAGGGTACAATGGATAGATAACTATATTGAGGATCATTTTTCAATGTCGGACATGTATGACATTGCTACATCACTCGGATACAACCAGTTGAAAACATGTTTTCACTATAGAAGCACAACGAAGGCTTTTCTTCCACTAGAAACAAATAGCCATGTACTTGAGTTTGTGCAACAAATTCCTTCATCTAGGGTTCAGAATTTGTACCTCTAACATAAGCCAAAACCCCCTCCTGTTAGAGAGTCAAGCATCTGCATCTACACCTACATTTCACTTTGATGGTTCGCTTCACCCAAATTTACACCAAGTTGATGTAGAAGCTTATGTGAATACTTTCGATTGTGGTCAATAGAGTTGAACAAGATCCTAGTGAGTTTGTGGATGTGGCAATTAGAGTTGATGGTTTGAATGTTGAAGATAAAGGGACAAGCTTTAATGTTGTGGTAGACACATTGGATTTTATCTTAAAAGTAAAGGCCAAACAATCATTTGAAGGCGATTGATAAAGGACTCTGTTAATTCATTTTCAATATGCGTATGTGCAACCGGATGTTCAATACCAATGCTAATGGACATGCAATAATCATCAAAGCTTGAGATGTAAACTCACCAACATTATCAAGACGAATTGTCTTAATTGGATAGTTAGGAAATTATGCCCTCAATTTGATTATTTGAGCAAGAAGCTTAGCAAATGCAATAGAACAAGTAAAAAGTAGGCAAACATGCGACCATCTTGATGATGCGTCTATTAAAACCATAAAAATAATGAAATGGCCCACATGGTGGATGAATAGGTCCACATATATCTCCTTGGATTCGTTGTGAAAACGTTGGGGATTCACTAGCAACTTTCAAGGGAGATGGTTTAATAACCAATTTTCCTTGTGAGCAAGCCTGACATGGACAATCACTAGATAAAAGAATCCTCTGGTTCTTTAATGGATGACCATATGAATTTTCAATTATTCTACGCATCATTGTTGACCTCAGATGGCCAAGTCGGTCATGCCAAAGCATAATTTGGATCACTGAACTTCTGGTTCATCATGATATTTGATTCTATTGCACTTATAGTTGTATAATACAAGTCAGATGAGAAAGCTGGAAGTTTTTCTAATACATGCTTCTGCCATGAAACAATAGAAGTAATAAAAAGATTTTCTATATTCCCCTCATTTGTAGTTTCAATATGAAAACCCACTTAGGGCCAGTTTGGCATTGCTGTGCTGTGAAAATAATCGCTGTCAGATTTGCTGTGAGAGAAATCAGCTGTAAGAGAAAGCAGTTTGGCGTTTGGTAAAATTTTAGTTAAAAGTGTTGTTGATATTGATTTCAACAAAATTAGAAAATGATTGCCGCATAATTATTAAACCCAACGCCTCTTCGAAACTGATTCCTGCATAATCAGAAAATGACAGCACCTCATTAGCTGTTTTCCCTTATAGCTTTCTCTCACAGCAATTTTTAACAATAAGTGATTTTCTCATAGTTTACCAAACGGGTTGGGCTTCCCAAAATTTTTAAAAAATCACTTATCACCCCAAATAAGCAATGCCAAACGGGCACTAAGACGTATATCCTTAAAACTAATCAGATTTCTTCTAGATTTGACAAAATATAAAGTCTCTTTGATATAAATGTGTGTTCCTCCAGGCAATATTATATTTGCTCTTCTAGAGCCTTCTATTAGCTTTGCACTCCCTAAAATTGTATTGACATTGGCTTTTACTAATTTTAAGTTTGAAAAATATTTCTTATCCAGAAGAGTTGTATGTATTGTTGCACTGTCCACCAAACATACATCTCCATCATGCATCTTGGAATTACTCAAGGATTTGACATTTTCCATGTTTCTTCATTTAAAGAAAAATACATATAATAAGTTTATGAATAAATATAATAATAACAATATATATATATTATTAGATTAGATCTTTTATTGGCTTGAAAGCATTACAAATGAAAAGCTGAAACTTAAATCATAAATTCATATCGTTTTATTGAATTGAAATAAAGCAACATAGCATTAGTCAATATTGGGGTTCCTATCATTGGCATCATCATCACCATCCTTCATATTTTCATCACCAACATTGGTATTTCCATCACCAAATGAATGGTGAAATGTGTTGCTTGGTTCCACAAAGAAATCTGACACATCCAAATGGGTGATATCCATTGGCTCAGTGTTGAAATAAAAAAATCGGCAAATAAATTTTATAATTTATTTCAAATAAAAAAAGTAAGTGATAAATGCAAGCCAAGATAGGTTTCCAAAATTTTGGGATATCTGTTATGTTTCAAATTGGTGAGGCTAAATTTGATCAGCACTTATCTGTAATTCAAAAGTGTTGTTCCCTCAAAGGAGTCTTATCTAGTTGGCCTATAAAAAGTCTATAATATAAAAAATAAAGGGATAAAAAAAAACAAAGGAGAAGCAGTCGACATATTGAAAAATGACTACTGGAGAAATTAGAGCAGTGCAAAGAAGAAAGAAAAAATTTTCTACAGGTATTTTTTCATCTTTATTTCTCTTTTCTATGTTAGGCATAGCATGCCACAAATCCATGGGTGAGAAACCCCGAAAATATTTGGATGCAAATCCATGGGTGAGAAACCCCGAAATCATTTGGATGTAAAAATCCATGTGGGTGAGTAACCCCGAAAAGATTTGGATGCAAATCCATGGGAGTAACCCCAAAATTATTTGGATGTAAAAATCCATGTGGGTGAGTAACCCCGAAGCTCTGCAGATTGGCTTGAATGGGTGCTGGTACATATAACAGCAACAAACAAAAAAAAAGACAGCCACGTTTGTTTTGACAGCTTGGTGTTGCTTGCATTTAGCAGAAACAAACAAATTTGAGAAATTGATGATTGAAGCTGGAGCATTAAATCACACAGCCCTTTGGAATTAATGGTTTGTGCTGGTTCGCATACAAAAGAACCAAGAAAGGGCCCAAAAAAAATAGGTTCCACAAAAAGAAAGAAGGCTTGAAAGTGGAGGAGGCCACGAACAGACTTTGGAATTGTGTTTTGCAAACAAGCAAAGCAAGGGCATGGCTGCTGGTGTGTGAACAGACGAAAAAAAAATATAATAAAAAATGTTGGAGAAGGAGAAAAGTCAACATACAAAACCACAACAAAATTAGGAGGAAGGGAAAGTGGCGTACACAGCTACTTGGTATTGTTGAAGAAAAAGGAAAAAGACAAAAAAAAGTCTGGGGACCTTTTTGATTGCGGCAGTTTTTTTTCTTCTTCTGGTTTTCTCCTTTCGACAAAGGCTCTGTACCAATTGTGACTCGGTGTACTCTTTTAAAGACGGAACAGATACAATGTTTGCTTTCAATTTGGACTGCTCTCAGGCAATCCAGATAAATATGGGAGTGGCAAAGCCTGGTTATATTTGAAAACAAACTCTACAAGAGTTTCATGGTTATCAGGTTTGGCTTCAATTGGCTGCTGGACCAAAGTTTTTCTTATGTGGGCTCCTTGTTCGTGGGCTAACTGTCAACAAATAGCAAAGGCCCGAAATAGATTAATAGGCTGTCAGAAATAATTGCTCAGTAATTCTTAAAAGTCCAATATATTTAATGGGTGGTCAAATAAATACCCATTAAATTTATAGAGGCCCAAATTTCCTATTATGTGGTTAATGGATCCATTTAAAAAATCCTCAGAGCCATATTTGGATCCAAATGTAAATGTCAATTTTAGAAAATTAGTGAGTTAACAAAAATTGCTCATTATTTTTTTTGGACATTGACAAAAAGAAAGATGGTACAAAACCATCCAAATTTCCTCATGGGTCATCTACCCATGAAAATTTTAATGAGATTAAATTCAAATCTCTCAAACAGAAATCCTCAATTAGTGGGCCATACTTACCCATTAATTTCCCATTATTCCCATGGGTCATCTACCCATGAAAACTTCAATGAGATTAAATCCAAATCTCTCAAACACAAATTCTCAATTAGTGGGCCACACTTACCCATTAATTTCCAATTTTTCTCATGGGTCATCTACCCATGAAAATTTCAATGAGATCAAATTTACATCTCTAAAACACGAACTCTCAATTAGTGGGCCACACTTACCCATTAATTTTCGATTTTCCTCATAGGTCATCTATCTTTGAAAATCTTCAGATTGTCTCCAAGACACAAATTCTTAATTAGTGGGTGTAGGGGTCTTTTTCTTCAGGCAGCAAATGGGCTGGGCTGATGAAGTTGTCCCCTTTGTCTAAGTTCGAAAATTAAGCCCTAAAATGCTTCGAAAGGGCAGCAAAGCCTTAGGAAGTATTTTGGTTATCTTTACCAACAAAAACAACAGCAATTTACAGATAATTTCTTTATGTTTACATATAAACTTTCGAGCTTGGCATGAGAGAGTGGCATGGGAGCAAAATTATCATAGGTTTAGCACTTTAGAGAGAGAGAGTTGTGGGCTCCTACGAAGGACAGAGGTTCTAATGGAAGAGAGGAGGGGTTCTAAGGAGGATTGGTGGAGAGTTTTGGGTGATTTTCGTAGCTTCCGGCAGCTTGGCGGAGACACTGCCAGAATTTCTGTCGATCAGCCAAAACATAAATTGTTGGGTTTGCAAGTGAGAGAGAGGAAGCTTGCTCTCTGAAGGTTGGGTTGTTCTGTGTTGGGTAAAAGATGCCCTATTTATAGTTGCTGGGGTTCGTTCTTCTCCAAGAAACCCTAATGGCCTCCATCCTATTTTTGCAAAGTTCTTCCTTTCCTTTCTCTCCTTATCCTTTCCATCATCTTCTTTTGGTGAAGTCAACTCCGCTTCTTTGCATAAAATCAGGGGTTTTGGGAGCTCAAGACCCCCTTTACCGCGGCTGCCTCTGAGGAGGATTTCTACTTTCACCCATTTCCTTTCCTCTCTTCCTTTCTCTCCCCATGGCCAAACCTAATGAAGGAAAGAAAGTGGGTATACATGCTAGTTCAAGGGATGGCGTCCTCCCCTGCGCCCCAATATCCTTTGGCCCCTTTAATGCTTTTGCTTGGAATTCGCTCCTCCCATGGAGAACCTCCTGGCAGCCCCTCCTCCTGTAGATCCTTTGGTCCCTTCGTGGCTTTCTGTTTCAGCCACATGCTGAGGGCCTTGGACCTTCTTTATTCAAATTGCATGGGCCTTTTAATATGGAAGGCCAAGTTATTTAACTAGTGGGCTAAGTTTACCAAATATTTTGGGCTTTGTGGGCTATTAGAGATAGTGGGCTATTTTTCACTAAGGTGATGGGCTATTCTCTCTCTTGTGCTTACCCACGTTTGGGCCTAAAAAATAGGCTTGAGTCCCGAGGCCCCCAAGCGACCCGAGACTTCCATTTTTCAACCCGCTGATGGGCCCCATGACAACTCGTTACCATCCATACCACAACCCACTCAAGCAAGCCCCGGGCATTTGAGTGGCTTGGGCCCACTTAAGCTTGTACTGCAATTGGGTGTGAAATAATGATTTCCCACTTGGCATGGCATGTTGCTTGGCATGCTTTCAATTATGACGCTTGATAAGATAATTAGCATGGATTCGCAGAGCTAAATGCATTTTTATAACTTTAATTTCAGTTTCTAGCATGATGGATTTTTATTTGGCATGGCATGCGAAGTATAACTCGTGCATGGCAGATTTTTGCGTGCTCCAAATCAAGTCTTCTCTCAATAATATATCGCTTTGGGCTAGGAATTTATCCGGGCCCAACCATGGATTTTTTGGGCCTCAACAGTGGGCCACACTTACCCATTAATTTCCAAATCATTTTGGAACTACGTCAGTTTGATCCTGTTAAGGGTACATAGGCAATCTAGCATCCTACTAGACGCAACCACAACAAAATTTGAATCATTGGTTACATCAACCAAATTCCCACAAATCAAATATCCGTATGTACACAAATTCTAAATTATTGGGCCACACTTACCCATTAATTTCCAAATTTTGGAACTACGCCGGTTTGATCCCATCCAGGGTACGTAGGCAATCTAGCATCCTAATAGACGCAACTGCAACCAAATTCCCACCAATCAAATCTCCATACAAATCATTTTGGAACTACGCCGGTTTGATCCCATCCAGGGTACATAGGCAGTCTAGCATCTCAATAGACACAACTGCAACCAAACCAAATCTCAAATGGTACAACACCACACCAAATCCCAAGTGGTACAAAACCACGCCAAAATCCCAAGTGGTACAAAATCACATCGAAGGTCCGAGTGGTACAAAACCACGCAAATTAAACAATCTTTTCCGAACTACGTTGGTTTGATCCCTTCGAAAGGGTACATAGGCAATCTAGAGATTCAATCTAAATGCAACCGCCCAAATCTCAAATCCAAATAGAATCCCTGGTTTATTCTTAACCAAATTCACACCAAATACACATCAAAATCGAATCCCTGGTTTATTCAGCTAAATTCACTCAAACACTTTCTCAATCAAATTCATTCAAATTTCCCCTTTGCAATGAGTCATTTATTCATTGCAAATCTTTCAACTACGAGAGGTTTGATTCCCGGGAGGGATACATAGGCACCCTGAGGTTGGACTTGGGAGCAGCCGCAAAACCAAACACACACGTTCTGTTTCTTTATGATGGAATCAAAGGGTGTTCCCTTGAAGCAAGGGATTGTAATTAAGAGACTCGCGTCTCGAATGGGTCGAACCTAAAATAATAAAACCCCATTATTTAATTAGTGGTGGTGAAATTATGTTCGAAGGGACACATTTTTCTTCAACACTCAGTGAAATCATAAAAAATGTGGCTGAAATCGATGAAGTTTGTCTTTTTTCTCTTTTCCCTTTCCCTTAATTGATGCTTGAAAAAGATTAACAAGGTGCTTCGCTGTACGACAGTTATGAGACCAATGTCCTTTCATGCCACACCTATAGCAAGCCTCATCAATTTTCTTTTTAGAATTATTCCACACACCTTTTCCTTTTCATTTTCCTTGTCTTTCTTCATTGTTATTCCACTTTTGGTGGTATGGTGCACTTTTCTTATTTGAGGCCTGATTGTGACCACCTCGGTTTCGAAAATTATAATGACCATGACCACGGCCACGACCACAGCCATGATTGCTTACATTCGCTTCAGAGAGTGATGCATTTTGCATTTGCTTCAGGAAATGATGCATTTTGCATTTGCGTTAGGAAATGGTTTTGAGCTAGTTGGCTGGGAATGATGATTTTTCATTAAAAGCTCATTGTTTTGTTCAGCAACAAGGAGACATGAAATCAGTTGAGAATATTTTGTAAATCCCCTTTATTGGTATTGCTATTGTAGGAGCACGTTGGATGCATGAAAAGTTGTAAATGTTTTCTCCAACATATCTTCATCAGTAACCGTGTCTTTACACAACCTCAGATGAGAGACAGTTTTGAACATTGCTGAGTTATACTCATTCATTGTTTTGAAATCCTGCAAGCGCAGGTGCATCCAATCATAACGAGCCTATGGAAGTATTATACTCTTCTAATGGTCATACATTTCTTCCAAATTTTTCCATAGGATAGCGGGATCCTTCATCTCAATGTATTCAGATGTCAACCCTTCATGAAGGTGATGGTGGAGGAAAATCATAGCTTTCGAGCGATCCTGCCGGGATGTTTCATTTCCTTCCGTGATGGTATTTCCAAAATCCTTTGCATTCAAATGAATTTCAGCATCGAGGATCCATGTCAAATAGTTCTTGCCAGAAATGTCAAGTGCAACAAACTCAAGCTTCGTGAGATTTGACATTGTTGAATACGTCTAAAAAAATAAAAATAAAAAATTTCAGAACTAATTAATTGTCATGAAAAATTAAAATATGCCTCAATAATAAAAAGGTGATCATATTACTAAAATAAATAAATAAATGAAAATATGCATAATTAGTCACTCAAAGCTATATGTTTGAGTTCTATAAATTTAGGACTTCAAGCTCTAAATTAATTATGTAACTTAGAACTTCGGGTTTCATACTTCGACATGAGATTTGAATTTTATGTGTGTGACAAATAATTGTTTCGCCGATACATACATTAACATCCACCATCCCAATTTCTCATTGCGATTCATGTCATTGACGTAGTTACCACGATAGACTCTCATACTTGGAAGATTTGGTATTCCATCGCATCGCTCTATTCCGTTGCAGAGGTAAAATAGGTAAAAATTTTCTATTATGAAGAAAAAAAAACACCATGGAGGATCTTCGGCTGGAGACTTCAAAAGAATTGAACGTGCACCAATTTCAAATAGGAAATACAAAATCAACTCTTCACGGTTAGGTTGTTCCATGCTCCAATTTCAAATATGACAGTTGCTCCATTAGTTATGCAGATAGGACCGACATGAAATTTGAATTTTTTGTTTTGTGTGATAGAAAATTGTTTTGCGTGCCTCATTTAGCATACGTACTTTGACATCCACCAACTCAATCTCTTATTGGGATTCATGTTATTGGCGTAGTTACCACGATAGACTCTCTCATTCTATAGCGTTTCTTAAACACTATTATATATATTCATAAATATTCTATCTCATTTACCTTCCGTGTAGCTTTAATATTCTAGCATACACCGTCCCTTTCACAAGACTTATGACATTAGTCTTATGCTATATACCCAAAAAACCAATGAAATTTTTGGTTTAAGCATCATTGTTATATACCCAAAACCTATTTTGTCCAAGTCTACTCTTCTCAATCCTTCTTCAAATTCAAGTTTAATTGTGCAAGCCTCTTCTCAATCCTTGCCTCCACTTCCATCAACTTACTCGTGGTCAATAAAAAAAATTGCTTACAATCTTACAGAGAAGTCTGAAGCTGGCGAACGTTAGCCTTGCTCGCCCTCACTTCCGCCTTGACTCTTGACAACTCTCCATCATCACCAGCAGCCACATACTCCTCTGAGTTCTCTTCCCCTATCCCTATAAGTCATCTTCTTCACTCTCACAAGTCTCTGTAATGCCCACATCCTCCTCCCCAATCTTGTTTATCCTAGTAATCACAAACTTCTTTTTTATCGAGTCAATCTTGTTCATCTTCCCTCATACTTATACATGAGATTTGAATTTTATGTGTGTGACCAACAATTGTTTCGCCTATATGTACATCGACGTCCACCATCGTAACTCTCATTGTGATTCATGTCATTGTCGTAGTTACTACGATAGACTCTCATACTTAGAAGATTTGATATTCCATTGCATTGCTCTACTCCGTTGCAGAGGTAAAATATGTTGAAATTTTATATCCTAAAGGAAAAAAGAAATCATGGAGGATCTTTGGTTGGACACTTCAAAAAAATTGTACGTGCACCTGTATGAGCTTGGTTGTTGTTTATTATGCATTGGAGGTAGGAAATACAAAATCAACTCTTCACGATTGTTGTTTTCTTGTGTTTGATTTGATGAGACATGACGAAACAAAGTCTAGAGACCAAATCAACCACAGTCCAAACAACAAAAACAAACCATAACAGCATCACAAGAAAACAAAACCAGAAAATCAAATCAAAAAGACATGCCCAACACCAAAGGTAAAAAGAAAATCATAGGCAAGAACCAAAAACACAAAGAGAAGAGAAAACATACCAATATAGGAAGGAATCCAACATCAATCAATTCCAAAGCAATGAAAAACACAAAACAAACAAGAAATAAGTCTTAAATGCGGAAGAATTCAAGAGAGTATGAAGAACAAACAAAGTGCTTACCTTTTGAAGACTAAATTTGAGCTTGGAGCCAACAGTTTCGTAAAGGATGGCCTCAAATCAACATGGAAGGACTAAGAACCGTCGAAAAAGAGAACAATTCGGTAATGACAAGTGATTTCGACGGGATAGAGTGAATTCCCAATGTGAAATCCTAGAGTGAGGAAGCCAAAGATTTGAGGTGAACGAGCAAGAAATTGGGGTTAAAAAGAAGGGAGAACCTCTAGACATCACGTTGGCACAACAAAGTGGGAAGATTAGGGAGTGAAAATTGAAGAAAATCGAGGAGAGAAGAGTGGAGATACAAGCTGTGCTCAAGCGGAATGAGGGTAGATGATGACCTGAAGTGCGAACCAGATTTTAAACTTGAAAAGCGCAACGCCCACTCGAGTGGAACTAATACGCACTCAAGTGGCATAACGCATAAAAATGGTTCGCTTGAGCAGAAATCAGGCACTCGAGAGCCAGAATCCAGGTGTGGGATTTTGACTTTAAACAAATTGGAGAAATTTGGACCAAAACTCCCTCTCAATATATGCTATATGCAAGAAACAAATGAAAAATAAACAACACACGTATGATGCATGATGCGTGAGTATTGTAATCATGAAAATGGTAAGGACAAGTATATTGGCTTCCCACCTCAATCTCTCTAAATTAGAAATTGAAGATGGTTCTAAATTCCTGATTCAAATCATTCAGATATCAAATTCCAAATCCCTGGTCTCTTAAACAAGTGCAAGCTTTCTTACAGTTGTTGCTAATTGAAGACATCTTCCCTTCACAAACTTAATGATGACCATTTTCTGATCAAATAAAGCACTACTACTATGAAATAGATTTTGTTTTTCTTCTTCAAGGGGTATCAAGATTACAAAAGTGAATTGAACAGTTAATTTGGCATCGAAATCAATAGTAGCCATATTACACATTCTAATTGTTCCTTTCACATCTCATCAAAGCTATATTACAAGCATAATGGCGACATTCTTTTGATAAGATAAAATTGTAATATTACGAAATAAAACAGACACCTCCAATAGAAACTATGAGAAAAATCCAACTAAAAAAAAAAACAAAAGCAAAAGAAACAGACTAGCTAGCCTAGGCTACCACAACAAACAAACATAAAAGTCCAACTCAAAACACATTACACCACCAAACGAAAACTATCAACAAACAAACATAAACGGGGTACACCAATGCTTCCCAAAACTGTCAAAGAAGGCCTCCATTCCCATTCCCTCAACCTCCGTGGAAGATTGTAGCGGATCATCGTCACCATCATCAAACTACATCAAACAATTTAACCAATTCAATTAGATAGGCAGGTGTCACTACAAAACAAAACTCCTTTAGCAAGGGAATTTTTTTGTCGAAAAAAGCCTTTTGCCGTCCGAAATACCCTTTTACGATGGTAAAAGTCCGTCGGAAGTCATCGGTAAAACGCTGGTTGGAAATACTTCTTTTTCGACCATTCCGTCGGAAATAATGTATTTCCGACACCCATATTTCATAGTTATTGCTTAAATTTTTATTGAAAATGAATTTTTAAAATAACCATGCATATTTATTTCCGACCCGTACATGTGGTTGCAATTACTTATAAGATTGTTGGAAACAGTTTTTTTTAATCAAGATTTCGCGAATTCATATTTTCGACCAATGAGTGTTGTCGAAATTACATTTTTCAACAATGATATATTATTTTTCAACATTGTATTTTTTTTGGGAAACAAATTTCAGCCCCATGCCATATTTCCAACACAACATTTTTTGATCGGAAAAAAAACTTTTACCGAGGGAATTTCGGGGCCCTCGGAAAATGTTGGTCGGTAATGACCCTTTAATTGGTAGTGTGTTTATCATATTCTTCTCTCTCTAAGAATTCAACTAATTCAAACCAACAAAATTATAAAGGAGCTTGGAATTCAACCAATTATAGGCAAGTGTTTAACAGATTCTTCTGTTTTCGAGAATTCAAACCAACAAAATATAAAGGACCTTGGAGTTCACAACTTTCAAATACATACGCATTCAAACCAACAAAATTATACTAAGCGATTTTTCTGTTTATGGGAACTCAACCAATACAAACCAACATATTATCAATGAAAATCAACCATATAGTTGCATAACCAAAGACTAAGATTCATGGTGAATAATGAATTCAATTTTAACTTGAAGTTTATGCACCTTTATCTAGGACAAGTCTCAAACTTGTTTATACTTGTCATATGCGAGAGGATAAAAAGGGTTATACTTCAAAATATAACACAGCATCTCTATTGATTCCTCACATACAAAATATACAATTTGTTGTTCTTCATCGACTTTCAACCACATTCCGGGGTTATCATCATTTAGTACCTAATGCCCTATTTCATCAAAATTTGAATAATTTTGACGTATATATCACCTTATAGCATTTAGTTGCCGAATCTTGACCTCTCATTGAAGCCCAAAATAAGTGATAGGTTATGTCAAACCACCTTACTTCGCCTAAGCAATGATAGGCTTCTAACTCGGAAATAATCATCATATTTCCGAAAAACATACGTTTTGTCGTTAAAAAAGTTGGCTCTAAGTCTTCCCGCTAAATAAATTACATTTCCGATGACCATAGAGACTTTTTTCGAGGGTATTTTTCTTCAGAAACATATTTCAGCCCCATGCCATATTTCCAACACAACATTTATTGGTCGGAAAAAACACTTTTACCGAAGGGATTTCGGGGCCCTCGGAAAATGTTGGTCGGTAATGTCCCTTTTGTTGGTAGTGTGTTTATCATATTCTTATCTCTATCTAAGAATTCAACTAATTCAAACCAACAAAATTATAAAGGAGCTTGGAATTCAACCAATTACAGGCAAGTGTTTAATAGATTCTTTTATTTTTGAGAATTCAAACCAACAAAATATAAAGGACCTTGGAGTTTACAACTTTCAAATACATACGCATTCAAACCAACAAAATTATACTAAGAGATTTTTCTGTTTATGGGAACTCAACCATTACAAACCAACATATTATCAATGAAAACCAACCATATAATTGCATAACCAAAGACTAAGATTCATGATGAATAATGAATTCAATCTTAACTTGAAGTTTATGCACCTTTATCTAGGACAAGTCTCAAACTTGTTTATACTTGTCATATGCGAGAGGATAAAAAGGGTTATACTTCAAAATATAACACAGCATCTCTATTGATTCCTCACATACAAAATGTACAATTTGTTGTTCTTCATCGACTTTCAACCACATTCCGGGGTTATCATCATTTAGTACCTAATGCCCTATTTCATCAAAATTTGAATAATGTTGACGTATATATCACCTTATAGCATTTAGTTGCCGAATCTTGACCTCTCATTGAAGCCCAAAATAAGTGATAGGTTATGTCAAACCACCTTACTTCGCCTAAGCAGTGATAGGCTTCTAACTCGGAAATAATCATCATATTTCCGAAAAACATACGTTTTGTCGTTAATAAAGTTGGCGCTAAGTCTTCCCGCCAAATAAATTACATTTCCGACGACCATAGAGACTTTTTCCGAGGGTATTTTTCTTCGGAAACATATTTCAGCCCCATGCCATATTTCCAACACAACATTTATTGATCGGAAAAAACACTTTTACCGAAGGAATTTCGGGGCCCTCGAAAATTGTTGGTCGGTAATGACCCTTTTTTGGGTAGTGTGTTTATCATATTCTTCTCTCTCTAAGAATTCAACTAATTCAAACCAACAAAATTATAAAGGAGCTGGGAATTCAACCAATTACATGCAAGTGTTTAACAGATTCTTCTGTTTTCGAGAATTCAAACCAACAAAATATAAAGGATCTTGGAGTTCACAACTTTCTAATACATACGCATTCAAACCAACAAAATTATACTAAGCGATTTTTCTGTTTATGGGAACTCAACCAATACAAACCAACATATTATCAATGAAAACCAACCATATAATTGCATAACCAAAGACTAAGATTCATGGTGAATAATGAATTCAAAATTAACTTGAAGTCTATGCACCTTTATTTAGGACAAGTCTCAAACTTGTTTATACTTGTCATATGTGGGAGGATAAAAAGGGTTATACTTCAAAATATAACTCAGCATCTCTACTGATTCCTCGCATACAAAAGATACAATTTGTTATTCTCCATCCACTTTCGACCACATTCCGGGGTTATCATCCTTTAATACCCAATGCCCTATTTCATCAAAATTTGAATAATTTTGACGTATATATCACCTTATAGCATTTAGTTGCCGAATCTTGACCTCTCATTGAAGCCCGAAATAAGTGATAGGTTATGTCAAACCACCTTACTTCGCCCTAGCAGTGATAGGCTTCTAACTCGGTATCACTGCAACAAAATTAAGAACATTTCAATTTAAAAATTAATCATATAAAAAATTGGATAAACGTCTTGTACAGTGAATCAATAATTTCACTTACCAGTTAATTAATTTCCTCAGATCATCCTTCATCATCTCATGGATTAAATCATCAGTGCATGATGCAACAAATGGAATAACAATGTGTATTGCACGCTCATCCGGAACTTGATGCATTTGAAAGTCACGTAGGTAGAGATCCAACAACTTCTCTTTCTTAAATTATGTGTGCCCATTTTCATAAATGTGAAAATGGCTAATCTCACCCCAAGTAAACCTATCATTTAAGACACTAAATACAATAGTATTTTCAGCTAATACCTTGCCCTGGGCACAGGATTGGCCTTCTACATATGATTTACCGAAGAATGGATAAGCATACTTAGCTCCACTACCAATCACTACATACTTCTATAAGATTTGTTTTATCCCTTTTTTATGATGTACCTAAAAAATGTGAGGAATTTGTGCATCGCATCCCACAACTAAAGAAGCTATCACATTATTCTTACGATATATACCCAAAAAAACCAATGAAATTTTTGGTTTAAGCATCATTGTTATATACCCAAAACCTATTTTGTCCAAGCCTCATCTTCTTATTCCTTCTTCAAATTCAAGTTTAATTGTGCGAGCCTCTTCTCAGTCATTGCCTCCACTTCCATCAACTTACTCATGGTCAGTAAAAAAAGGTTCCTTACAATCTTACAGAGAAGTTTGAAGTTGCCGAACGTTAGTCATGTTCGCTCTCAAACAATTGTTTCGCCTATATGTATATCAACGTCCACCATCCCAAGCTCTACTCCGTTGCAGAGGTAAAATAGGTTTAATTTTTATATCCTGAAGAAAAAAATAACCATGGAGGATCTTCGGTTGGAAACTTCAAAAAAATTGTATGTGCACTTGTATGAGCTTGGTTGTTGTTTATTATGCATTGGAGGTAGGTAATACAAAATCAATTCTTAACGGTTGTTTTCTTTTGCATGATTCGACGAGACATGGCGAAACAAAGTCTATAGACCAAATCAACCACAATCCAAACAACAAAAACAAACCATAATAGCACCATAAGAAAACCATAATAGCACCACAAGAAAACAAAATCAGAAAATCAAATCAAAAAGACATGTCCAACACCAAAGGTAAAAATAAAATCGTAGCCAAGAACCAGAAACACAAAGAGAAGAGAAAACATACCAATATAGGAAGAAATCAACACCAATCAATTCCAAAGCAATGAAAAACATCAAAACAAACAAGAAATAAGTCTTAAATGCGAAAGAATTCAAGAGAGTATGAAGAACAAACAAAGTGCTTTCCTTTTGAAGACCAAATTTGAGCTTAGAGTCCAAAGTTCCGTAAAGGATGGCCTCAAATCAACGCGGAAGGACTAAGGACCGTTGAAAAAGAGAACAATTCGGTAATTACAAGTGATTTCGACGGGATAGAGTGAATTCCCAATGTGAAACCCTAGAGTGAGGAAGCTGAAGATTTGGGTGAAAGAGCAAGAAATTGGGGCTAAAGAGAAGGGAGAAACTCTAGAGATCACATTGGCACAACAAAGTGAGAAGATTGGGGAGTTAAAATCGAAGAAAATCGAGGAGAGAAAAGTGTAGATACGACCTGCGCTTGAGCGGAATGAAGGGATGACGAACTGAAGCGTGAACCAAGTTTTAAACCTGAAAAGCACGACTCCCACTCGAGTGGAACTAATACGCGCTCGAGCGGCAGAACGAAGAAAATTGGTCCGCTTGAGCGAAAATCAGGCGCTCGAGCGCAGTTCGTATCTCTGCTTTTCTCTTCCCCCATCCCCATAAGTCATCTTCTTCACTCTTAAAAGTCTCTATAACGCCCGCATCCTTCTCCCCAATCTTATTTTTCCTAGTAATCGCAGACTTCTTTTTTATCGAGTTATTCTTGTTCATCTTCCGTCGTACTTATACATTAGACTTGAATTTTATGTGTTTGACACAATTATTTCGCCTATATGTACATCGACGTCCACCATCCCAATCTCTCATTGCGATTCATGTCATTGCTGTAGTTATTCATCGACTTTCAACCACGTTTCGCCGTTATCATCATTTAATACCCAATGCCCTATTTCATCAAAATTTGAATAATTTTGACGTATATAGCACTTTATAGCATTTAGTTTCCGAATCTTGACCTCTCATTGAAGCCCAAAATAAGTGATAGATTATGTCAAAGCAACTTACTTCACCCAAGTAGTGATAGGCTTCTAACTTGGTATCACTGCAACAAAATTAAAAACATTTTAATTTAAAAATTAATCATATAAAAAATTGGATAAACATTTTGTATAGGGAATCAATAATTTCACTTACCAGCTAATTAATTTCCTCAAATCATCCTTCGTCATCTCATGGATTAAATCATCAGTGCATGATGAAACAAATGGAATAGCAATGTATATTGCACTCTCATCCGGAACTTGATGCATTTGAAAGTTACGTAAGTAGAGATCCAACAACTTCTCTTTCTTAAATTATGTGTGCCCATTTTCATAAATGTGAAAATGGCTAATCTCACCCCCAGTAAACCTATCATTTAAGACACTAAATACAATAGTATTTTCAGCAACTACCTTGCCCGGGCACATGATAGGCTTTCTACGTATGATTTACCGAAGAACGGATAAGCATACTTAGCTCTACTACCAATCACTACATACTTCTCTAAGATTTGTTTTATCCCTTTTTGGTGATGTACCTCAAAAATTTGAGGAATTTGTGCATCCCATCCCACAACTAAAGAAGCTATAACATTATTCTTATGTTATATACCCAAAAATCAATGAAATTTTTGGTTTAAGTATCATTATTATATATCCAAAACCTATTTTGTCCAAGCCTCATTTTCTCAATCCTTCTTCAAATTCAAGTTTAATTGTGTGAGCCTTTTCTCAATCATTGCCTCAACTTCCATCAACTTACTCGTGGTCAGTAAAAAAGGTTACTTACAATCTTACAAAGAAGTTTGATGCTGCTGAACATTGGCCTTGTTTGCCCTCAATTCCGCCTTGACTCCTGACAACTCTCCATCATCACCAGCAGCCACATACTCCTTTGAGTTCTTTTCCCCCATCCCCATAAGTCTTCTTCTTCACTCTCAGAAGTATCTACAATGCCCATATCCTTATTCTCAATCTTGTTTTTCCTAGTAATCGAGGACTTTTTTTTTATCGAGTTAATCTTGTTCATCTTCCCTCGTACTTATACATAAGATTTAAATTTTATGTGTGTGACAAACAATTGTTTCGCCTATATGTACATTGACGTCCACCATCCCAAGCTTTACTCCGTTGCAGAGGTAAAATAGGTTTAATTTTTATATCCTGAAGAAACAACAAACCATGGAGGATCTTCGGCTGGAAACTTCAACAAAATTGATGTGCACCTGTATGAGCTTGATTATTGTTTATTATGCATTGAAGGTTGGTAATACAAAATCAATTCTTAACGGTTGTTGTTTTCTTTTGCTTGATTCGACGAGACATGGCGAAACAAAGTCTATAGACCAAATCAACCACAATCCAAACAACAAAAACAAACCATAATAGCACCATAAGAAAACCATAATAGCACCACAAGAAAACAAAATCAGAAAATCAAATCAAAAAGACATGTCCAACACCAAAGGTAAAAATAAAATCGTAGCCAAGAACCAGAAACACAAAGAGAAGAGAAAACATACCAATGTAGGAAGAAATCCAACACCAATCAATTCCAAAGCAATTAAAAACACCAAAACAAACAAGAAATAAGTCTTAAATGCGAAAGAATTCAAGAGAGTATGAAGAACAAACAAAGTGCATACCTTTTGAAGACCAAATTTGAGCTTGGAGCCCAAAGTTTCGTAAAGGATGGCCTCAAATCAACGCGGAAGGACTAAGGACCGTTGAAAAAGAGAACAATTCGGTAATTATAAGTGAGTTTGACGGGATAGAGTGAATTCCCAATGTGAAACCCTAGAGTTAGGAAGCCGAAGATTTGGGTGAAATAGTAAGAAATTGGGGTTAAAGAGAAGGGAGAAACTCTAAAGATCACGTTGGCACAACAAAGTGAGAAGATTGGGGAGTGAAAATAAAAGAAAATCGAGGAGAGAATAGCAGAGATACGAGCTGTGCTCGAGCGGAATAAGGCGGATGACGAACTGAAGCGCGAACCAAATTTTAAACCTGAAAAGCGTGACTCCCGCTCGAGCGGCAAAACGTAGAAAATTGGTCCGCTTGAGGGGAAATCAGGCGCTCGAGCGCAGCTTGTATCTCTGCTTTTCTCTTCCCCCATCCCCATAAGTCATCTTCTTCACTCTTAGAAGTCTCTATAACGTCCACATCCTTCCCCTCAATCTTATTTTTCTTAGTAATCGCAGACTTCTTTTTTATCAAGTTAATTTTATTCATCTTCCCTCGTACTTATACATTAGACTTGAATTTTATGTGTGTGACAAACAATTGTTTCGCCTATATGTACATCGATGTCCACCATCCCAATCTCTCATTGCGATTCATGTCATTGCCGTAGTTACTGCGATAGACTCTCATACTTGGAAGATTTGATATTCCATTGCATCGCTCTACTCCATTGTAAAGATAAAATAGGTTGAATTTTTATGTCCTGAAGGAGAAAAAAACCGCGGAGGACCTTCAGCTGGACACTTCAAAAAAATTGTACGAGCTTGGTTGTTGTTTATTATTCATTTGAGTACTGATTCAGCATCTCAACCAACCAAGTTGTGCAGTGCATGTGTCTGTCTTTATCATCAATCTGGTTCCTCACACACACATAACCAAGTCCGATGTGCACATCATCTCCTATGACCTTCTCAAGCAACCCTTCAGGTAACTTATCCACTTTCTTAAGAACAGCAAGAGTCCCCTCACCATTCTTATCCACACTCTGTGACATCCTAATTGATTCACAAGTAGTAAAATCAACACTAGCAGACAACACATTCAAAATGATGCTATCTTCTAGCTTTATATACTCCATGATCATGTCTTTAATTTGATCATAAATGTTTTCCGGCTGGCCATGAACAGGCACTCTAGTGATCCCAGACAGATCAACCATTGTCAAATCTGGGACGCCATTATTTTTCATAGTCAGAGTCAATGGGGTATTAGAAATTTCTTTGCCACTGCCAGCTATAGAATTAGTGGGTTTAATAATATCCTCTTAAATGTGTTCTTCATCTATGCGGTTCTCTATGCCATTGTAACTTAAGGAAAGCTCTGATTGAGGACTGGAACTCTGTTTTAGCCTCATTATTAGAGGTAGCCTTGTACAAATACCTTGACCGTGTGGAAGGTTGATGCCGGCCAGGGACTCAAGGACACTGGACTTACCAGAGGATTGGTCCCCTACAACTACAATGGTGGTAAGTTGGATGTTTTTCTCCGTCACATTTAGGTTATGGAGCTTGTTAACCACATCAAGCAGAGGACGGATTTTGTGATTGTAGGAAGACACAACAGGTGCAGAGAGAGGTGATGTATGTTGTTGTTTTGATAGAACA
The DNA here is from genome assembly GCA_020521455.1 of Prunus kanzakura. Classification (NCBI taxonomy): domain Eukaryota; kingdom Viridiplantae; phylum Streptophyta; class Magnoliopsida; order Rosales; family Rosaceae; genus Prunus; species Prunus kanzakura. The sequence goes on along the minus strand of BPUM01000926.1, from coordinate 212,969 downwards.
AATGGTAGTGAACTGTTGTGAAATTATTGCAATCACACAATTCGCACAAGTAATATAGAAATAAGTAGAGTGTCGTTCCCACGAAGACTGTAATTTCCTATTAATTACCAATTATGATTAATTCAAAAGTTTATCTGAACAATTGATTAAGAAGATTGATTGATTTAAGTAAACTAAAATAATTATGAAGAATAACAATTTAATTAATGATGGAAAATCAAGTTCGATTAGACACTAGAGCATCCGATTTCACCATAAGCAATTCCACTTAATTCTTATAGCCAATTAACCCTAATTACTATCCATGTTGACAGTTGGTTTCTCCTAATTCATTCGATATTCCCTCTCGGGCTCAACCAAAAGTATTCTTAATTAACAACCCATTCTTTCTCGAGCAACAGATTTAGAAAATCAAGAACCCATTAAGTTCTATGAGAACCTGCAAGAAAACTGCATGAGTCATGTTAGTCCCTCTCGGGCACTCATTCAAGTCATGGTATTTGTTACAAGAAGCAAACACCAAACATCTCCTCTCGGTCTCCGCTTGGATCATCAATTAAATATTAGCTAGATATTTAAATCATTAAGAACAGTAACAAATACTCAACATGGGATAATAATCAGGAATTAATATAACTATAAAAATTAAGTATTCATGGTTAGGCTACATCGTAGCCCTAGCAAGGGAAATTAGTTCATGACAAAAGAAAATATAAACAAGAGAATTATTGTCATAAAACCGATTTTTCTGATGGACTTGATCTTCAGAATCTTCACAGCATGAACACCTTCGAAAGCTCCTCAAGTAGTGCAGCAGCAAATTCTTGGCTCTCTCTGATGTTTTCTCTAAGTGTATGAAAGTTGGTGGAAAAATATGGTGGAAAAGATGATGGTATGAAGAGATTGTTGGAGTTGGCTCAACTAAACGAAGGAAAGGAGGAAGCAACCCAGCATGCAGGCACTCAAGCGGAACCTGCAGGCGCTCGAGCGGCAGAGGCATTTTGGCGCAAACGCTCGAGCGACAGAAGGGAAATTCGACAGGCGCTCGAGCGGCTTGCAGCGCTCGAGCGGGTCGCGATTTCCTGTTTTAAAACAGGTCGGTTTTTGGCCTATTTTTGGGAGGTTTTTTAGTTTCCTATTCCTTGTATGATTGTGCTAAAGGCCTATACATATAAATATGTACTTTAGACTAGGGTTTAGAGTGAAGAGATTCAAGATAAACAAACCTAGGGTGAGAGAAAAAGAGATCTAGAGAGAGAGAGAGAGAGAGAGATCAAAGGGAGTTCTTTATTGTAACCAAAGGGATTTTTCTCATACTAGTGAATTTTCTTATCTTCTTGTAATGTACTTTCAATACATTTACTTGCTTTCTTAGGAGTAGTGATAGATTGTAAGGAAAATCTATTCATCAATATATCATACAACCCTTGATCTTCAAGGCGCCGGAGCACCATCTCTATTACCAGCTCAGGCCGTGAACCTGACAGCCGAGATCAGTTCCTCTCTCGGCCACAATCGTTTGGTTAGAAGTCAGAATCAAACAGATGCACCACTTAACCATTTATCCAAACACATCACCCTTTAACGCACAGTAGACCGTGCTGGCACGCCCGCGCACAACCGCACCGCACCCAAAAGAAGGACGTCACGTGTCGACGCATATCCCCTCGGCCCGGATCACCATGCCGTGAGATTTGCGAGCGCCAACAGATGTGTCAAAGTTTCAAGAGTTGAAGATCCAACTTGGGAAGGAGTTTGACATGAAGGATCTTGGACCCGCACAAAAGATCCTAGGAATGGAAATAAGGAGAGACCGAGATGAGGGCAAGTTGTGGCTATCACAAAGCAAGTACATAGCTAAGGTACTTGAAAGATTCAATATGTTGGATTGCAAGCCCGTGTCTACTCTTTTGGCGGAGCACTTCAGGCTAAGTGCCCAAGAGAGTCCTTCTAGTGACAAAGAGAAGGATGAGATGGTTAAGGTTCCGTATGCAAGCTCAGTAGGGTGTCTCATGTACGCAATGGTTTGCACACGCCCCAACTTGGCTCAAGCTGTGAGTGTAGTTTCAAGATACATGGAAAATCCGGGCAAACAACACTGGAATGCGGTGAAGTGGATTTTCAGGTATTTGAAGGGCACTAAGAGGTTTGGGATTTTGTTTGAAAGACAACAAAGAAAGGCATGTGTGTTGGGATATGTGGATTCAGATTATGCGAGAGACTTAGACAAGAGAAGGTCCACCACATGGTATGTTTTCGTTTGTGGTGGAGGACCGATTAGCTGGAGAGCGATGCTACAATCAGTCACTGCATTGTCTACTACTGAAGCGGAGTATATGGCGCTAACGAAGGCTTCTAAGGAAGCATTATGGTTGCAAAGATTGGCACAAGAGTTCGGGATAGCTCAAGACCTAGTGGTGATTAAGTGTGACAGTCAGAGTGCTATATGTTTGGCCAAGAACCAAGTGTATCATGGAAGATCCAAACATATTCATGTACGGTACCACCGGATAAGGGATTGGGTGAACAATGGGGACATTGCAATAGAAAAGGTTCATACAAATGAGAACGCTTCAAATTGCTTGACCAAGTCAGTTACAGCTGAGAAGTTCAGACATTGTTTGAGCTTGCTCAATCTTGTTACATGCTGAAGATTGAGGTGGAGCTCTTGGGAGTTACTAGAACGATTTCCAAAGAGGTTTGAAGATGTTCTAGGGAGCAATGGTTTTCACAAAGGTATTTAGGCTCGCCAAGGTGGAGATTGTTGGAGTTGGCTCGACTAAATGAAGAAAAGAAGGAAGCAGCCCAGCATGCAGGCGCTCGAGCGGAACTTGCAGGCGCTCGAGCGGCAGAGGCATTTTGGCGCAAGCGCTCGAGCGGATCCCGCAGGCGCTCGAGCAGCATAAGGGAAATTCGACAGGCGCTCGAGCGGGCCTGCAGCGCTCGAGCGAGTCGCGATTTCATGTTTTAAAACAGGTCGGTTTTTGGCCTATTTTTGGGAGGTTTTTTAGTTTCCTATTCCTTGTGTGATTGTGCTAAAGGCCTATACATATAAATAGGTACTTTAGACTAGGGTTTAGAGTGAAGAGATTCAAGATACACAAACCTAGGGTGAGAGAAAAAGAGATTTAGAGAGAGAGAGAGAGAGAGAGAGAGAGAGAGAGAGAGAGAGAGATCAAAGGGAGTTCTTTATTGTAACCAAAGGGATTTTTCTCATACTAGTGAATTTTCTCAGGGATCACCGGAGAGGACGTAGGCACGATGCCGAACCTCTATAAATTCTTGTGTGTTCTTGTGTGTGTTTACTTTTGTGGTTTCGTGTGCGATTTATCTTTGCGTAGCTTGTGTTGTGATTGTTGCGTAGTCCATCAACGACAAGGTCTTGGAAGTGTTTTCGCACAATAGAGATCCCCCTAGAGAGAGCTTAGGGTGACCTTATATAGTGTAAAACAACTAAACCCTACTCCAAAAAGGTCTGGAAAAACTCTCCTCAAGCAAAACAAAATCCCAAACAATTAAGGAAACAAACTAGGAAAGAATCCTTCTTTGACGTGGAATCACGTCAGCCAACTTGCACGCACGTTTTGGGGTCGTTCCACTTCCTATAAAAATCTGGAAAAATATGAGAAACGTAGCTTTATCTCTAAGCTTTCCAAGCATATATTACACGCCACTAGGAAAAATCGGAAAGGTCTTCAAATCTTCAATCTTCCACAGCATTGTAGTTCTGACGGGATTTCAACTTAGGCTGTCTTGACTTGCAAGTCTAGAGCATTTGGCTTGGTAGAAAATTATGAAACTTTGACACAACGATCTTCAATGTCTTAGCTTTCTTCTCCAATTGGCCTTGCGCTAAAATTCATTCGAAAATTCAATTTTCAGTTGAAATCCTTCCAAGAGCGCAGAATCGCTGAAAATAAGGAAAGTAAGGTAATAATGCTCTTTTTAATTAACTCTCCCTACAAAAACCAAATAAAAGATGTATAAAAATATAGGAAATAATGCACTTATCATGAACCTTCATCACTTAAGCTTGAGGCAATAGAACTCTGCTTTCCCTCTCCCATTTTTAAAGTGTAGGATACGTAGGAGAAGTATAACTTTGTTTCCTATATATGAAACTAGGTATATATAATTGTGCAATCACATATATGGAGAGCATACTTCCATGATAAATTGAAGGACATGGACGGTCATTTGAATAGTAAATTATGATTGAGCAGTCACTATAATAGTAAATGATTAGCAAAACTTACACAAAATAATTATTAATTCAAGTAAATGTTAATCTAATGTAAAAATGACAACCATTTTAATTTTTTGCTATATATAACATGTGCTCTTCTTTTAGTCTTCCTCATCTTGGCATTAGCAGTTATTTGATTCTTGAGCTTTTGCCGCAAATTTACCAAAAATATAACTTACTCTTTGGACTCGAAACATTTTACCAAATTTTAAATAACTGATATTCATTCAAGTAATCAATGACAAACAAACCAGTATATGATTTTTCCCTGAGCAGGGCACCGTGCTGTTTGGTTTTTTTTTTTTTGGTAAATACCACGAGGTGTCCTCACATCCAAATGGTGGGATTAATCACACCACGAGGTTTCGAACCCCTGCCATTGAGGCACCAAATAGCTCGCCAGCTGAAGGTGGTAGTTTTATCCAACCGCATCACACCTCGTGGTTGTGCTCTTTGGTCTTTCAACATTTGGCGAACTAGTCAATCGCATGCTGAGAAACAAGAGAGATACCCCTTATGCTTATCAGCTCATATTCTCATGGATGATATATATTCTGAAGTAGTAGATTGCTATTGAGCCCCAAAAAATCCAAGGCTATGTCCAAATATATTCCCGGCCCAGTGCGACACCTTACTGAGAAGAAGAAACCCGATTTGGGTACGCAAAAGTTCGTCGTATGCACTCGCATGAGTCACGGTCCACGTGCCACGCCAAGCAAATATGTAACCCATCACGCCAAGAGTTGTAACGAGCCAGTAAAATGTACCTGCTCTATGAACCCATGCTTATTATCCTGTCAAAACATCATGTTGACTTGACCATAGCCCTTTACAATGCGATAAAATTTGAGCACGAGCACGCCAAACAACATGCAATGCCAAGTGGAAAACTCTTATTTTGCACCTAGCTGCCCTACAAGCTTAAGTGGGCCCAAGCCACACAAATGCCCCAAGCTTGCTGAAAGGGTTGTGGTATGGATGGTTACGAGCATTCACGAGGCTCATTGATGAGCCAAGAAGTGGAAGTTTTGGGCTGCTTGGGAGCCCCAAAACTCGAGCCCATTTCTTGAGCCCAAATATGTGGGTAAGCATAAAAGAGAGAAAAGTGGCCCATCACCTTAGTAGATTGGCCTATCACCTTAGTAAATTAGCCTATCACCTTAGTAGATTGGCCCATTACCTTAGGAAGTTGCCCAACAACTTAGAAAAATATCTTAGGAAGCCTGCAACACATGTGTAAGATCCCACATTGACCAACGGAGAGGGGGATGTGCCTTATATGTACATGCCAGCCTCCATCTAGCACGAGGCCTTTTGGGAGCTCATCGGCTTCAGACTTCATGGGAACTCCGAAGTTAAGCGAGTTGGGACTAGAGCAATCCCAGAATTGGTGACCTACTGGAAAGTTACTTGTGAATTCCCAGAAACAAAACCGCGAGGGTAGAGAGGGGGGCCCGAAGCGGACAATATCGTGCTACAGCGGAGCTGATCTCGGGATGTGACAATTTGGTATCAGAACCACTCTACCATGTGGTGCGAGTGTGCCGACGAGGAGGACGGGCTGCTAAGGGGGGTGGATTGTAAGATCCCACACCGACCAACGGAGAGGGTGTGATGTGCCTTATATGTACATGTCCGCCTCCATCTAGCACGAGGCCTTTTGGGAGCTCATCGGCTTCGGATTCCATGGGAACTCCGAAGTTAAGCGAGTTGGGACTAGAGTAATCCCAGGATGGGTAACCCACTGGGAAGTTGCTCGTGAGTTCCCAAAAACAAAACCGTGAGGGCAGAGAGAGAGGCCCAAAGCGAACAATATCATGTTACGGCGGAGCTGATCTCGGGATGTGACAACATGGCCAAAGCTAAACCCAAGACAAACCATTTGTAAAACCAAAGGATACTTGTGTGTGCATGCTACTGGGAGAAGAAAACACTCTTCAGACCAACACCTTTACCCATTTATTTTCCATTCCAACTCTTGCCATAAAATAAGAGAGGAAAGAAGGAGGGAGTATTGCCAGAGATAGGAGATGGCCACAGGGATAGCTCCAAAAAATATTGTCTCTGTGTGTTTGGATTAGGGGGATTTCACAAAATGAGGATGAATCAAAGGAAGAGAAAAGGAATAGAGGGGGAGACTTGGCAGATGTGGGAAGAACCAGCTAAGGTTTCTTGGGAATGAGGAGCTTCCAGCGCCTATAAAAGAGGGCATCTCCTACCCAGCAAATCACCACATCCAGAAAGAGCAAGCATACCCTCTCACTACTGGAACCCTTCAATTTCGAGCTCTCTTCTTCTATTTATTCCTCTTTTCTCTTCTGGCAAAACACCCAAGAGTGTGACGAAGCTTTCGTCAAGCCGCAGGAATATTTGCTCAAACCACCCATTCTTCCACCCTCATTATTTCCTCTCTTTCCTCAACAAATCCTATCAAAATTCCCTCTCCCCTTGCTTTTGAACCCATGTTTCTCATAGGAAATCCAAGTCTTCTCTCTCTAATGCTAAACTCATGAATACTCAGTTCCCATGCCACAAGCTTTTCAAGCCAAGCCAAAATATTCATCTGTAAGCAACTGTTGGTTTTATTGGTGAAGGAAACCAAAATGCTTCTTAAAGCTCCGCAAACCTTTTGAAGCACTCTTGGGGTCTAATTCTTGAACTTAGACACAAGGGCAACTCCACTCATTTGCTCTTTACAGCAGCTCAAGCCCATCTATAGCTATTAAAAAAAAAAAAAAAAAAGAAAAAAAAAAAGCCCCTACAATTGCAAAGTACAATATTGGAAGGGACTTGAGGTAAAAAAATAAAAGGAAAAAAACAACATAACATTATTCCAGATGGAAACTAATCCTAAAAGTTGAAGGCACTTATGTCGAATGGGGATACCACATTCCCATACCACTTTATGTGGCAGATGAGATGGAGCCACATCAATTAAAATTAATTTAACATTTTAATTTCTTTTATAATTTATTGACACTTTTTAATTGATATGGCTAGCCACTTCATCTGCCACATAAAATGGTATGGTAAGAGTAGCATTACTCATAAATAAACGCACCATGCAAAGAAAAAAACAAATAGACAAGAATACAAGAAATTGATGAGGTTCAAGGATTTAAGCCTATGTATCAGTGATCAACCCGAAAAATTCCTTCAGTCCAAGGGAACGATTTGGGTTTCAAGAAGACCCCCTAGGCCCGTTTCTAAATTCTAGGTCGCAATTTTGGTTCCAAGAAGACACCTTTAGTGTGCTTGCATGAGGCACCTCCTTCATAACATCCTTCTCCTTTGGCTTTGGGTCACATCAATCTCACTTGGATATTTGAACTGCTTCCCACATATTGTAGATTTTCATCATCAGGATCTTGAGGTACACGCATTTGAACGAAATTGTAAATTGTACAACATGCAATACGTATATACTTCTACATGTGTACACGATAAAGTTAGCATTTGTTTGTATATCCACGTGATTGTCTTTCGTTTTAATCTGAAACCCCTATTATTACACAACATGGGCGCACCCCTGTGATATAGTAAACTCCCTACCATCTTTTAAAACGCCACCTAAAAAAGTCACACAAACTTTCTTTCACAAACTCCATTCGCTCACCATCTCCGTCACAGACTTCTGCTGCTCCTGCTTCCTCATATGTCCCTTTAAATCGCTGAAAGCATGCATATTTATTTAGGAGAATCTATAGTATAACCCTTAAAAGCGGGAGTCGGGAGAGAAAACTAGGGGAGATAAAGTTGAAAGCTCATAGTAGAAAAAAGTTAATCCACAAACCTGCAACGTGGCACATGGCACTCAGATTCTTTGCAAGCTCGAGCATGAAGTAGAAGGACATACCACATCTTCTGACAGAGAACACATCCTCCAGATACACGGTCCTCGCATTGAATTCCATGGTGGAAAAGCCCCTTAATCTTACGACAATTGGGGTACTGACATTGTGATGCAGGAGCTAAAGGACATTGTGATGCGTGCATCAGAACATCAAGAATTTTCCTAATCTCCAAAGCACTTGCTGGAGAACTCCTATCCTGCAAAATTAAATAAGTGTTAATTATAAGAATATGAACTCCTCAAGATGCATTGGCATCCAAGCCTTTTCTCCACTACTACATCCACGTTCAGCATGATTAACACAAATACCAGCGAAAATATTATTAAGACAAAGTAACACCATGATCATCAAGATAGCCATCAAAGATAAAGCTATATGAACAGTCATTTTAAAAACCATCAAAGTCTGCATTGATTTCATTACAAACTAATGGATGTAATCAAATATCAGAAGCAGACCTATGTCAGGGTAACCCTTCTTTGAAGAGAGAGAGGCTGCACATGAGAGTTTTCAAATGAAAAGTGAAAAGTGAACTAAAATCTGAAATTGATTTTCGGGAGTTTTCAAAATTGGGCCTCATTTTGAATTCAGTTCTCACTTTTTAAAAAACTAGAAACTAATATTAGTTACCAAACATATTTTCAATTTTCAAAAGAAGTGAAAATGAAAACTGAAATCAAAAAATGGCATTGTTATCAAACAACCCGTAAGCAATACAAAATAAAAGAGATTATGCTAGTGTAGCATGAGGGAACAATATCTAGGGTATAATTTAGGGAGAAATTGGAACTCTCACTTACATACATTCTTTTCATATGTAACTTAAAATGACTATCAGAGTGACAATACATGACAATACAGAGGTATTCCCTGGGAGACAAAACAAAGCCAACAGAAGTAAAATGAAAACTGTAAAGCTGCCTAAAATGTGACCTTCGTCGAATCTGGGGAATTATAACTTCAATTTTAACCATTATATTTACTCATTGCAGCTCTTTTTAACCCACACCTATATGCATAAGCAACTACATACACAATTGATTAACTAACTCCTCCATTGATCCGTACACTTCATAGGGAGCGAGAGGGACACACACAAACCACAATTGATTAAACTAAAATAGTAAAAACATATATTACTCACACCATTCATTTAAACACATATATTACTCACACCATTCGTTTACAGTCATGCTTCCATACTATCCAGCATGTTCTCCTCTTCCAAAATTAATTACCAAGAAAAGGTCCTCCAGTTCCAAAATTAATTTCCTCTTTTTGTTCGTAAGTATAGCTAGCCTTCCTATGTGCAAGAAACTGACTTACAAACATTAATTAAGTAGTGCAGTGCCTAATGTGCATTCATTGAATTGGGGAAGGATTACATCATGCACTTTCTTTTCGATTTTAGAGACATTACTATTTGGCATTGATATTCTCTGTAACTACCAGAATCACATATTTTTTATGCATAGCATGATTTCATGTTATCTGTTGTAAATCAACATCGTATTTGTGTTCAATTAGCTGCTATCAGGATAGCTGCTATCAGGATGATGCAGGATGATACACATTCACAACACAGTACTCTTGGTCCTCTTGCCCTTATGCAACACACCAGATATTAATTTTTTAGTTTTTTAGTTTTTTAGTTTTTAGTTTTTAGTTTTTAGTTTTGTTTTTGGTTGCCGCTATCTGGACTGCATTTACTGGACACGTTGCTGGCAATCTCTGTAGTAATCGTGGAATATACAGCATTATCCACACTTTTGTTTTAAGATATAACAGCCCTATGAGTTCCAGCCCTTCAGTTTTACCTCTTATTGAAATTGTTTGCATGAGTATTGAAGAAAGCAATTATCCAGAAAACTAGGGAACCTAGGAAACTACTAAATAAATTAGGAAACTAACAACAAAGAAGGAAATCTGCTCCAGACTCTATTAAAAGGTTTGTCAATGATGTCTGCATCAAATACATTAGCTATTTAGCATCCCCCTCCCTTGAAAATGCTAGAAAGTCAATTTTCACAAAATTAGGTCCTTGTATATTGGGTTAGGTCCTTGTATATTGGGTTCTTAAGTCATGATTTAAGTAGGATTTGTTATACATAACCCATGTAATTCATTGGAGGATAGTTGAGTTATAGAGTAAAAGTTTATTTTCGAGAGATGGAAATTCTGGTGAGAAGCCAAACCCTTGGTGTGATGCCAAGAATGGGTGTGAAACCATTAGAGTGATTCCAAACCTATCTTTATTCGTCTAATTTTCTGTTTTCTTTGTTTTCGCTTCTGCTAATCTGATTAAATCTACAATTCACCTATATGCTACATTAGGATTTACAAGGGATTAAATCATAAAGCATAGAGTATTTATTGCTAGCTCTAGGGGAATGTTACCTCAGGTGGGTGAGTCTCACCCTCCAATTCAACCATCACAGGGCTATTCATGCTGCTCATCCAAAGATTAAAAATTTGTGATCGGTCAGAGCCAAAACTTAACAAACCAAATCAAATTTTGGACAGAAAAGGTAAGGTTAGGAATTTCAAATACCTGATCTGCAGAGCACGGGTACCAAAGATTATACTCTCCAGATCCTCATCTGCACCTCCCTGTCCATAGTTCCATTATTCTTCTTCAGCAACTTTTACTTTCATATTAAGATACACATAACTAATACTGTATGCTAAGTTTCTTTCCTATATACTTCAATTCAGATATTTAAAAAATAAGATTACAGTAAACAGAAAGCATTGAATCCTTACTTCAATCTCTGGCTTATCTTCATATCTGCACAAAAACAAATAATTAACCTGAGAGGGTTGCTGAGGGTCAAATTCATATACACAAACACAGAAACAACTACGAGTTGTTATAACAGAGGCAGAGAGAGAGAGAGAGAGAGAGAGAGAGAGAGAGAGAGAGCGAGAGAAAACCCCATATCCAAGTCGTTGCAATCGTGGTCCGCCATTGTTGATGGGTGAACAAGTTTTGAGGTGTTCACAGAGAGAGAGAGAGAGAGGAGAAGAGTTGAGTTTGGGAGGAATGCCTCAGGGACCGGGATTAGGGTTTGAAATAAGGTTTTGGATGATTTGGTAGAGAGAGAGAGAGAGAAGAGAAGAGTTGAGTTTGGGAGGAATGCCTCAGGGACCGGGATTAAGGTTTGAATTTGAAATAAGGTTTTGGATGATTTGGTATGGAGATCATATGATGCGACATTTTATACTCCAATAATGCCTATGCTGAAGAAGAATTGGCAAACCAAATAAATATGTGCATTTAGAAAGAGTACAAAGAAAGGCAAAACCAATGTATAATTAAGAATTAGGCTAAACTGTTAATTTAAACCTGAATTCTTCTTTTTTTAGTTAAATACCACGAATTTTCAATTGCCTCTAACTTTTTTATTTTTTCAGAAAATTAAGGATATAAACTCTTTTTTTTTTGCCATTGTTCCTCCTAATCTAAATCCTAATTAAAACCTCTAAAATAAATACAAATTTAGTTATATACCCAATCTTAAACATAGTCTTATAAAGAAACCCTATACCATTTAAAAACTATAAACACACCAAAGAAAAAACCCAAAAATCAACATATGTGGATTTTTTCAATTTAATAGCTATTTTTCGGTTTATTTGTGTGTGTAAAATACCTATATAATCCTTGTACTATGAATTTGAGAGAGAAAAATCAGATTTGCCAAAAAACTAAAGCTGCCCAAAAACCAAATCATATACATTTTCTCCTTTCTCGATGGTGCTTTCTCAAGTCCAACTATATTTTTCATCTCTTATCTACAATTTTCAATATTTGACTTTCGACTTCTTGTTCTAAAATTGTGCTTCTATTCATTTTTTTTTTTCGGATTGTTCGGAAACTCCCTGAGGTTTCAAAAATTATACAAACACCCCCCTTTAAATTGTTTTAACAAAACCCATTTTCCATTTGTTTTTTTCCGTTCAAAGATTGATGATTTTATATGTATATAAAATATTTATTGAAATCTAAATGCTTTTTAGAATAATTAATTTCATATTTTCCCGTAAATCACTAACATGTACTTTTTTCTTCCAAGAATTATAGTAGCAAAGACCCTGGGCCTCGTATCAAACCTTTTAGCCCAAGAATTATAGTAGCAAAAAGGCTTTTTAGGTGTGCAACTGATGTGCGTGTGTGACCAAACAAGAAAAAAGTGTGTGTAATGGTGTGTTTGGATGAAGTAATTCTAATTTTCATGGAAATTGTAAATGACGGAATTTCCAATTACATCATTTAAAAATTTCGTCAATTGCAAATTTCAGCGTTTGGATTCATATATGCGGAATTTAAGAAACGACAGAAATTACAATTTCACCTGTTTGGATAGTCATCACATAATTAGAATTTACGTAAGAACTTTTTTTTTAGTCTTGTATATAAAATATGATAGGAATAATTAGCATGGTTCAACACATTATTATTATATATATAATTAGAAAGACTTGAGATGTACGAAAATGTCTAACAGCACATACCTCAATTGTTACTAATGTAAAGAATTGCAACTGTAGCTTGTCTAATTTAAAAAAGCATGAATCACGTAATTGAAAAAAAATGAAGCTAATCATCCCAACCAATGTTTCAACAAAATAGCAAAAATTAAAAATATCAACTTAATATAAAATATGTCTACACTTTTGGTGAAATAAACATCAACACCATTCTCTTCTTTCTCTCAGTTGGAATTGTCTTTAACATGAGAAACTGTTTCTCATTTACTATAAACCAAGAGCATGCCTTCAATTGTTCATCTGGACTAAGATCTGGAATTGCAATGACTTCATTATATACTTCTGTTGGATCAAGCTTTTGTGTAGTAGAATTGATAAAGTGTTCCAAAGATGAAGCCATTTTAGCCACTGAATCAGCAAGAACATTAGTTGTACCTCTTTTTTTGGGTGGGGGAATATCAAAAGGTTAAAGCCACGAGGAGCCAACAGAACACAAGAACAAATAACAAAAGCAGGGTCAGACATAGCTAGATTCCAACAAAGCCTAGAACAACAGTCCCTACCCAGCAAACTAGCTACTAATAGGAAATTAAAACTGTAGAGAACTAAAAACCCACACCAGCAAACTCACAGACAAACAAACCAAAGAACACAGCAAGCACGCAGATTCTCAATGCTCAAGAAGCAAAATATTCTCACACAAACACAGAAGAAAAATAGAAGGAAGAAGACTGAAGCTAAAACTGATAAAGCTTCATTCAATTCATTCAAACAGCAAGCAACGGCACAAAAATACAAATAGAGGCAACGCCTCTTTTGAGAAAGAGAGAGAGAGACTTTTCAGCAGAAACAAATAAAAACATCCTAGAGATAAGAGAATCCTAGAGACAAGAGAGCACACTGCCGACAACATGCCTAATGCAAAATTAGCCACAGTAGCATCACTCCTTTACAAAGTGAATAAAATATTAAATGTGGCTTTGAATTCGGTGGACTTGGTTTAACTTCCAACAAAAACTAAACAGCAGATATAAGAACAGAAAATTATTATCTTGTGAATAAAATTCAATTAACTGAAAAAGGAAAAATAGATAAAATATGCAAAACCCATGTCTTGTTTTCGAGAATGATCAAGAAACAGATTCAGTTCAAGGAAGAATTAGAGAAAAAGCAAAGAGGAATTCAAACTAAACAAATTTTGAATATGGACATCGATTCAGAGAAAAAGAGAAAGAGAAGCCGGAAGAAAACACTTGAGACAGAGAGAGAGAGAGAGGACTTACCGAAAAGTCGGAGGCGCTTGAGGAAGAAAGGCTTTTGGTGAATGGAGGTGAGAAAGTTTGACCTTGTGTATGAATATGTCTCTAGACTCTGTCTTTCTTACCTTGATTGGAAGAGCAAATATTCTTGTCAAATTGAAAGACGGAGAGGAGAAATAAAATAAAAGCAAAACCCTGGTTCCACCGCTAAAAGAATCAATATAGCAGACAAAAAAGAGGCACAAGGAAAGAAATTGAAAACTGAAACTCACCAGAAAACTTGGCAGAACACCATCAAGAGAATACCCATGGCGCGCAGGCTTGTTCTCTTTGAAGCAGATAGGTTATTCCTGAAATTTTGGTAGGCAGAAGATGAAAATTTTGGCAGGCAGAAGATAGGTTATCGCGGGAAGAAGATGAAAATTTTGGCGGGCAGAAGATAGGTTATCGCGAGCAGAAGATGAAAATTCCCTCTCTGTTGGGAATTGTACAATTCCGCCTATTACCATGGAATTTCAACTCGGGATTTTAGATGTGCAATTCCCACGATATTTTCTGCGTGTAATTTGGCAAATCCTGAGTTGATTTTGCCAAATGCTGAACTTTCCCTTTTCCACGCTCCAAATCCCGACTTTTATTAAAATCCCAAGTTATTTTACCGCATCCAAACACACCATAAGTGTCATTCTTCTATTTGTAATATCTACAAATTATAGTCTAAATTACTCTAAATTTTAAGGATTAATGTATTAAGTCCGGTAGATTATTTGCTGGGTTGTTTACTTTGTTACGGTTGGACGAATCAGAGGATCTTGCCGAGGCAAATAAAAATGGAAAAGGTCTGGACTTCTCAAATCCCTTTAGATATATATTATAAATAAAGCACAGAATAGAACATTTATTTTTGTAGGAGGAAACTTCGGAATATTAAGTGCAGAACCTGATAAGTGCATGAATGTTGAAAGACCAAAGGGCACGTAATACTAAATAATTGCACAGGTTGAAACTCCAGAGACGCATGGGATATGATTTGCGAAACGTTTACGAGTCCAGAGACGCATGGGGGTATGGTTTCATCATTTACGATATTTGGTACATTTTCCAATTCCAAAGAATAAATATTAATTTGGAATTTGGAATTGTCCAGAGGCGTGGTTGAAGAATTAATTATGAATAGCTAGTTTCATGACAAACGTATGTATATAATAACCTGTCTCATTCCTACTCTGATCAACAAATCTTCACTCTCACTCCCTCTCAATCTCTATCTCGCAATCTATTTCTTTCAACTCTTTGCCTGCTACAATTTAGATATGGGAGGAGGAAAGCAAGCTACTGCCTCCAAGAGAAAACCAAGTACTGCAATTTTAAATGGTGAAGGCTCAGTTGCACTGGTTTCGGTACCAGAAGATGCGGTACCTATCAACTGTGCTCCTATTGTGTCATCCTACAACGACAAAATCCGTCCCCTGCTCGATGCGGTTGACAAGCTCCGTAACTTGATGGTAATGGATGAAGGCATTCAGCTCCCCACAATTGTGGTGGTTGGGGACCAATCATCTGGAAAATCCAGTGTCCTCGAATCTTTGGCTGGCATCAGCCTCCCTCGGGGTCAAGGTATCTGCACAAGGGTACCTCTGATAATGAGGCTGCAGCACCACTCAAGCCCTCAGCCAGAGCTTTCCTTGGAGTACAATGGCACAAGTGATAGTACTGATGAAGACAACATCTCTGACGATATTGTTAAAGCAACTAATGCTATTGCAGGGGGAGGGAAGGGAATTTCTAACACCCCATTGACGCTGTTAGTGAAGAAAAATGGTGTTCCTGATTTGACTATGGTGGATTTGCCTGGGATCACTAGGGTCCCAGTTCATGGGCAGCCTGAAAATATTTATGACCAGATCAAAGACATGATCATGGAGTATATAAAGCCAGAGGAGAGTATCATTCTGAATGTGTTGTCTGCCAGTGTCGATTTTGCCACCTGTGAATCGATTAGGATGTCGCAGAGTGTGGATAAGACTGGTGAAAGGACGCTGGCTGTGGTTACAAAAGCTGATAAGGCACCTGAGGGACTGCTCGAGAAGGTCACGGGAGATGATGTCAACATCGGACTCGGTTATGTCTGTGTGAGGAACCGCATTGGAGATGAAACATATGAGGAGGCACGGGCCATTGCTCATGAACTATTTCAGTGTCATCCTCTTCTGTCAAAGATTGACAAATCTATTGTCGGTATTCCAGTTTTGGCTCAAAAGTTGGTGCAAATTCAAGCTAACAGCATAGCAAGAAACTTGCCGGAAATAGTGAAGAAGATCAATGAAAAGCTGAATTACTCCCTTTCTGAACTGAATAACATGCCGAAGAATCTTTCCTCTGTTGCTGAGGCCATGACAGCTTTCATGCAGATCATTGGTTTGGCCAAAGAATCTCTTAGGAAGATTCTTCTGAGAGGAGAATTTGAAGAGTACTCAGAAGACAGGCGCATGCATTGCACTGCTAGATTGGTTGAGATGCTCAATCAGTACTCAGATGCACTTCACAAATGTGATGAAAGTGACCCGAAGAATAACTTCTTGGTTGAAGAGATCAAGGTATTGGAGGAAGTGAAAGGTATATGTCTTCCGAATTTTCTTCCTCGCAATGCTTTTCTTTCTATCTTGCAGGGAAAGGTGAGGGCAATTTCGAGCATACCAATTGGGTTTGTGGAGCAGGTTTGGACTTACATTGAGGAAGTGGTTATTTCTCTGTTGATGAGGCATTCTGATAATTATTATCAGCTTCAACTTTGTGCGAGGCGAGCTGGACACAATCTGATGGCAAAGATGAAAGAAAGGTCGATTAAGTGGATGACGGAAATTGTGGATATGGAGAAGCTTACGGATTATACATGTGATCCTGAGTATGTTGCTGAATGGAATAGGCTCATGGCTCACCAGAACGCCTTCATAGAAGGGGTCTTAGGTGACAAGGAACGCCCTTCTACTATAACTATAGAAGGTATTGGGGAGGTGGAAGTTGAAGGTCTGAGGCGGTACCCTCTTATGTTACCTCAAGCTTTTGATCTGAAAATGAGGATGGCTGCTTATTGGAAGGTTGTTATGAGGAGGTTTGTTGATTTTATGGCGTTGCATTTGCAGCTGTCTATTTCCAACCTGGTGAACAAGGAGATGGAAGCTGAGATTGTGAATGAGTTGATGGGACCTTACGGTGGCGGGATTGAGAGGATGCTGGAGGAGTCACCGGCGGTAGCGGTGAAGCGCGCAAACCTGAATAAGAGCATCAGAAAGCTGAGGGATTCTAAGGAGGTTGTGGCGAAGATCATGGACAGCTTCATTTGTTATGTCGATTAAACAGCTTTCCAAACTTTTGGGGTACTACGTACTATGTGTGGTCTATTAAAATTAAAGACGGAAGTTTGTTTGTCCCTTGTTGTGGTTTTTTGTTTCTGATTTTATTTTCGTGGGCTTTTGTTTCCGTTTTGTTATAGGTGTCGATTGTTGTGGTTCTTGTACCTTTTTATTAGTATTTTCAATGAATTTGAAGTGCTGATTTCTTCCTACTGTTAAGCCAGATTTGTTGCCTTTCATATTTTCTGCTTTCATTACCATCTGCTAAATAAACTTCTTATTGTGTATTCGGCTTTCTGTGTTTTCTACTATGTTAGTTTACAGCAGTTACGAAGAAATTGAATTCGGTTTATTATTTTCGTTTTCGATTTGTTACTGTTTGATCTAGACTTATTCAGTAATCTATTCATGCTAAGTTATGAAGTTTTCTGCCAAAACAAAAAAACAGGTCATGTCACAAAATAGATTGAAGTAGAGGCAATTTCTCCAAATAAACTGGATATTTTCTAGTGTTTCCTAAATTTATACACTTGGGATTTGGATGGAATGAAACAAAACAAAACAAATCAGCATTCCCTTGTAACATTTATTTCTGGAGCTTCTCTTCTGCTGCTGCTTATTTTTATTTTTATTTTTATTTTTTAGAGTTTGCTCAAGAAAATATGAGGAACAAACATGAAAAATAAGAACATACAGCCTCTACAAGGTGTTGGCAGGCCGAGACTGCGGTCTTCCACCCTTTTTCATCTGTTATTGCCAAAGTTATATGAAGGAAAAGAAAATTGTTTAATTCTGGTACTCGAACCTTATTGTTAGAGAAAATGGAAACCAACTTGATCGGGATGCCATCTATTTGCAATTAAAAGCTTCTGTTTTGTTTTGCATTTGTTCTGGCGAACCAACACTCTTCCTCATTTTTCAAGTTCTGTATATCTTCCTGTTTTGATACATTTTTACGTTTGAAGTCATAACTTGGTCAAGTTTTGTTCAATTGCTGCACAAATATTCATATAGAGATGTTCACTGGCTGTGTTTTACATAGGTTCTTTAATATGCAATGTGGTGATTCGTGGAAAGAAAAAAAACTAAATGTACGACCGAGCATGGACGATGCCACCCGATTGATCCACGACACTTTTTTTTCTTCTTCTCTATTTTCATTTTGATAGTCTATTTAAGTGAGTTTCTGGCCATATTTGAAAGTATTCATAAAAACTTAACAACTCATTAATTATATAGATTATTATAAATAAACCCAATTCTAGGCATGTATTTATAAAAAAACCCACATACTATTTAAATATAGAAACACACCCAAAATCAATTCTAAAATAAACAATTGTATATTTTTTGGGTGTGTTTATAAATGGATTTTGAGTGTGTGTAATGATGGGTTTTGGGTGTGTTTATAAAGTGTTTTGGGTGTTGGGTTTTTTTATAATTTCAGCCCCCATTTTGGGTGTTTTAGTGAAACTCCCTTAATTATATATCATTTCAAAACTTAACTTATAATGTTATTATGGGTTAAATGTGTATGACATTTAGAGCATCGCCAATGCAAAGATTTAAACTGAGGATGTAAATTGAACTTTTACATCTCCGGTGGCATCTTGATTGGAATATTCCAAGATGTAAAACCATTTTGCTCCAGTAGGAAATGTAAAATCTTGGGATGCTATATAGCATTTCGTCCTGAAATTTACATTCTCTCATTGGAGAGGTGAAATGTCAAAAAAGTGTTTTTGATTTTTTTTTTACTGGAATTTTTTAACAACTTAATTAAATAAAGGGAATGAAGAATGATGTGGATATCCAAAGTATGAACAAAAATGTAGATATATTAGGAGAAAATCAACAAAAATATGAATCTAATATGATTCTGGTGGTATTATTGGTGACTGAGATTAAATTTGGAGTGTAATTTAGACCTTTGATTTTTTTTTTTACCGTTGGATTTGATTAATGTTATGTTTAATTTGAATTTAAAACTAATCATTAATTCGACCATTAGATTGAAGTAAAAATTAAAAAATTGGGAGTCGTTGATTGTATAGTTGTTAGAGCACTTCCATCTCAAAGGGCAAGGGCAAGGTAAGGTCTGTCACTATTCATGTGAATAGTAGCATCCCTTGCATATTTTGTTTCCACCCCTATGGGCAAGGGTAAGAACAATTACTATTCACTTTAAACGATTAATCTTGATAAGATTTTCGGTTGCCACGTGTCACTATTTATTATAAAATTCTCATCTAAAATTTCAGATAAGATTTTCTGTTGCCACGTGTCCATATTTATTATAACATTCAGATCTCAAATTTTAGATAAGATTTTCGGATAAGATTCTTGGTTGCCACGTGTCGATATTTATTATAAAATTATAATCTAAGATTTCAAATAAGATTTTCACCCTCTAAAATTGCGCCACGTGTCATCTCTATTTTCTAAATCCCTCTATAAAACTACACGTACCCTCAACTCAGACCTCTCACACCGTATCTTCTCAAGAAGATCGTGAGTTGGATGAAGAGGAGGATAACATTCGTCAAAACAATTCCAAATCCTCAATTGGAGACGGAAAAAAGCTTTGTTGCCTTTCAAGAGGGTTATAGGAAAGATGTGGAAATGTGTTTTGGTATCCTGCAACCTCATTGGTCAATTATTAGGGGTGCTGCTCGTATGTTTGATGAAGAGGTGCTTCATAGCATTATGATGACTTGCATCATCTTTCATAACATAATTGTGGAGGATAAGTATGATTATGATACCCCAGAGATGTTCAAACCCGATCCCATGAACACGGCATTGACAAGAATTTATGAACGGCTTGTGGGAGCAAATGGACAACCACTGGAGCACGAACTGTTGATTAGGGACGATCGATACAACAATCGTATGATTGATCGTTATATGGAAATACAATCTTCTTATGTTCACAAGAGACATCAAGTTGACTTGATCGAGCACTTATGGGTGATGAAAGGCAATCACGGTGGATGAAGTCAAGCGTAATGCTTTGTTTGGAATTATGGTTTGTTTTTAATTATGCTTTGTTTTGTGTGTGGTTTGTAATGAATTAAGGTTCGTTTTGATGTATGAAATGTTTTTAATAAATAGCTATATTATTTAATGCTTTCTTTATTTAATAAAAGAAAAACAATACAACAAATTAATACATATGGCAACTCTTTCAATTCAACCTAATGATTTTTATCATTTAACCAATCTGTGTTGCTAGGTCCATCGTCATGGAAAACTTTCTTCTCATAACATCCCTTCATTTTAACTTCCAATAAGACTTTGTTTCAGGAGACATGTGGCTCGTATCCATGGCCATTATTTTCATCTCTTTGTCCTCCATGTCTTGTTGTTGTACATGCTGCCTTTCAATTGTATATGCTTCATATCGTGCCTTGTCAACTTCTTCTCTTTTCAAGTCTCTCTCAATTCTCAGTGCGCCGTTCTTAGTAATTTGCTCCAAAATTTTTGCACATTCAGTGTTCGAAGTGCTCTCTCTCTTAGCCTTTGCCGTCTTTCTCCCAATAGGCCTCGGCTCATGTTGGATTGGTGAGTCTTGATCCATTGGGGAGTCCAATGGTGAATTGGTTGCCGGTGAATCGTGGAGCGGCGTCTCATTCAACACAACCGGCGGACCAATGGAAATAATTTTGAATCTCGAACAATTCTTCACAACATCCCAACATTGGTGATTGATGAAACTTTTTTTGCCTTGGTCAATGACACCGAACCACGTTTGTGCTTGAATAATCTATTAAAAAAATTGAAAATGCAAGAAAATATTAAAAAATGTGACATTAAATTGAATAAAACAACATTTAGAAATATTTTACCTCGTCGCCAAGATTTTGACTGCTTTGAATGTTCTCCCTCGCTTTTGCCAACGCATCTCTCCATTTCCCTAACTCTTTATTCAAAAAAATTCACCTACTAGCCAAGGCCATTTCCATACGAGCCGAACCCAATCTTTCACAAAATTCTCCATGAATTTTTCTCCACATATGAGAGGACTTCATCTCATTACCCATGATCGGGCAATGACCAACTTTGACCCAACACTCACACAACAAAATATCTTCCACGGTTGTCCACACGCCTCCGGTTTCGATGGAAGAGGCCATTTGTATTTTTACAAAAATGGAATTTAGTAGTAGAAATTTTGTGTGGAAAGTGAAAAATATTGGAAGGAGATGAATTTGTATGAAGATTTGGTGTGGAAAGTGAATAATATTTGTAGGTATTTATAGAAAAAAAATTCCATAATTTTTTGATATTTTTTTACAATTTTTTTCAATTTTTTTAGCCAAAAAATGGACAGTCGTTGGATTTGATAAGATTTTTGGATCGAAGGCTCCAGGAGAAGCCACGTGGCTTGTAGTCGTTGATTTCTGGCAGCTGTGGGTTAGCCCTGACATCAGCGCAAGAAATCCAAATTTTTTTTTTACTGTTGGACAGTGCATTCCGCACGTCAATGGTAAAAATAATTTGAAATTCTTGCGTTAACGCCAGCCCGACGTCAGTAACCCGAAGGCAAGGAGACATGCCAAATCTCCCTATGGGCTTGCTCGTTGGACCTTGCGCGCTGGAGTCTCCTTCCGGGCCTAGGACCCCCTCCTGCCTGGGCTAGCTCTTGGCGGTGGAAGTGCTCTAATGGTCCACTTTTGGGCAATAAATCCCTCAGCCTGGCTAGAAGGATGCAACCACATACATAAATAGGGTCAGGATCTAGTGAGAACGCTTATGTGAGAACATAACATGAGAACACCGTTGGATCCAATCTAACGGCTGTATGAAAAGCAATTGTAAGTGCAAGTGTTGTATTAGAACGAGGCCTTCTTCTCTCTTCTCCCTCCAATACTCTCTTCTCCCTCCAAAACATCCCCTCCAAAACAGAAGTCCCCTCCAAACCAGCTGTTCACTCAGTTCAATGAAAATAACCATTTTTTTATCAGCTTTGATTGAGGAAGAACTGTAACATTGAAGAGAGAGCACCCTCATTTTTCTGGGTTTCCCATTCAGGCGAAACAAAGGAGTCTTGGATTTTATAATTTCATCTCTGTGGTTGGGTTTTTGGGGTCGGGACATACGTCAATCCTTGAGCAACGTCGAAACTGGCGTTGAGTTGGAAAGTGCTGACCGTACCGTTGTGGTTCTGCTCTGTTGGTTTTGAAATCCTTGAGCGGGGCGAAACAGGGGTTGAGGAAGAAGAAAAGTTTTTGGGGTTGACGTCCAGATCTAAAAGGTCTACGTTACGTTGTCGTAGTTGTTGAAAATTTGAAGTTGGAAATCAGTTACGAGGTAAGCCATATACTGTATTTGTCAATTTCATTATTGGGCATCAGCATGAGTTAGATTAGGTTGTATGTATGTCTTTAATGTTTCAGCGGAGAGTCATTCGCATGTCATATGTTAGTTAATATTTATTGTAAAGCTGTTTGAAAGCATGTGCCAAATATTGGGCATCAGCATGAGTCAGATTAGGTTGTATGTATGTCTTTAATGTTTCACTAGAGAGTCATTTGGATGTCATATGTTAGTTGATATATATTTTGAAGCTCTTTGAAAGCCTGTGCCAAATATTGGGCATCAGCACGAGTTACGTTAGTGTTTATGTAGGTCTTTAATGTTTCACAGATAGTGATTTGAATGTCATATATGATGGTTATTATGTGATATTCAGGGTTAAATTGCAAGAACTGTGAAATGGAGTGCGAAGGACAGGTGACACCGGAAGTTAGTTCGGAATTGAAACCAAAATTGGGACTTGAATTTGATTGCTGTGAGGATGTGTTCAATTTCTATAATATGTATGCCGCGAAAGCCGGATTCGGCATTCGGTGTTCTACAACGAGAACTTGCACATTCACAGGAGAGGTAACAAGGAAAGAATATGTATGCTGTAAACAAGGGTACGCGTTGACAAGCACTGTTAGTTGCAAGAGAAGACAGCGAGGTTGTACTCGAACTGGGTGCAAGGCTAAACTTGCGATTTTGAAGGTAAACGAGAAGAATAAGTACACTGTTGTAGGATTCAATGAGGTACACAACCATGACATGACAACAGTTGATAAAGTCCATCTATTGAGATCTCACCGTAACTTAACAGAGTCTACAAAGGCCTATAGTGCACATATGAGCAAAGTTAATATCCCTGTACATAAACAGGTAAGCCTTCTTGAGGTGCAAGTAGGGGGATTGGAAAATGTTGGGTTTGTTAGGAGAGATATCTATAATTATGCAAGGGACGTGCGTGGGGAGGTGATTGGCCATGATGCACAGCTGCTGAAGGAGCATTTTTTGGCTGAGCAAGGAAAAAATGAATCATTTTATTTCAATATGGAGGTAGATTCGGAAGGAAGGATGGGAAATGTTTTCTGGGCAGATGCAAGGTCAAGACGAGCTTATGGGTTTTTTGGGGATGTGGTGGTATTTGATACGACGTTCAACACGAACTGCTATGGGATGGTCTTTGCGCCTTTGTTAGGCGTTAATAACCATAGGCAGACAGTGTTGTTTGGTTGTGCATTCCTAACTAGTGAAACCACGGATTCATTTGTATGGTTGTTCGAAGAATTCAAGAAAGCCATGCCAGGTGAGCCACCCAAAATGATCATCACTGATCAAGATGCAGCCATGTCAAAGGCAATTGCTTTAACTCTCCCAACAACATTCCATAGATATTGCATATGGCATATCTTGAATAAGTTTATGGAGAAACCCGGCATTGGGGAATGTTTTTCGGAAATGTGCAAATGCATATGGGGTATGGACACGAAAGAAGAATTTGATGCGAAATGGGATGAAATCGTCACAAGCAATGGGCTGAAAGACCATCCGTGGCTGAGCTCGATGCATGCTTTGCGGGAGAATTGGGTTCCATCATATGTAAAACATGTGTTTTCGGCTGGGATGTCAAGTAGTCAACGGGCTGAAAGCTGTCATGCATTTTTCAAACAATATATTAACCGGAAAAACACATTGATGGAATTCATTGTACGTTTTGAAAGAGCTGTTGGTTCACAGAGGCACAAGGAGTTAATGGCTGATCATGCTGATACCAATGAAAAACCTCCACTGCCATTTCGAACACCAATGCAACATCAAATGGCACGCATTTACACTCGGGAAATTCTTGAAATGTTTGAGAGGGAAGACTTCCGAAGCCTTTTATGCTTGTTCGAACTTGTAGAGCAAGATGAGACCCAGTGCAGGTACAAAGTAAGTGAGCGGGTAAATCCGGGGGTGACACGGATGAAGGAGCTTGTGCATGATAAAGATGCCGATAAAGCTTATTGCAGCTGCAAAGGATTTGAATTTTGGGGTATTCCGTGCCGACACATCCTAGCATTTTTAAGAATGAAGCAGGTGGAGCACTTGCCAGACAATTACATAGTGACACGATGGCTTCAAAGTGCAAAGTGCGGTGTAGTATATGATAAGAATGACAAAGAAGTTAAAGATTGCGTGGACGGTTTGGTTTTAGTTAAGAGATCGAAACTTTGCAAAGTTGCAGGTGAGTTGATAGATTCTGCTTTGTTGTGTGATGAAGGTTTTGAGATGCTGGAAAATTCATTTGACGACATTCGTGGGAAGCTTACAAGGTTGTTGTCATCAAGAGCTCGTGTCGAAGACACACCCAATGGAGAGGTCGGAACTAGTTCTTCCCAAGTCAGAATTAAGGATCCCCATCGAGTAAAACCAAAAGGGCGTGCGAGAAGAGTGAAAGGACAAAAAGAGAAGGCAGCGGAAGGACATAAACGGCGGTGCAGTGAATGTAGGAAGACTAATCATGATAGACGGAGTTGTCCAAAACTTGTGAGCGGGTAAGTGAATATGTAATTGTCTGGGTTTGAATTTTGTACAAGAAATGCTGTTGACTTGTTTCTTTGTTTCGATGTTGCAGCTCTTCATCTTCCGACGCAGAAGTTGGTGCTGCAGTTGATGAGAATTTGCAGCCCAGTCAGAGCACGCAGGACAGGGAACCTACAATGACAGAGTCATTTCTGCAAGAGTTTGATTTCATTTACGGTCCCGGAGTTTGAATATTTGTTGACACCAATTTGCGTATTTTTGGAAACCGTCTGGAACCGTTAGTGAATCTTATGTAAGTGCCTCATGTTGATACTGAACTAAGGTATGTGAAAAGCAACAGTGAAACCGCCCAAAAACAAAGTAACTTTTGTATTCGATAATTATTAAGTGTCACAAACGTATCGCATGACTTACATTCGACCCCCTGGAAAAAAAAAAAAAAAAAAAACTACATTAAAGTGAACAATAAGTTATTTGAAGAGCCACTTAGTTATCATCATCAAAGTCATCACTTGACTCAAAGCGGCCACGTTCCTCCCAATCTAGAATGCGTTTGTCATTGTAGCAATCCTCGCACCAGTCTGGGGGTAATGCAAACAATGGGAGATGGGGGCTTTGGGGGAGAAGGGGTCGGGGACCGATAGTATTGAACATTGTCTGGACCTACGTGGAATAGATCCCTGCACGTCCCACAAGGATGGTCGTGAACGTCACCATGCTTGCAATAATTATGTGCAACTCGAACTTTCGGATCCATCTTTGGTTGAAGGTGGATGTCCATCCTGGAGCTTTGGTGTTTTCAGAACGTGGAGCCAGTGTTTGAAAGGATTCGTTTGGGATTCATGCAATGTGGGTAACGTTTTATACACCTTTGCAACGGTTGCAAGGAAAATGAAATATGTAGGTAAGGGAATCTTGAAACCATCACTGTGTGTCAGCAAGGGAATCTTGAAACCATCACTATGTGCCAGTAATGTGTCAAAGAACCGAATATATATGTCAGATAATCTTGAAAAACTTTATCGACCCATCGACAATTTTTTAAACCAAAAATTTGAGCACTATTAGTAACTGAACTCTACTAATCCAGTAGTTAGTGATCGAAGAAATAAGATTGAACTCTGGTAAGAACATAGAACCCAAGGCTGTGATAGCAGATTTAAACCTGAATAAGGTGCACGTAAGTCAGATCGGGCATAAACATGTAAACACAAACCCAGATCTGGCATTAACAAAAAACAAACAAGTGAATAACGATTGCCTAGCGATTCATATGGCTACCAGCCGTCATTATCGTTGGCTTTGGCTGGTTGGTGGCCTAGCTCTGGTGGGTGTACACCGCCGGAGATGATTTGCTGTGCAGCAGACGGAGTTATGGCGTCCCAGTCAATATGTTTGTGGACATCTGCAGCGAACCGTCGGAATTGCTCAAAACCTTCGTTGAAAGCCACAGACATTGCCTGCCCATGCTTGTCGCCTCCTTTGTGGATGCTCAAAGATTCGTACGTAGCATCCTCCAGGGTCATTTGCAAATCCTCTGCTTTGAGCTTTCTTCTTTGGCCACGAATTCTGTGCTTCTCTTTTCTGTAACGCGCTTTGTTCACTTGGCGCGTCAAATACGCCAACTTCTGCTCAGCTCCGACACACTTTTGAGTCCAATAATGGACCAAGGAGGAGTCGTGTTCCAGTTTGTTCTTCATATCATTTATTTCCAGAGCAGGATCATCGGAGTCGCCCTCGCTTGCCGAGGAGGTTGGAAGTGGCAGCGGTGGTAGAGGGGACCTGAGATAGTCGGGGGCATATTCCCATGACCCATCGGAGTCCCCCTGATTTGCATTGCCGTCTGAACTGGTTGACATGTTGACAAATCTTCAGTTTCTTCAGATTGGGGGATTCGTTGTATGCACAAAACACAACTCCAAAGAAGAGTCAGGAAGAAAACAAGATGTTGATCTACGGCAATGAGTATCCCATAGCCATACGACACCGTTTATATATGATGTCCTGGAGTATTCCGCAGTTTGTTTTATCTGTTTTCCCCATCTGTCACATCAGTTTTGTTTTTTGGTTCAGTAATGAGAGCATTTGATTTAGGTTGAATTCGGATTAAAGGCTCGTATTAATCACAGATAGCATACACATGAATTTTGAATTTTCAACTTTCAATGAGGTGGTAGCATTTGTCGAATTATTATCCCGATGTTTGCAAAGGAAGGGTGAGAGAATGGTGAATGACGTCCACGTGTGCACCTACCGAAGGTTGATGCGGTGAGGTCCCGCCATGTGTTGTATTTCGTTATTTTCATTACACAACTAGGGGAAAATTATTGAAGACATGGTAATAACAAGGAGAAAAATCGGAAAAAATGCCCCAAAATTGATACCAGCTCCTTGTGGCATTACACAACTGGGGGAAGCTATAAATCGTCAAAAGTGTTTTTTCAACTCACTTTCGTAATCAATTTCATAAGATGTGATAATACAAAGTGTACACTTCATCTTCGGAATATGGTTTGAACTAGCTTTCGTTTCAACCGTAACATTATGTTTTGCAAACCTTTTCCGTCTATTTCCTTCACGTTCATTATCTAATTTAAAATAACACAACTATCAGTTACATTTGCTTCGTATGTAATATTTGGGAAAAATTAGTCTTATTTTCTCCTTTCAAATGACACACAATATTATTATTGTTATTTCATTGGTCATATATTATATATTTCACACGAATAAGCACACCTCATATTACCATTTTAGGAACAACAGCTCCTGTGAGGGAGATCCAATCCAATCAATGCTAAAAACTATCCCATTCCTTTTAGGCATTTTGTAAAGAGAAATTAAATATGTTGACAGAAAATAATGTCAACATACTTCAATTAAAGCATACCCGTTTAGCTTTACAAAAGTACCCATAATCAACCAAAAGCAGTTTCCCATAATTTTCACTCGCTCTTTCTTCACGTCTTACAGCTTGGATACATACAAGATACCATCTGAAGTGTCCAAACCAAAATGGTTACACCTTGAGGAGCGCACACAAACTTGGAACAAAAGCAGTCAAAATGAACGTTTACGCATTTTTTCCAAACAAACTTACTGAAAATAACGAAAATGAACGTTGTCCAGCGACGGTTTACTCCATGGCGTCTTCGGTCCCAGGTGTAGCTTGGGACAACACATTTTGCATACTCTCGGAACAGGTAAAATCCTTTACGTGCTTCTGCTTCCCTCATCTGCACTGCCTCATTCGACCCCCAGAACCTTCGACAACCTTTGCCTTTCGCAAGTCTAACCCTCAGTTTCATTAGTTTGACTGATCGAAGGTGTAATTTCGCTTGACTTTTACCCTTCCCTAATGTTTCTTCATACCATCTTAGACGTCTCTTCTGACGTTTTATTTCAGTCTTCAACGCATCGTACGGCATCTGGCCGATACGACCTGCATCATCGTGGTCCCGAGATGAAAAATTGATGGATTTCGCAGGTCCTACAGGAACATCTTCTGCGTTCTTATTCTTGTGTGGCACCATTTACGGTTTATGGGTTTAGGGTTCAGGGTTTATCCTGAATGATTAATTCATAATAGTAGATTTGCAAACACTTCTTCATATTTCATAGCTGTCCGGATTAGAAAATTAGAAAATATATACTTGAAAAGCCAAAACAGAACACAATTTATAAATATATACTTGAAATTGCTTGAAGATTTCCAGACGCAAAAAGTTTCTTACTTCTTCATCACTTGAACTGCCAAATTCAGAAATGATAGAACTAACAACAGTATGAGGATGTTTTTAGTGCCCTTCACCATACGGATGACTTCAGCATATGCATTAAGTTCCTTCACATCCAGCTGGTTTTCAATTTGAGATTCAGTTGGCATGTTGCCTCCAGTCACCCATTCATAGCCACTACACCTTGTAGCTCCCTAAAAAAACATAAGAAAGTTACATTTTTCATTTTCGGATTACAATGTCAGACCCAATTCTTCTACTCTGTAGCAGTTTTCGTTGCCTTAGGCAATGGCCGATCTGAGTTAGTGTTATTGGCTTAGGGAAGATAATACTTACATACGTTGTGAAGCACTTCCAATACGGTCTGCCCATATTCCTTTCAGATTTGGAAATTAGCATAACCATCTCAGCATTGCAGTGCCGACACCTCTTTCCTTGAGTGTTTGTTGAAGAATTCGACATGGCTCTGCCCAGAAGGGAAAATGAAGATAATAGAAGATGACAACCCTTCCAAAAATTTGCTCAAAACCCCCAATTAATTTTCCTTAAAATCTGAAAAGGAATGGTATTTTCTTTTTTGGGGAGAACTAATATGGAGTTTCAAGTTTCAATTGTCCTGTTTTGGTCGTAACAATCCGTGACTATGAGCGGCAAATTCAAAATTTGCAGGAAAGTTTTTTTTTTTTGTTAACCCTAACCCATGAGCGGGAAAGAAAAGCATTGGTTTAATATTTTTGAACCCTAAGCATTCGACAGTAAACCCTAAACCGTAGGCGAAAAGCCCCTACACCCTTGAAGTCGTTTAAAAATTGAATATTTAAGTGGAAAAGATTAGAAAATAGAAAAACTGGCGAGTGGCGGCATGGGATTGCGCCGCGTGGCGGTCAGGCTTGCAGCTCCCCACTCCAGCGCCTCCACTTGGCATTTCTTGTATATTTTATTCTGTTTTTTTCCAAAAATCGTTAAAAATACAGGAAAATTAAGGAAAAAATTGGGAAATTTCCTAACTCTGTGTGGGGATGAATACTTCATACGGAAAGTACAAACCCTGGTTTAGGAGGGAGTGAAAAATAAAATTTGGGAACCAACCCTACATTCGGATGATGCAAATGAAAACCCTAATACACTTTGTAAACCCCACACTCTCATATGTTCGATCACATTAATCCCGTATCCAAATTTGTTTGTCCTGCCCTTTTTCCGGATATGTCATCGAAGGAAATCCCGTCCCGATCCCTGAGGAATTTTTCGGGATTTTTTCACCTTCAATTTCGATTTTTAATTGAATATTTAAGTGGAAAAGATTAGAAAATAGAAAAACTGGCGAGTGGCGGCATGGGATTGCGCCGCGTGGCGGTCAGGCTTGCAGCTCCCCACTCCAGCGCCTCCACTTGGCATTTCTTGTATATTTTATTCTGTTTTTTTCCAAAAATCGTTAAAAATACAGGAAAATTAAGGAAAAAATTGGGAAATTTCCTAACTCTGTGTGGGGATGAATACTTCATACGGAAAGTACAAACCCTGGTTTAGGAGGGAGTGAAAAATAAAATTTGGGAACCAACCCTACATTCGGATGATGCAAATGAAAACCCTAATACACTTTGTAAACCCCACACTCTCATATGTTCGATCACATTAATCCCGTATCCAAATTTTTTTGTCCTGCCCTTTTTCCGGATATGTCATCGAAGGAAATCCCGTCCCGATCCCTGAGGAATTTTTCGGGATTTTTTCACCTTCAATTTCGATTTTTAATTGAATATTTAAGTGGAAAAGATTAGAAAATAGAAAAACTGGCGAGTGGCGGCATGGGATTGCGCCGCGTGGCGGTCAGGCTTGCAGCTCCCCACTCCAGCGCCTCCACTTGGCATTTCTTGTATATTTTATTCTGTTTTTTTCCAAAAATCGTTAAAAATACAGGAAAATTAAGGAAAAAATTGGGAAATTTCCTAACTCTGTGTGGGGATGAATACTTCATACGGAAAGTACAAACCCTGGTTTAGGAGGGAGTGAAAAATAAAATTTGGGAACCAACCCTACATTCGGATGATGCAAATGAAAACCCTAATACACTTTGTAAACCCCACACTCTCATATGTTCGATCACATTAATCCCGTATCCAAATTTTTTTGTCCTGCCCTTTTTCCGGATATGTCATCGAAGGAAATCCCGTCCCGATCCCTGAGGAATTTTTCGGGATTTTTTCACCTTCAATTTCGATTTTTAATTGAATATTTAAGTGGAAAATATTAGAAAATAGAAAAACTGGCGAGTGGCGGCATGGGATTGCGCCGCGTGGCGCTCAGGCTTGCAGCTCCCCACTCCAGCGCCTCCACTTGGCATTTCTTGTATATTTTATTCTGTTTTTTTCCCAAAAATCGTTAAAAATACAGGAAAATTAAGGAAAAAATTGGGAAATTTCCTAACTCTGTGTGGGGATGAATACTTCGTCAGGAGTTTTGGGTTAATATTTGGCAAAATGTTTTTTGTGAAAATTGATATGTAATTCTTGATGTTAGTGAGGAGGGATTTCCGTACAATGGGATTCAATATTTTTTTTTTTTGGGTAAAAAATCCTAAAAATTGCTGGACAAATCCGAAAAGAATGGGGAAATGTCGTAGATGGTTATAATCAAATTTTGGAAAAACCTTCCACTTAAGTCGTAGATCCACATTGCGATATTTAAATAATTATGTTAGTGAAAAGGGATTACCGGATGACTTAATTACACTTCTGTTTTGTTGCAAATATAGTTTCAAATGCAGGACAAATCAGGAAATTAGGGGGATTTTTTTGGGGTATTTATGGGATCATCAGAGTATCTTAGAAGATCAAGGATGTGTCAGACATCCACTTGTCAACGAAGTCAGTGAAAGGATAATCCCTTTCCGGGTTGACAACACGCAACCTCCCTGCCATATGCCTGTCCGTCATCTTTAACGATTGACTCTTTGGGGGATATGAACCAGAAATTCCACATTTGAGACCACTTACTGAAACGATATAGGACCCAAAACCATAAACATACTTCAAATAAAAACAATACAAAGTTCACACAGTTTCACCTTTACATAAAAACACAAAAAAACCAAAACAACAATTTATTAATAAATCCCCTATCATACCATGTATATACACCTTATATATCAAACGCAGTCATGAAGTGGAGTTCGCGCTGGATGCAGTGCAGCTCCCTCTTCCATTTGCAGGGTTCACAGCAGTTCCAAGCATCTACGTTGTCCCAGTCGTCGGCACTGCGGTCCCCGAACTCATACCACTTCCGATTACCCTCACAGTGAATGCAGTCTTGTAAAAATCCTTTGTCTGTAGTAAACTTTTCAAGCAGAGGAGGAGTTTTGGTGCCAGACATTGTATACCGACCCAGTCGCAAGCTTATTGAATCCCTGCAAGCTTTTATGTTCAGTTTCTTCGTTTTGCTGAGATGGAACAAAAACTCCAGCGCATTCTCCTTGCCCTCTCTAGGGTTCAACAGCCCTAGCAAGCCAACAAGGTAGGAGGCTTCCTCATGCCCTGCCGTAGCCGCCACCCGCAGGTTCTTCATGCCCTCATCATCTTTCAATAGGAAGAAGTCATGAATAGCTTCTCTGTAAATCATTTCTGGATTGTTATGTTCTTTGCACTTTTGCAAGAACTCAACAATTTTGCCTTCCTCACTTGGGTACCAGTCCTGATGCCACTGGTACTTATCCACTGACACCGTTGTCCAAACCTCAGGATCGTTGAGCATTTCTTTAAATAACTTGCAGGTTGCCGCCATGTTGTACAGATCTTTATGGGACTGCTTTGCAACCACGAGCAGCACCTTAAACCATGCCAAATGTGGAATATCCATCTTGGTTTAGGGTTTAGGGACTGAAAAGGGTCTGTGGAGAAGAGGATTGAAAAGGGTCTGTGGAGTAGAGGACTGAAAAGGGTGTGTGGAGAAGAGGACTGAAAAGGGTGTGTGGAGAAGAGGGACTGAAAAGGGTGTGTGGAGGTTTTAAAAATCAAGGTGTCGTTTGGGGACGAAGAAGGAAGTGGCGCATATAAACCCAACCGGCGTGACCCACTTGACAATTGACGAAGACAAGGGTTTAGATCAGTTTCAATTATATTATTCGTTTCCCAAGCGCTGTGACTGAAACGACAATTGACACTTATCGCTGAAGCTGGAGGGACTCAATTGGTTTCGCGCGCTCCCATATTGAGAGCATTTATGATACCAGTTGTCACCGGCAGCAGTCACAAAATTATAAATGCTTTTCGTCATAATTATTTTGCTAAAATCACATCACCACTTTTGAAGCAAATGACTTAGTTACATTTGAACATGACCAAGTAATCAGTTTCATTTTGCCAACCTTGAAACTAAATATCAACGCACCATTAACAGTAAAGTAAATGATCACATTGTATATGGTTCTAATAATGCAAAAATGACATTAGAACGAGTGAAGGTAACTTGCATTTTAACATTAACAACGAAGCAGTTGCTTCTTGCCAAATATGGAACTAAATATGAACGCGTATCACCAGTACAGCAAAAGAAAACTGTGGTTATGATACTGATAATGCAAATATGACAGCACACGTTCTCAAGGTAACTTACATTTCAACCACGCCGTGCGAACACTTAAAGCTCCGCAAATATGATACTTAAATTGTCTGATAATCACCTATAAAGAAAATGAAACTAGTGTGTCTGATACTAATAATGCACATATGACATGACCACGGAAATTAGGTAGCTCAAGTGGCGGCTCCCCAGTCCAAGTGAACAAATTCATTTTGGCGGGTAAAATTAGTAAGGGGATTGCTGTATAAATAACAAAGTGATATATTTAACCTCACATTGCACCACCAGTTGGGCACCAACGCGACTTGGTCCAAAAGTAAACTCATTAATTATAAAATCACACCTAAATAATAAAAGATATCCTAAAACTACATAAATAAGAAAATAACAATATATCATGAAATAACTAATTAAATGGTACCTAAACCACATTTGAAAACACAGTGTGGCACCATTTACGGTTTATGGTTCAGCATAGTATCAACAACATGTGTTCACGGTTGGGTACAGGTTGTATTTGAACCCACTAAAAATAACTTTTTCTTTAATTTTAAGTCAAAAGGGGGAGTTGCATCATAAACAAGAGTTTGTTCATTGGGAAAATTAACTTATGCTTCATATGTAATATTTGGGAAAAATTAGTCTTATTTTCTCCTTTCAAATGACACACAATATTATTATTGTTATTTCATTGGTCATATATTATATATTTCACACGAATAAGCACACCTCATATTACCATTTTAGGAACAACAGCTCCTGTGAGGGAGATCCAATCCAATCAATGCTAAAAACTATCCCATTCCTTTTAGGCATTTTGTAAAGAGAAATTAAATATGTTGACAGAAAATAATGTCAACATACTTCAATTAAAGCATACCCATTTAGCTTTACAAAAGTACCCATAATCAACCAAAAGCAGTTTCCCATAATTTTCACTCGCTCTTTCTTCACGTCTTACAGCTTGGATACATACAAGATACCATCTAAAGTGTCCAAACCAAAATGGTTACACCTTGAGGAGCGCACACAAACTTGGAACAAAAGCAGTCAAAATGAACGTTTATGCATTTTTTCCAAACAAACTTACTGAAAATAACGAAATTGAACGTTGTCCAGCGACGGTTTACTCCATGGTGATTCCGTCCCAGTTGTAGCTTGGGACAACACATTTTGCATACTCTCGGAACAGGTAAAATCCTTTACGTGCTTCTGCTTCCCTCATCTGCACTGCCTCATTCGACCCCCTGAACCTTCGACAACCTTTGCCTTTCGCAAGTCTAACCCTCAGTTTCATTAGTTTGACTGATCGAAGGTGTAATTTCGCTTGACTTTTCTCCTTCCCCAATGTTTCTTCATACCATCTTAGACGTCTCTTCTGACGTTTTATTTCAGTCAACAACGCGTCGTACCGCTTCTGGCCGATACGACCTGCATCATCGTGGTCCTCAGATGAAAAGTAGATGGATTTCGCAAGTCCAATAGGAACATCTTCTGCGTTCTTATACTTCTGTGAGATAGGGTCTGCATTTTTTGGTGGAGTTGTTATAAGTATGGGGGGGATTTTCGTAGGTGAACCCATGGTGAGTTGAGGGTTGTTTGGACCAACTGGTGGTGCAATGTGAGGTAGAATATATAACTTTGTTATTTATACAGCAGTTCCCTTACTAATTTTCCCGCCAACATGAATTTGTTCACTTGGACTGGGGAGCCGCCACTTGAGATACCTAATTTCCGTGGTCATGTCATATTTGCATTATTAGTATCAGACACACTTGTTTCATTATCTTTACAGGTTATAAGCAGAGAAATTAAGTATCACATTTGCTTCAAAAGTGGTGATGTGATTTGAGCATAATAATTATGACGAAAAGCATTTATAATTTTGTGACTGCTGCCGGTGACAAATGGTATCATAAATGCTCTCAATATGGGAGCGCGCGAAACCAATTGAGTCCCCTCCAGCTTCAGCGATAAGTGTCAATTGTCGTTTCAGTCACAGCGCTTGGGAAACGAATAATATAATTGAAACTGATCTAAACCCTTGTCTTCGTCAATTGTCAAGTGGGTCACGCCGGTTGGGTTTATATGCGCCACTTCCTTCTTCGTCCCCAAACGACACCTTGATTTTTAAAACCTCCACACACCCTTTTCAGTCCCTCTTCTCCACACACCCTTTTCAGTCCTCTTCTCCACACACCCTTTTCAGTCCTCTTCTCCAACAACCAAGATGGATATTCCACATTTGGCATGGTTTAAGGTGCTGCTCGCGGTTGCAAAGAACTCCTCTGAAGATCTGTACAGCATGGCGGGAACATGCAAGTTATTTCAACAAATGCTGAATGATCCTGAGGTTTGGACAACCGTGTCAGTGGATAAGTACCAGTGGCATCAGGACTGGTACGGTGAACATGAAGGGAAAATTGTTGAGTTCTTACAAAAGTGCAAAGAACATAACAATCCAGAAATAATTTACAGAGAAGCTATTCAGGAGTTCTTCGTGAAGAATGATGATGAGGCGCTGAAGAACCTGCGGGTGGCGGCTATGGCAGGGCATAAGGAAGCCTCCTACCTTGTTGGCTTGCTAGGGCTGTTGAACCCTAGCGAGGGCAAGGAGAATGCGCTGGAGTTTTTGTGCCATCTCAGCAAAACGAAGAAACTGAACATAAAAGCTTGCAGGGGTTCAATAAGCAATCGACTGCGTCGGTATACAATGTGTGGCACCGTGACTCCTCCTATGCTTCAAAAATTGACTGCAGACAAAGGATTTTTACAAGACTGCATTGACTGTGAGGGTAATCGGGAGTGGTATGAGTTATGGGCCCGTTGGGCCGACGACTGGGACAACGTAGATGCTTGGAACTGCTGTGAACCCTGCAAATGGAAGAGGGAGCTGTACTGCATCCAGCGCGAACTCCAGTTGATCACGGGGTGGGTTTAAGGTGTATATACATGGTATGATAGGGGATTTATTAATAAATTGTTGTTTTGGTTTTTTGTGTTTTTATGTAAAGGGGAAACTGTGTGAACTTTGTATTGTTTTTATTTGAAGTATGTTTATGGTTTTGGGTCCTATATCGTTTCAGTAAGTGGTCTCAAATGTGGAATTTCTGGTTCATATCCCCCAAAGAGTCAATCGTTAAAGATGACAGACAGGCATATGGCAGGGAGGTTGCGTGTTGTCAACCCGGAAAGGGATTATCCTTTCACTGACTTCGTTGACAAGTGGATGTCTGACACATCCTTGATCTTCTAAGATACTCTGATGATCCCATAAATACCCCAAAAAAATCCCCCTAATTTCCTGATTTGTCCTGCATTTGAAACTATATTTGCAACAAAACAGAAGTGTAATTAAGTCATCCGGTAATCCCTTTTCACTAACATAATTATTTAAATATCGCAATGTGGATCTACGACTTAAGTGGAAGGTTTTTCCAAAATTTGATTATAACCATCTACGACATTTCCCCATTCTTTTCGGATTTGTCCAGCAATTTTTAGGATTTTTTACCCAAAAAAAAAAATATTGAATCCCATTGTACGGAAATCCCTCCTCACTAACATCAAGAATTACATATCAATTTTCACAAAAAACATTTTGCCAAATATTAACCCAAAACTCCTGACGAAGTATTCATCCCCACACAGAGTTAGGAAATTTCCCAATTTTTTCCTTAATTTTCCTGTATTTTTAACGATTTTTGGGAAAAAAACAGAATAAAATATACAAGAAATGCCAAGTGGAGGCGCTGGAGTGGGGAGCTGCAAGCCTGAGCGCCACGCGGCGCAATCCCATGCCGCCACTCGCCAGTTTTTCTATTTTCTAATATTTTCCACTTAAATATTCAATTAAAAATCGAAATTGAAGGTGAAAAAATCCCGAAAAATTCCTCAGGGATCGGGACGGGATTTCCTTCGATGACATATCCGGAAAAAGGGCAGGACAAACAAATTTGGATACGGGATTAATGTGATCGAACATATGAGAGTGTGGGGTTTACAAAGTGTATTAGGGTTTTCATTTGCATCATCCGAATGTAGGGTTGGTTCCCAAATTTTATTTTTCACTCCCTCCTAAACCAGGGTTTGTACTTTCCGTATGAAGTATTCATCCCCACACAGAGTTAGGAAATTTCCCAATTTTTTCCTTAATTTTCCTGTATTTTTAACGATTTTTGGAAAAAAACAGAATAAAATATACAAGAAATGCCAAGTGGAGGCGCTGGAGTGGGGAGCTGCAAGCCTGAGCGCCACGCGGCGCAATCCCATGCCGCCACTCGCCAGTTTTTTCTATTTTCTAATCTTTTCCACTTAAATATTCAATTAAAAATCGAAATTGAAGGTGAAAAAATCCCGAAAAATTCCTCAGGGATCGGGACGGGATTTCCTTCGATGACATATCCGGAAAAAGGGCAGGACAAACAAATTTGGATACGGGATTAATGTGATCGAACATATGAGAGTGTGGGGTTTACAAAGTGTATTAGGGTTTTCATTTGCATCATCCGAATGTAGGGTTGGTTCCCAAATTTTATTTTTCACTCCCTCCTAAACCAGGGTTTGTACTTTCCGTATGAAGTATTCATCCCCACACAGAGTTAGGAAATTTCCCAATTTTTTCCTTAATTTTCCTGTATTTTTAACGATTTTTTGGAAAAAAACAGAATAAAATATACAAGAAATGCCAAGTGGAGGCGCTGGAGTGGGGAGCTGCAAGCCTGAGCGCCACGCGGCGCAATCCCATGCCGCCACTCGCCAGTTTTTCTATTTTCTAATCTTTTCCACTTAAATATTCAATTAAAAATCGAAATTGAAGGTGAAAAAATCCCGAAAAATTCCTCAGGGATCGGGACGGGATTTCCTTCGATGACATATCCGGAAAAAGGGCAGGACAAACAAATTTGGATACGGGATTAATGTGATCGAACATATGAGAGTGTGGGGTTTACAAAGTGTATTAGGGTTTTCATTTGCATCATCCGAATGTAGGGTTGGTTCCCAAATTTTATTTTTCACTCCCTCCTAAACCAGGGTTTGTACTTTCCGTATGAAGTATTCATCCCCACACAGAGTTAGGAAATTTCCCAATTTTTTCCTTAATTTTCCTGTATTTTTAACGATTTTTGGAAAAAAACAGAATAAAATATACAAGAAATGCCAAGTGGAGGCGCTGGAGTGGGGAGCTGCAAGCCTGAGCGCCACGCGGCGCAATCCCATGCCGCCACTCGCCAGTTTTTCTATTTTCTAATCTTTTCCACTTAAATATTCAATTAAAAATCGAAATTGAAGGTGAAAAAATCCCGAAAAATTCCTCAGGGATCGGGACGGGATTTCCTTCGATGACATATCCGGAAAAAGGGCAGGACAAACAAATTTGGATACGGGATTAATGTGATCGAACATATGAGAGTGTGGGGTTTACAAAGTGTATTAGGGTTTTCATTTGCATCATCCGAATGTAGGGTTGGTTCCCAAATTTTATTTTTCACTCCCTCCTAAACCAGGGTTTGTACTTTCCGTATGAAGTATTCATCCCCACACAGAGTTAGGAAATTTCCCAATTTTTTCCTTAATTTTCCTGTATTTTTAACGATTTTTGGAAAAAAACAGAATAAAATATACAAGAAATGCCAAGTGGAGGCGCTGGAGTGGGGAGCTGCAAGCCTGAGCGCCACGCGGCGCAATCCCATGCCGCCACTCGCCAGTTTTTCTATTTTCTAATCTTTTCCACTTAAATATTCAATTAAAAATCGAAATTGAAGGTGAAAAAATCCCGAAAAATTCCTCAGGGATCGGGACGGGATTTCCTTCGATGACATATCCGGAAAAAGGGCAGGACAAACAAATTTGGATACGGGATTAATGTGATCGAACATATGAGAGTGTGGGGTTTACAAAGTGTATTAGGGTTTTCATTTGCATCATCCGAATGTAGGGTTGGTTCCCAAATTTTATTTTTCACTCCCTCCTAAACCAGGGTTTGTACTTTCCGTATGAAGTATTCATCCCCACACAGAGTTAGGAAATTTCCCAATTTTTTCCTTAATTTTCCTGTATTTTTAACGATTTTTGGAAAAAAACAGAATAAAATATACAAGAAATGCCAAGTGGAGGCGCTGGAGTGGGGAGCTGCAAGCCTGAGCGCCACGCGGCGCAATCCCATGCCGCCACTCGCCAGTTTTTCTATTTTCTAATCTTTTCCACTTAAATATTCAATTTTTAAACGACTTCAAGGGTGTAGGGGCTTTTCGCCTACGGTTTAGGGTTTACTGTCGAATGCTTAGGGTTCAAAAATATTAAACCAATGCTTTTCTTTCCCGCTCATGGGTTAGGGTTAACAAAAAAAAAAAACTTTCCTGCAAATTTTGAATTTGCCGCTCATAGTCACGGATTGTTACGACCAAAACAGGACAATTGAAACTTGAAACTCCATATTAGTTCTCCCCAAAAAAGAAAATACCATTCCTTTTCAGATTTTAAGGAAAATTAATTGGGGGTTTTGAGCAAATTTTTGGAAGGGTTGTCATCTTCTGTTATCTTCATTTTCCCTTCTGGGCAGAGCCATGTCGAATTCTTCAACAAACACTCAAGGAAAGAGGTGTCGGCACTGCAATGCTGAGATGGTTATGCTAATTTCCAAATCTGAAAGGAATATGGGCAGACCGTATTGGAAGTGCTTCACAACGTATGTAAGTATTATCTTCCCTAAGCCAATAACACTAACTCAGATCGGCCATTGCCTAAGGCAACGAAAACTGCTACAGAGTAGAAGAATTGGGTCTGACATTGTAATCCGAAAATGAAAAATGTAACTTTCTTATGTTTTTTTAGGGAGCTACAAGGTGTAGTGGCTATGAATGGGTGACTGGAGGCAACATGCCAACTGAATCTCAAATTGAAAACCAGCTGGATGTGAAGGAACTTAATG
Organism: Prunus kanzakura; assembly: GCA_020521455.1. NCBI lineage: Eukaryota > Viridiplantae > Streptophyta > Magnoliopsida > Rosales > Rosaceae > Prunus > Prunus kanzakura. Next base: position 172,693 of record BPUM01000926.1, on the reverse strand, counting down.
CATATGCTGAAGTCATCCGTATGGTGAAGGGCATTAAAAACATCCTCATACTGTTGTTAGTTCTATCATTTCTGAATTTGGCAGTTCAAGTGATGAAGAAGTAAGAAACTTTTTGCGTCTGGAAATCTTCAAGCAATTTCAAGTATATATTTATAAATTGTGTTCTGTTTTGGCTTTTCAAGTATATATTTTCTAATTTTCTAATCCGGACAGCTATGAAATATGAAGAAGTGTTTGCAAATCTACTATTATGAATTAATCATTCAGCATAATTAGGAAATGAATTTTTTAACGTTTGATATGCCTGCATCTTGACCTTCACAATCTTGTTTGCCGTAAACAAGAAACATTCCTATTTATTCCACATTTGAAAACACAGTGTCGCAGGTCCTACGGTTTATGGTTCAGCATAGTATCAACAACATGTGTTGACGGTTTCGTACACGTTGTATTTGAACCCAATAAAAATAACTTATTCTTTAATTTTAAGTCAAAAGGGGTACTTGGATCATAAAGAAGAGTTTGTTCATTAACAAGTAAGACTCAAAACTACCTTTTCAAAACCTTCGTACAAACGGGAACGATGCCCTCAAGCATTCGAAGAAAGCTCTTCGAGCTTCCCTTATATGATAGAAAGGTTAGTTCTCTATCTCGCGAATTGAGCCAATACCAAGCTATATGAATTTCTACAGTTCAACTACTGTTACCTACATAATTACAAACCGCCCACCCAGTGAAATGAAGTTTGCAAGTTTTTTATCCTACACCCACCCAGCTATGTCATATTGCCTCTCCTAATTAAGCACACGCGTTAATATCCCTGCAACAACTGCACAGCGAGCTTCAACCGATACAAGGGCATGGCATGATGGGAAATATTGGCTAGTTCTACATTGGAGGTCAGAAACTCGCAGTATTTTAAAATGTACATCCCACAGTCGCCCCTGAAACATAGCGAAGCAGCTGTCATTCATTGTACAACAAAAGCGCACTTTCATAACACAATGTGTTTAGGTCGAATATGACTCACCCGCCTACTTGTTGGGGGGGTGCATCCAAAACGCGACTAACTGACCACTCAGTTTTAAGTAGACCGTCGCCAGTATATCCAGCTTCGAGTAACAACCGGGGCAGTATTTTGGACACCGGCTGCACAGCCCGTTGGATGGCTTGAATTCTGCACAGATCTTCTTTTGAATCATATACCCTTATCTCACACTCTTTTAAATCCAGAACAAGTAAGATCCAGTGCTTCTGCCTTTCTAGGTTGAAGGGCAAAAAAACTTGATTCACAGACTCCCATGATTTAGCCAACTTATGCCCTTCGCCCTTCACCATTCCCACTAGACCCTTGCTGTGCTTCCTCTCCTCCTTTCCAATATACGACTTCATTTGCGTGTAATCTAAGGCAGCACATTTCTGCATAGTGGCACACCAGTTATGCATCATAACGGATACGGAATTTCAAAACAAACAATGCTTATGAAATAATACAGACCTGAAAAGTGGTGTCCAGTATCGTCCAGTCAGAACCCGCCCACTTGCCAGACCTGTTGTGCCGCTCCCGTAGCAAATGCAAGGCCATGTCAATGTTCTACATAAAAGGGTTGTTTCCATTATTAAATCAATCAATTACTACATAGCAAGGGCTTATCGACAAAATCCCAAATCAATCAATGCTTACCGAGTCATCCAACCAACCGTCCTTGGTCAGCAGCCGAACAAAGAAGTTATGCGAACCTTCCATAGCTTCGTCTCCACATAACCGCACAAGTGAACTATATTTCTCAATCATTGTTATTAGCAATTCCGTTTCACCAGTGACTCAATAGGTAATCATAATGAACCATTTACATTTCACTAAGGACGGGCAAAGGGAACTTACTTTACTTCTTGTCCCCATTCCCAGCAGAATTTTGCCACCTCCAGAAGGGAATCACGAGGAACAGGACTTAGGGGGTCAGCAATTGGGTCCTTCGAAATATTGGGAATCTCCCGACCTTGCCATGGAGTTTCCCTTACCACTGCCCTTGGCCTCTTCGTCACAGGACCAACCGTCCGACTCCTTCCCCGACCCCTCTTTCGCCCCACCCCAACTATAACATCTTCGCCACATTCACCCTCCGCAGTGGACATGTCAATCTTTCGAGGAGGATTCGTAAGGAATTTAACAAGGGTGACACACACCACATCTGGATCATCCCAATTTATATCCGGGGTTGTATATTGCACCTCTTCTTTCGCATTTTGTACACACTCCTCTCTCGATTCGGGTACTCCACCTTCCTCGGTTTTATCACTCTCCTCTCCAGCATCCTCAGTCTCATGTCTCTCCTCTCCAGCATCCTCAGTCTTATGTCTCTCCTCTCCAGCATCCTCAGTCTTAAGTCTCTCCTCTCCATCATCCTCACTCTTCCTGGCGTCTGCATGACTGGTACACTTTTCCAAGCGTAAAACTCTCTCCTCCAGCTCACCCTTCTCACGGTGCAATAGTGCAACCTCATTCCTCAACTGCTGCACAACAGAGTTTAATTCATCAAGGTCCTTACATACCCGCGGGCCTGCACTAGGTGCATCACATTCAGGAACAACTGATCCCCAACTCCAATATGGTTGCCTCATCTCCAATTCACTTGGTCGTAAGAGCCGTAGTATAACAGGCTGTCAAACATATACAGTTAACAGGTCATATACAATAGTAAACAGCTTTCCTCATGAAACCAACATACTATTGAAATCAATTATTAACTACACACCTGTTTGCTTTGAAATATATAAGCGTTCAGCTTTCTAAACTCAGGCACTTTATCTGTGGATTCCCACCGGCAAATTCGAGGGACTAATGCAGTTTCCTCGATCCGCCTACAATATCTAAGGGGGGGAATTCCCAATTCAGCAATTAATTCATACGCCCAAATCTACAACAAATAGATTATCAAAGTCAGTACTTAGTTACGAACTTAAATTTTACAAACACTAATTTTGAACTAAATCATACCTGGAAAGCATAGCTCAATCCCTTTATATTCCATGCAGGTCTGTTAATTCTTTTAGGCTTCTCATCCTCCACGTTTTTCTTCCCTTTTCTCACTGAACTCCGCACCGCCTTTTTTTCGCTTTTTCTCCCCTTTCCCCTGCCCATCCTTGTCTTCATCTCTCTCTTTCTTCCCGGGAACAAACAACAGAGAATCTTGCAGACACTCAAACGATATAGATCCCCACGGATATTTGTTGAATTCATCCATTTTATGAACCAAATGTAAGTAGTCCTCATTTATCTTTACATTTTGGGGTCTGCCCATTATCACAGACTCCACAAAATACAGCAGTCCCAATTTGAACGAGTCCTCGCTTCCTCTTTCGGACTTTCGGAATGCATTTTCTAAGTCTTGGCCAGTAATGTGATTCCTGTCGGTAAAATGCGCTTTCATAAATCGCTCATGATCTTCCCCGGCAGACGTTATGTCAGGCTCGCTTCCACATTTTAGACCACTTATCAAACAAAAATCCTTTACACTGAATTGAGCAACATTGGACCCTATTGCATAACTAAGGCCCATCATGTCCTTCACACCAAGTCCTCCGACTCGCCGGAGTGCCAGACCATGCACAATTTGACCACTAAATGCAATTTTATGGAGTCCCAACAGGTGGCCAAAACAGCTCTCTCTAAATCTTCCCATAAGTGACTCACTGAAATGCGCCCCAAAATTACACAGGACTGTTTGCGCCACACACAGATTATTCACCCGTGCAGAATAGACCTCTGACTCCGGGAAACAAAGCTCAAACCCACAATCCATTTTATACCTCCAAAAGACACCTTTTGCTTAAGAAACAGAACTGATACGTGCTGAGAATATTATGACCACATTAACATACAGAAGTGATACCTACTCACAATATTATCTACACATTTTTAAACCTACAAACACTATTTTCAACACATTACATAATTGATACCTACTAACAGAATCTTCAACATATCAAGTTACAAAACTTATACACTATTTTCAACACATTAAGATACATAATTTCACCTACAAACACTAATTTCAACAAATTCAGATACAAAATTGATACCTACTACAACATGCATTGCTCCTTATGCATCCCAAATCATCTCATATTCAGAGTTAAGATTCAATTTTCTCTTATGCGTTCTACTTCAACTGGTACTTATTATTATTTGTTTGCCAAGCCCCATTAAATCCCTAAAATTATGCCCAACACTCACACCACTACATGCCCGAAGCAGGATTACAATGAGGAACAGATGAAGATTCCTCGAATTTTACGAAAACACAACAAACAACCAGAATGCAAACAAAAATACGAACTACAACACACAACACAAATTACTCAGGCCAATTTATATTTTTGCAAACACTCCGTACAGAGACAGACTACTCTTACCCAGAAAATCAAAGCCCTCAAATCCTCCCTAAAGTCCTAATGCAATTTCAACTAAGTGAATGCAGTATAACATGCAAACTTTAAAATCAAAGAGAGGGAGGAAATTCGACAGAAACGTACCGATTCAGACGTTCAGATGACAATTACTCGATCACGGAGGTTCTGCCACGACACAAGAGCAAGTAAAAAAGAAACAGTACACGAAGAAGTTTCTGTGAGAAGAGATTAGGAATAGAGAACTTGATGTCTGGTAGGTATTTGGGTGTTATGACTAGGGTTCATTCATAACTCCATTGACAAGAAAGGCGCCACTGTCAGGATTAAGAAAGGCGCGATTTTTTCGAACCAGGCGCGACCTGACACCTCTGCTAAGGGGAAACTGTAGCCTACGCTAATGCACCGTAAGCTCGCTTTTTCTCTTCAACCGTTCAGATGTATTTCAATGGCTGCGATTTATTCTTATATAATGTTCTCACATAAGCGTTCTCACCTGATCCCACTCGGGAAATACATAGAGAGACTGCAATGAGTTATAATGAGGGGCTATACTGAGGGAGTCAAAGGCCTAAGAATTCTATAGTGAGGGCCTTACTAAGGCCCTTAGATGAGGCCCTATCTTTTAACCATTGGATCAAATTGATTAGTTTGATCCAACAATTAAGATATAGGACCTCATCTCAAGATCTTAGCCCTCACTATAGAATAAGTTGTAGGGAAATATATAGGACCTCATCCCAAATCCCAAATCCCATACCCAATTTTTTAAAATTGAATGTCTTTTTTTTTTTTTTTTTAAACAAAAATTTTAGGGAATACATTGGAAGTTAAGAGCCCTTTCTTCTACTCTCACTCAACTCAATGCCCGTGACCAATTTTGTATTTGCTCCCATCTTCTTTAGGTGATTCTTTCTCGGAAGAGAGAGAGAGAGAGAGAGAGAGAGAGAGAGAGAGAGAGAGAGAGAGAAGAGGGGGATACAAAGGGGGAGGGATGGCTTCAATTTTTTTATTTATAGAAGTTTTAATCTCCTTTTTCTTAAATTTTTTAGCCAATTTTTATATAGATTTTAACTTTTATGATATCTTTAATTTAGGACTAACGTCATTTTAGTCCCTGGAGGTTTAGGGTCATTATCGAAATGGGCCCCGATGTTTCAATTTCATCAATTTCGTACCTGACATTTCAAAACCTTACCAATTTACACCGGCCATTATATGGACCGTCAAGTCAGACGTTAAATGATGATGTGTCAGTTGTGGGTCCCACCACATAATCTAACTAGCCAGTTGAAATAGTCTGGACGAAGGTGTTTGTGCCTAATAAATCACGGCCATAAATCGGTCGAAAGGACCTCCCTCGGCCTTAGCGCCCATTCATGAACTAAAACGCGGCGTTCCGTCAGGTGTTTTTGCCTCTTTCAAAACAAAGGAAAAACGGCGAAGGGATGAACATCTCGGCCTCGACCGCGGCACTGCAGGCCGAGGCCAAAGAACGAAAAGACACGGTTGAAGATATTAGAGTCAAATCGTCACATGGCAGCAGGGTCCCACACTTCATTTAATGAAATAACGCCTCTGACTAGCAAACCCACTGGCTGCAAAGAGGCATTTAATGCACGAGGGAAGAGGGAAAGTGACTAGCGTCAGGATTTGGCGACAGAAATCAGAGTGGTTAAGCGCAGACATTCTTACAAAAAATTCTTACAGCTTGAGAGATTAGGTCGCCAGCTGTCAGAACATTAAATGCGTCTCCACGGCCAGAAGAGCAGAACCCACGATCAGGGCGGCGGCCGAGATCCACCAGGATTTATGGGGTCACACCACCATGCTTCACAATCCCAAATGTCGATTGGACTACCCACTTGCTCTGATCAGGCTCCACCATGCAGATTTTCAGCCTCGATTACTCCTCCAAGGGCTCCTCCTATAAATACCAAGTTCAAGCTACATTCAAAGGGTTCAAACACCAAACCAAAAGCCTCCCACGGAGCAAATTATATTTTCCTGTAATGCACTTTCAATACCTTTACTTGCTTTCCTAGGAGTAGTGTTAGATTATAAGGAAAATCAATTCATCAATATATCATACGACCCTTGATTTTCAAGGGGCCGGAGCACCATCTCTGTTACTCTCTCACTCACCCCATATATCATACGACCGTCGCTTCCTGAGCAACGCGCCGGAGCACCGCCCAAAACCCACCACCAACACCACCATTAAACGGCCTTGTAGCTCAGGCCGTGAACCTGACGGCCGAGATCAGTTCCTCTCTCGGCCACAATCGTTTGATTAGGAGTCGATTTGAAACAGGCGCACCACTTAACCATTTCACCCATATCACCATCTCGACGCACGGTAAACCATGCTGGCACGCCCGCGCACAACCGCACCGCACCCAAAAGAAGGAAGCCACGTGTTAACGCACATCCCCTCGGCCCGGAGCACCAGGCCGTGAGATTTGCGCAGCCAACAAAAGGGCATTTCTGGGGTTTTTTTTTTTTTTTTTAAAGGAAGTTAAATGTTTGCACTGGGCTCGCCTTCCAAGGATCTCGTTCCAATATCCAAGGCTTGGACAATGAAATTGAACAACACAAAGGAAAAAATTTGTTGTTTCTGAGTTTTCGAGAGAGAGCCGGAGACTGAGAGAGGGTTTCTTCGAAGTCTTGAAAGAATCTTCATCTAGTGCAAAAATGAAATTGCAAACGGAGGTTTCGGAAAGATCTAAAGAATATGAGTTGGGCACTTCGTCCCAAAGGATATGGACAACCTTTCTATGGTACGTATGGGTTACTATGCTAAAATTCTTGGCATATGGTGTTTTTTCGAGTGAAACTTGCCTATTGGAAACAAGGGTTTTTATAATGGATGTTGATTGTGAGTTTCGAGTTAGGTGTTTCTTACTGTTACTGTGTCGATTTAATTGGCTTTTGTATGTGGTCCTAATGCTTTCCTTTTGTGTATGTGTGTACTGGCATGGAAAGTTTGGCTTTTGTATGTGGTCCTACAATGACAGTAATGCTTTCCTTTTGTGTATGTGTGTGCTGGCATGGTAAAGGAGTTAGGGTACGAAGGTATCATTAACTACTGGTACAGTATTCCATGTGGTCATTTTGATGGTGGCCTGGTTAAGCTGAGTGAGGATGCAGATGTTTTAGACATGCTAGCATTTGTGCCATACACTAGGTTGATAAATATATTCCTAGAACATGTGTTGGCATGCAGTCAAGAGCAGTTTTACAGTCAAGTGGCTTCAAACATATTTATAAATTTGGATGATGATTTTGGGACAATTATGGTGCCATTGTTCCAATGGGTGGGGGAGTATCCCAGGTGGGAAAGGTGAAAAAATCAAGTGTTGTAATAGAAGAGTTGAATCAAGAAGGGTTGAATCAAGAAGGGTTTAATGAACAAGCAGGTGGACAAGGCAAAAAGTTGAATGAAGAAGGGTTGACTGATGAAGCTTCTACGAAAGGCAAAGAAAAGGCTACTGTCAATACCACTGTCAATAATGAGGGTTATTTTGACAAAGGCGAAGGCAAAGATAAAGTGATGGATGACATGTCACATATGGTCAAGTGTGCTTTTGGTTAAAAAAGATGCAAGGGATTGATGAGGACAAATAATGTTCAACAGAAAGACAAAGAAGCTGTGGAAGGAACTGTTGAGGGCATTAGGGCCAAGTCCAAAAGCCATTCCATGAAGTTGAGAAGTGGAAGAAGATATGCAAATGCTGCAGACTTTGACTCATTTGAAGATGATTCTACTGATAGTGAGGAGTCCGATTATGTGATTTCTAAGAACTTTAGTGAAGATGAAGATGAAGATGAAGATGATGATTCTTTTGAAAAATGGGTGGATGACCAAACTGAATGGACAGGGGTGAAAGAAACTGGGAATGAGGCTACTCCTGATTGGCCTACAGATGTTGAATTGGATTCTGAAGATTTTGAGTGTAAGGATTATGCCAAGTGTAATTCTGACGATGAAAGTGACAAGAATTGGCCAGAGTTCATTGCTGCAACTGACATGGCAAATCCAAAGTTTGAGATTGGCATGTTGTTTACTAATTGTAAGGGCTTTAGGGTAGCTATCAGAGAACACACCATCTTGCATAAAAGGGATGTATTTATTAGGAGTGAGGCTTTGAAGCTGAAGGCAGTTTGTGGGGACCCAGATTGTGAGTGGATGATATATGCTTCAAAAATGCAACATGAGAACACATTGCAAGTGAAGACATATGTACGTGAGCACACATGTACACAGTTATGGGAGAACCCTACTGTCAAGTCAACTTAGATAAGCAAGAAATATGTTGAGACATTAAAGACCAATCCTCAGTGGCCAGTCAGCTCATTCAAGGAGACTGTTGAGAAGGATTATAATACAGGGGTGTCAAAACAACAAGTGTATAGGGCAAAAGAGAAGGCACTAAAGTTGATTGAGGGCACTTTCAATGAACAATATTCAAGAATTTGGGATTATTGTCAGGAATTAAGGAACACTAATCCAGGAACCACAACAATGGTTAGGTGTGATTTCCAAGAAAAGTTGGGGAAACCACAATTTCAAAGGTTGTATGTTTGTTTAGGAGCTGATAAGGAAGGGTTCAAAGCTGGATGCATGCCCATTATAGGTTTAGATGGGTGCTTTTTGAAGAGTGTTTTTGCAAGGCAACAACAACTGCAGTGGGTATATATGCCAACAATGAAACCTGGGTGATTGCATATGCAGTTGTGGAATCAGAGTGCAAAGATTCTTGGATTTGGTTTCTAGAGCTATTGGTTAAGGATTTTGAGATTGTTAATCAATTTGGCTTCACCTTTATATCCTACAAACAAAAAGGTTTATTGCCTGCTTTTGAGCAAGTGGTCCCTAATTGTGACCATAGGTTCTGTGCAAGACATCTTTTTTAGCAACTATAGGATATTGTTCAAAGCAAAAAGCTTGAGAGACAAGTTTTGGGAAGCATCATATGCAACCACTGTCCCCTACTTTACAAGGGCCATGGAAGAACTTAAAAAACTGTCCAAGGATGCATATGAATGGCTCACCACTCCAGATAAACCTCCAAGGAATTGGTCAAAATCACACTTCAGCACTCATTTGAAGTGTGACCTGGTGTTGAATAATCTGTGCGAGTCTTTCAATGGTACCATATTGGAATGTAGGGATAGACCTATTCTTACAATGTTGGAGTATATTAGATGTAAGCTGATGAAGAGAATACAGGGAAGAAGGGAAAAAATGAAAAAATGGAATAGGCATATCTGCCCAAGAATATTTCAGAAGGTGGAGGCAAATAAAGCCAAGGCAGGTGCTTGTGTGGCAATGTGGTCAGGTGGAGGTAAATTCCAAGTGTCAGTTGGTGGCCATGCACAATACATTGTGGACTTGGAATTAAGGAGTTGTTCTTGTAGAGCATGGGATTTGTAGGGATGGCCTTGTGTTTATGCTATTTCAGCCATAAATTATAAAGGGGGTCTTAATGTCATGGATTTTGTGGATGATTGCTATTTGACAACAACTTACTTGAAGACATATGATAATCTCGTACTACCTATGAATGGGATGGATATGTGGGGTAAGACTAACTTTCCACCATGTCTTCCTCCTTACTCTAAACAGCATGGAAGGCCAAGAAAATCTAGAAAGAAAGAAGAGGGAGAGCACAAGGGAAAAATGAAGATGGGAGAGTCAAGCAACACAGCTGAAACTACATTGTCTTGTATTCCCAACACACAGGACTCTCTCAAATGTGGGCAATGTGGTAAAAAGGGGCACAATAGGAGGACTTACCATAGGAATCTTTCCCCAAAGGCCAAAACTGCAAGTAAGAGGAAGAGAAGTACTGAAAATATCCAGGTATAGCAACTCAATCTTGCTCAATTCTATCCCTTAATAATACTTACTTTTGTTGCATCTTGACAAGTATTTTTATGTTCTAGACCACTATTGATCCATCCCAAGCAGCCACTTCAGCTGGTCCAAGCACCAAAAAGAAAATATCCAAGCTTCCAAGGCGTGTGCAAAAAGGGAAACCTCTGGTAACTAACTTCTGTTTATGATGGTTCTTATCAATTTTCTTCAAATTCCAAATCCTCTCTTAACATCCCGAATAATCTGTGCAGCCAACACCAAGTAAGAAAGGACATGCCACTTCTCAACCTCTAGTAGCCTCAACTTCATGTCCTGGTTCATCAACTTGTGCATCAACTGCAAGATCAAATATTGTAGATTGAAGCTAACTGAAAAAGGGGGTCATTACAGTTTGGGGTTGTTAGACTGGCATTTTGTGATTGAAAGGTCCTACACCCTAGGGTAAATTGGTCCTGTATAACTTGGTTCTGTATAACTTAATGAACTGTGATTAGGGGTTGTTTTTGGTAAATTGGTCATGTGTAACTTAATGAATGACCTTTTTTGATGGATGTAATGGCATTCACATAAGCTTTAGCCACTGTGAATGCAAATACATCCACTGATTGTCATTTTGGAATGGATTTCACAGGATATGAAATATGTAATCTGTCTATTTTGAGCCCATTTTGATTGGAAAATTTTCTAAGTTATTGTTTGCATAATTTGACTTCATTTAGCACATATATTGTTTTAGGGATTCACTTGATTGTTTTGGCAAAATTTTCAAACTTCTCTTGATATTGTTTTGGGCATTCACTTCATTTAGATGTAAATCACTGCAAATGTTGCCTTCACAATCCCATTAACAAACAAAAAGTTACTAAATACATTTCATAACACTTAACACTTACATAGCAATTAAACCCTTACAAAATCACTTACAAAAGCACACAAACAACACAAATACCCTAATAACCAACAACCCAGAAACGGTTCATAGCATGGCAGAAACTAATTCGAAACTCCTCTTTTTGTTCACTCCAGATCCATGCATCCCTCCCAAAATGAAGCTTGCAAACAGTACCCACGAAGCCACCAACAACACCCAAACGACCTTTTCTCTTTGTCTTGCCTTTGCCAGTGATTTCTCCAGCTTGTTCCGTGATTTTAGAAGCCCAAGAATCACTGCCTTTGATTGTACACACATTTCCGGATCAAACCATGTCCAAAACTGGCAACCCTTAAAACCCTTATTATTCCCACGTACCTTTGCTGCACACATGGAAAATCGCCTACCAGGATTCGAATTTATCCAAGAGGTTCGAATTGTAGTAGCCTTGCCACACCAACACATCGGCGCCTCTTCATCCATTCCAGGCATCCAATCGCTTCTAGATCTTCTTCGCTAGTTTCCTCTCGCCTTATATCTATCGCCTTATGTTGAATATAAGGTGCAACGAAGCACACATTTAACTTCCTTTTTTAAAAACAAATTTTTTTTTCCCGGAAATGCCCTTCATCTGGACTATTTTGACTGGCTAGTTAGATTCTGTGGTGGGACACACGACTGCCACATCATCATTTAACGTCTGACCTGACGGTCAATGTAACGACCGATGTAAATTGGTAAGTTTTTGAAATGTCAGGTACGAAATTGATAAAATTGAAACATTGGGGCCCATTTCGGTAATGACCCTAAACCTCCAGGGACTAAAATGACGTTAGTCCTTCAATTTAAATCCACTTGGCTTTATATAATTGGATATGTGGGCTCCACATATGTATCATACAAGCGTTCTAATAGAAAATTTGACGAAAGCTAATAGTAGGGACCAATTTGATGTATAGAAAGTAACTTCTTCTTTTTTTATTCGATCGATAGTCTATTCTAAAGGGAGGGGGAATTCTATTTTAAGGGGAAGGGGGCACCCACAAGGGGATTTGAACTGATGCCATGAGGTTTGCAAACGAATACCTTAACCACTAAGGTAAACACCCATTGACGTATAGAGAGTAACATTAAGCACCATTAATGTCACAAAAAAAAAAAACATTAAGGACAAAAGGTGATAATTTCGTTAAACTTAGGAACCCTTTGCAATAAAAAGCCTCCTTAGAAAACTATAAATGGTGGCTAAATTTTAGTACAAGCGATGGTCTAAACTCACACATACAACTAAGATATCATGTGAGTTTGAACATGAGACCTCACTTGTAACACCCCGTCCTGAAATTTAATTTAATTTCCTAAATTGTAAAGCGAAAGGACGGTTGGTTCACTTTATATTGTTCAACAACTGATGCCACAAAAAAACAAGACAAAATTCATAAACCAGAAATATCCATAATCCATCATAATCCAATATAAAATACGAAAGGGATGTTCCAATATGTACGGAACAATATGACCTATGTAACATGGATACGACCTCAAACAGAGGTATGCTAGTATCCGATTATACACCGTCCATACGCTTGTGATATGCCAAGGATACAGAAGGATTTTTTTTATAAAAAAAAAATTATAGAAATTTTGGGGCATATTTTGTAAGACCCAGCCTCTTCTTCTAGACAGAGGATAGGTTTTTTTCACAATGATTTCAACGGCAGCATAAGAAGAAAGAGGTATATCTAACCTTCCTCCCGGCGCACCTATTCTGCTCCAAGAGCTTTCGCAGCATCACAAGCGACGAATTTGCTCCACGACTGGTCAAATTGCCTTGAGCGTTCTTCTCTTCTGCAATATGCTTTAAATTTTGTTTTTTTGTTTTTAGTGTTCGCTTGTTTTTTTTAGGGCTAACGAACAAAAGACACCTTGCTGGTTTAGGGTCATTCTCAAATTGGGCCCTAGGGTATCAATTTTATCAATTTACTCCCTTACGTTTTCAACTTTGTCCAATTACATCCTTCCGTTAAGTTGACCAGACAGTCAATCGTTAAATGCTGACGTGGCACCCGGGGGACCCACCCCACCAGCGGATTGACCATTTCGCACATGCCAGTTGAAGGGTAGTTTTGGGTTTCAACAATTAAAAAAAAAACTGAAAATCGCGCCCAAATTGGGCACGCGTTGCAAAGCTAGAGATCGAAGAAAAAGCCCCAAAGACGTCATTTGTCCTCAGCCTCAGTTTAACCTAAATCCTAAATCTCCATAGCTGACTTTACAGATCTACGATTTCGAAGAAGTGAGCTGCAGTGGTGGCCTTTCTCTTCCATTTTCCTTTCTACACAGATCTTGCAGGCTTAGCTCACATTGTTGTTGTATTGGGACCAGCTTCACTTGTTTGAGTAGTTTGCTGGGATGAGGCATAAATAATAAACTGTTAGTTGCATCATATTCCAAAAACGTAAAAATTAATAAAATTAACAAGAACATCCTTAGATGTTTACCTCAGCCTTCCTCTTTTTTATTTTTGTTTTGGGGGGGAGATTCCTATGACAAGTCCTTTTATTGTGGCCCTTCCTTCCACATTGGCCACACCTCAGTGAGTCTTGAACTTTTGTAACAACAGTGGCCTTCTTGCTTGACTCACCTGCTTCCTTCTTTCCAGCCTTTCTTGGCCTTCTAGGTTGTTTGGAGTATGAATGAGGCACACATAATGGCATATTAGTTCTATCCCACAACTCCATCCCATTCATAGGTAGTATGAGGTTTTCATATGCCTTGAAATATGTCTCAGTGTGATAACATGCATCCACAAAATCCATTACGTTCAGGCCCCCATTGTAATTTATAGCTGTCACTCCATGAACACAAGGCCAACCAGTCAAATCTCATTCTCTACAAGAACATGTCCTCAAATCCAAGTCCACAATATACTGTGAAATCCCACCATAGCCAACTTGAAATTTTCCTCCACCTGACCACATAGTGACACAACCACCTGCTTTTGCCTTATTTATCTCTACCTTCTTAAAAATCTTGAGCCAAATTGCCTTTGTCCAATTCTTCATTTTGTCCCTTCTGCCTTGTATCCTCCTCATCAACTTACACCTAACTATCTCAAGCATGGTCAATATTGGCTTATCTCTGCATGCCAATATGAATGAGTTGATGGACCCACACATATTGTTTAAAAGCATATCACACTTCACATGAGTGCTGAAGTGTGATCGAGACCAATGCCTAGGAGGTTTTTCTGGTTCAGTCAGCCAATCATAAGCATCCTTATTAAGGTTTTTCAACTCTTCCATCTGTCTTGCAAAGTGTGGAACAGTTGTTGCTTTTGTAGCGCCCCAGAATTTTTCAGACAAAGCTTTTCCTTTGAATTGTAATATGAAGTTGGTGAACAGATGTCTTGCACAAAACTTGTGGTCACTGTTAGGAACTACTTGCTCAAAAGCTGGTAATAATCCTTTTTGCTTATCTGATATGAAAGTGTATCCAAATTGGTTACCAATCTCTACATCCTTTACCAGCAATTCCAAAAACCAAACCCATGAGTCCTTACACTCAGACTCAACCACTGCATACACAATCACCCATGTTTCATTATTAGCATCTATACCAACTGGTGCTAAAAATTGCCCTCCATATACACCCTTCAAGAAGCAGCCATCCAATCCAATAATGGGTCTGCATCCAGCAATAAACTCTGCTTTACATGCACCTAGACACACATATAACCTTTAAAACACTGGATGACCCAATTGGTCATTGAAATCACATTGAACTTTGGTTGTTGTTCCTGATTAGTCTTCCTTAACTCTTCACAATAATCCCAATTTCTGGAGTATTGTTCTGTGTATATTCCCTCAATCTGCCTCAATGCCCTCTCTTTTGCCCTATAAACTTGTTGCCTAGAAACTCCAGTGTTAAAATCCTTCTCCACAGTCTCCATGAATGAGCTAACTAGCCAACTTGGATTGCTTTTCAATGTTTCCATATATTTGGCACTTAGCCAACTAGACTTGACAGTGGGGTTCTCCCAAACAATACCATAAGTGTGTTCACCCTCATATTTCTTAACCTGCAGGGTCTTCTCATGTTGCATTTTGGAAGCATATATCTCCCATGGACAATCTGGATCTGCACAAACTGCCTTTAGCTTGAAAGCCTCACTTCTCACAAATACAACATCCCTATTCATCTTTATAAAATGTTCTCTGACAGCCGATCTAAAAACTTTATAATCACTGAATTTCATCCCAACCTCAAACTGTGGATCTCCCATGTCAGTTGCCAAATTGAACTCTGACCATCTATCCGTCATTGGAGTGTCATCATCAGAGTCATATTTAGGTTGCACATTATTAGAATCATACTCATCTGAATCCAGTTCAACATCTGCACCCCAATCCCAAGATTCAACCCCAGCATTTGTTGACTCTGGCTCTTTTCTTTTTGCCCCATCTCTAACCCACTCAGTTTGTTTGTCCACCCATTCATCAAAATCGACATCATCATCATTATCATCACAACTGAAGTTAAGGTCTGCAAAATCAGAGTCAAGATTGTTTGCTGACTCCTCATCATCACATATTGTGGTCCTTTTCCTTGCTTTTCTTGTCTTCATTGGATGACATCTTCATAACTTGCTCTTTTCTACAGTTGCTTCAACAACCTCATTCTCAACTAGTCCCTCAGTTATTGTATTGGACCTTTGGTCTTCTTTATCACGTGTCTTGTTTACATTTTTGCACCTCATTTTACCAAAAGCTCTTGCCCTCCTTTTCCCAAAAACAGAACTGATTTTACTTTTCCCTTTGTCTACAAGGGCAGAAGATTCCCTCTCAACAGCTTTTTCTTTGTTTGTTTGCACTGCAGAAGATTCCCTCTCTACTGCTTTTTCTTTGCCTTTTTCAGAAACAACCTGTCTTGCAGAAGATTCCCTTGCCTTTTGCATACCCCCACCACTTTGTTCCCCATTTGGGTCTTCATTGAGATCTTCTATCACAACACTTGTTTTTTTATGTTGTCTCCATTGTTTGCATTTCCCACCAACAGGAACAATAGCCCCATAATTGTCATCAAGCTCCTCAATCACAATTCCTCTGTTAGGCACAATATCAGCTTCTAAATCAATAAATAGATTTGATCCTGATTGACTATAAAACCAACCCTCATTACCATCAACCCCATGATGTAGGAAGATGTCTATTACCCTTGTCTCTGGTACAAATACAAGCATGTCTATGACATCTTGATCATCATTAAGCTTTGTTAGGTGTTGTGAATTTTAGACAACCTGAAAAATGGAGATTATAAAGATTAGTCTAAACACAAATTATACTCGCAAGTGCACAAGGTCAATCGTAATATAATATGGCAAATACGAGGTCATTCCCACGAGGATTGAGTTCAACTTCCAATTAGTCTAACCTAATTTACTTCACAAAATACTTTAACTACTCTAATTATATAAACAAGAAATTAAACACGTAGTGTTGCCCAGTGAATCAACCTTAGAGGGGGATGAATAAGGTTAATAGCAAATTTAAATTTAAATGCGGATAAGTAAATTGACAAGCACACTAATAAAGAGATAGGGAAAGAGAAATTCAAACTCAGAGATTTATACTGGTTCAGTCCTCCTGACCTACGTCCAATCCTCAAGCACACCACTTGAGAGTTCGATCCACTATGTTGAAAAAACTCCTTGCAGGTGGAGTTGAAACCTTTACAAAGCTAGAGCACACCACTCCTTCGCTCAAGGTGAAAGACACCCTTCTCACCTCACAGGGTCAAACCAACCCTTTTTATAAGTTTGAATGGAAATCAATCTCGGAACAAAAAAAAAAGTCTCTCCTATTTGAGAGGGATATACAATTGAAGCTCACACAATGGAAACTCTCCTTTCTGAGTAGATAATACAAAGAGAATTCGAACACTAGAACTCTTGTATGAAATTGAACAGGATTGGCTCAAGAGAAAAAGATATTCAGAGTATGATGAATGCTTGTAGGCTTGGATGAATATGTCGAGTTGTGTTTTTACAAGAAATCTGCCTACGTATTTATAGGTGTAGAAATATAGTCGTTGAAAATATAGTCATTAGGGTTACAGCTGTAATTAGGATGATAGCTGAAAATTAGGCATTAAAATTATAGTTGTTTGAAAATATATATCTGTTGAAAGAAACAGATCCGTTGAAAAATAAATAATCAACGAACCCTAAAATTAACTGAGTACACCTTACTGTCAAACTATTTATTAAATTACTAATTTACCCTAATATAAAATGACCAAAAAGGATATATTGAATTATGAAACAAATATAATTTTAATAAGTACACCCTACTCACGGATTTCGAGCCTCTACATTTAACATCGGTGCATTTATACGCATTTAAGTCAATACTAACCATTAGATTAATCTAATGAATTCTAATAAGTCCACATCATCAAATTGTACTAACATAAAACTCACAATTTGCATTGTATCCAATACTTTTGAAATATAAATAAAAAAATAAATATCTCATCAAACATAAACACCTTCCGACCCAACCCACTTACCCCACTACGAGCCAATCATGTGGTTCTATTTCTCTCTCTCTCTGAATTTTGGATGACAAACTCTCAACAAGGCCTACGAATTGAAGTCCTCCATCGTTAGGAATCACTCCTAACTTCAAAACCACCCTCTAGTGGTAATCCAATTTCGATTTCTATGGGATAAAGCTTATCAATTCTGCAATAGGGAATAATTTTAGCAAATTCTAATCACTAATAATTTGCCACAAGTATTGTAATTGGTTATCAACTGTAGGACATAAGTGGGAAGGTCTGTGTGAGAGAAGAAAAGAGAGTGAGGGGCGGGGGCCATGGCTGATAATGGAGAGAGTGAGCGGTGGTAGCCATGGCTAGCAGTGAGGAGGCTGGGTCGGGAAGGAGGTAGTTATTGTTGGAACATTTTTTTTTTTGTTTTTTTACTTCATAAGTATTGGCTAAGAAGGTGCAAATGGTGAGTGAGTTTTAGGTTAATACAATTACGGTGACGTGGACTTATTAGAATTCATTAGATTAATCTAATGGTTAGTATTTGTTTAAAAGGGTGTTGTGTGTGATAGTGTATTAGGGTGTACTAAGGATATTTTTGGTAGTTAAATATGGTGTACTTAGTTAATTTTACATTTGAATTAAAATATTAGGGTGTACTTAGATCAAGGGGTGTACTCAGTTAATTTTAGGGTTCATTTAGCAGCACTCAATAGCTTATTTCCATTTTCAACATTCAAGTAAATGTCTTTCCCCTTTTACTCTAATTTATTTTTATATTACTCCATTTACTTAAGTTTACAATGTAAATAAGGAAGTACCCCCCATTTGGATTCAAATAAAAATACTAGAAAATCAAATTCTCACCAAATCAAGATATGAAAAATTGATTCTAGTGCAAAATACGATTTATGCTAAAAAGGATGGTTCATTAAGTCAAAATATACTTCATATTAAAATCCCATAAAATCAAGTTTTCTTATTTGAAGTATAAGGAATAAAAGCCGCCAAAAATTATTTTGAAGAAATAAATATTTGGAAAAACATTTTTCATACTTAGCCAATTTTGATAAAACAATTATTTCATGTATGATATGAATGCATGAAGGAACCTAAGGTCAATCTAGGTAAAAAGCCTTTAGATGTTCAATTCATAAAGAGTTTTATAGGAATAACCTAACTCTTCTGTATTGAAGAAATATATGCTTGAGTGTCGGCTTCTTGCTCAGTGTTCCAAACGTCTTCCCGTATGTACAGTGTTTTTGATCCATTTGGGATTACCTGCTCCTTACAACTTATCACACTTGAAATACATTAGATAAATAAGGAATAATTTGTTATCATCAAAATATGCACAACAATATTAAAAACCGTAAGGCTAACACGTAGCATACTCATGTAAACACAAAAGGGGTTTTTGAAAGAATGATTTAACTAACAACGAAATTAAAAGACAAAATAAGTAGAAAGTGACGAAACACAAGGATGAGAAATTCAAATTGATAAAACCACTAGGACAATGAATTCACCACTAGTAATCCGATCTAGCCTCTTATTCACCTACCTATTTACTAACCATTTGATGTCGCCACTTAGTTTTCCTTTTTCATGAATTACCTATGGTATTTAGGCTAACTCGTACATTCCTACATGCAATTCGCCTATGGTATTTAGGTCAAATATCAACACATAGAAACTCACTAAGATCTGTGAAAACCTCCAACAAGCATGTAAACCCTAGGAGTATGGTATTTACCCTAGACGAATTACAAATCCTAATCACAACAAGCAATCCTCAAATTAAGAATGGTATTTACTCTAATTTGCATCCGATTAACTCAATTAAAAGTCTAGATGGTGATCAAGCATAAAGATAATCAACCAAGTTATTAAGCACAGTAATTAAGAATCCAACATCAAACGGCAATCAATAGATAGGTAAAATAAGAAAACTAGATTGTCATTCTAAGGCTACATCATGCCCTAGCAAAGAAAATTAGTTACACATAATCATAGAATTCGACATAAGCAAAAACATAAGGAAGAAACAATAAAACTTAGCCAATTGCGGAACTCTTCCGGCGTCTCCAATTTCTCCTAGTCTTTGCGTCCCTCCCCTCAGGCGTTGTTTCTCATGCTTAAATAAAACACCCCACGTCTATTCCTACCTTAGCTGGGCTTTTACAGCAGCCCAACAATAAAGAAAAACCTAATTAAAACATAAATCCAAAATGGGTAAGTAATTGACTCTTCTTCCTACTTGGACTAGGATAACACATCAGTTAATTTGCATGCACGTTTGGGGTTGTTCCTCCTCCAAGAAAATTCGGGAAAAATATGTAAATTGTAGATTTTTGTCTTTTCTTTCCATCCATATATCGCACGCCTTGAGAAAAAAATCAGAAAAGTCTTCAAATAGTCATTCTTCCACAGCAGCACAGTTTTGACGGGATTGCATCTTATGCTGACTTAACTTCAAAGACTGCTCTCATTGGTTGATCCGAAAATTCTAGAAAAATTCCACAATTATCTTCAAGATCTTAGCTTTCATCTCCAACTGGTCTCGTACTAAAACTCCATCAAAAAGTCATATTTCCGTTGAAAACAAATTACTTGCTCTGGAAAGCTGAAAATTGAGAAAATAAAGTAATAAGTCCTTTTTAAATCAAATTCTCCTACAAAAATTAAGTATAAAGAGTACATAAATATGTAATTTTATAGACTTATCATTAGGTCACCATTGCTATAGGTAGGGATACTATACCAGTAACTAATCACCCCATCATAGCCTAACTCTCTTACCATATTGTCTATCTCAGTCATTGACATTCTATCCTTGTCACAATAATCAAACCAAGCTACATTGCTAGAAGCATAACAGTTACCACAGATTTGACTACCATGGTACATTCGAATAGAAAACAATTCAGGATCACCTATATATTACATGTCCCAAACATGGGTTATTTTCAGTTAAAACATAACACACAACACAAAACACAGTATTCACACATTGCACAAAAACCAAAACACAGTTTTCAATTATTTTAAGTTTAGGACCATTATAGAAAAGGCTAAGTTTTTATTAAAAACCCTTTTCACACTCTTCCACCTAACACTTTTGCCTTATTAAAGGCAGACACTTTGACCTTATTAAAGGCAAACATTGGCAGCACATGCTTAGCTTGAAGGACCACTTATATTCGAAATTTGCAAAAGGACCACCTATACGACCTCTAACCCATTCACCACAGATATCCCAAATCGCAAAAATTTAAACCAATTTACAGTACGAGGGATGCGGAGTGCTTGGAGCCTTGAAATCCCAACTCATTTCTTTTCACTTTTTCGAACCAACGCTTATATGAGCTTTCAGCTATGGAGATTTAGGATTTAGGTTAAATTGAGGTTGAGGACGAACGATGTCTTTGGGGCTTTTTCTTCGATCTCCAGCTTTACAACTCATGCCCAATTTGGGCTCGATTTTCATTTTTTTTTTTTCGAATTGTTGAAACCCAAAACTACCCTTCAACTGGCATGCGCGGAATGGTCAATCCGTTGGTGGGGTGGGTCTCACGGGTGCCACATCAACATTTAACGATTGACCGTCTGGTCAACTTAACGGAAGGATGCAATTGGACAAAGTTGAAAACGTAAGGGCGTAAATTGATAAAATTGATATCTTGGGGCCCAATTTGAGAATGACCCTAAATTAACAGGGTGCCTTTTGTCGTTAGCCCTTTTTTTTTATCACTTGGACCATCCGAATGGGGTTATTATTTGGGGCTCAACCATATATGCAGCCCAACCAAACCCAGACCCGGATAGAACCATACAGCCCAGTGGGCCCCACTCTCGCATCAGCCGTTGCTGCAATTTCCATTGGGATCCTATGGCTCTCATTTGAATAAAAAATAGTTTTTGGGCGGTTGATTCCAATCTAAATTATAAAATTCATAGTGGAGAATATCAAATTTGTCTCTGCCAACGTCTTACTCTTTTATTGGCATCTTCGTTCAACCATTGCGCGGCTCCCATCCAGAAATATTAATATAATAACCCAACAAAGTTGAGCACTCCATTTCTTACAAAGCTCAGTGCTTCTGCTTCTGCTTCTACCAGACAGAGAGAGAAACAGATAGAGAAATGGAGGATGTGGTTATAGTTGGGGCAGGGATAGCGGGGTTGGCGACTGCACTGGCGCTGAAGAGAGCTGGAGTTGAAGCGTTGGTGTTGGAGAGATCGGAAGGCCTCAGAGCCACGGGCGCAGCTTTAACACTTTTCCCCAACGCTTGGGTTGCCCTTGATGCCTTGGGCATTTCTCAAAACCTCGCTCCCCTTTATGCCCCAACCAAAAAGTAATTCTTTTAGTCTTCGATCTTTCTCTCTCATTGATAAACTTTTTTTTCTGTGTTTTTTTTGTTCTATCTAATTATGTAGACAATTAAGAACAGTGATAAAATGTCAAATATAACCCTTAGTCTTATGAACACTATATATATAATATTGTATAATGAATAGGTTAACTGTTGAAATCCTCCAAATTTGTAGCTAATTTTTGATTTCCCCCGTAACCTATTTTCTTAGAATAATTGCTCCCACATATACATGCATTCGTATGTGCCATCATTCTTATGTGTTCATTGACAGAATTTTGGTATAATATGAAGTTCAAACTCTGTTTACGGGAATTTCGTGACGCAAAGGAATTTTTCTAATTTATTTTTCATGGTCCTAATTCTAAATGGTTTGGTTTCCAATATGTTGACTACAAGTTTTACATTTTGTACTTCTTTCCATTGTATGATGTGATATTGTTCCTATATTGTTTAATACTATCGTCTGCATATAGAGTATAGATACAGATAGAGATTCAACTTTTTGATGTATTTATATTTGGTGGTTATATCATCAGGGGATATGTAACCAACCTGGATACTGGAGAAATCCAAGACATTTCTTTCGTCGACTCCAATGGGTAGGTCTTGTTTTTTTGTTCACCTGGTGGAATATATTAGGAATGCAGATCCATCATTGGTTTCAATGTAGTAATCTTTTACATGAAATTAAGCAGTGATCTAGTTGGACCAAGATCAGTACACCGGAAAGCCTTACTCAATGCTTTGGCAGATCAATTGCCGATTAATTCAATCCGTTTCTCTTCCAAGCTCACTGCTATTGAGACCCAAGAACATGAAGGTTTATCCATTTCCATTATTCACATGGCAGATGGGACTGTCATCAAAGCAAAGGTAAACATAAACCAAAATGCCCTCTTTATAAGTATTTCCATTTTGATGGAATGGACTTTAACTTCTCTATTCCTTTTTTTTTTTCCTTCTAATTGGATTGTTATCGGCTATAGGTTCTGATAGGCTGTGATGGGATGCACTCAGTGGTGGCACGCTGGTTAGGACTTGCCGAACCGGTCTATTCAGGTCGATCAGCGGTTCGTGGCTTGGCTGTGTTTCCTCAAGGCCATGGACTGGACAACAACGTGCAACAATATATAGGACAAGGAAGAAGGGCTGGTTTTGTTCCCCTCACTGACAAAGAGATCTATTGGTTTTTCACTTGCACCTCTCCAGCTAAAGGTTCAAAACATCAGACCATGCCCTTTGTTTTACTTAGTGACAACTAATTAATTTTGTCTAAAAAAATCTGCTCTATAAGAACCACGCTTGTTGCATTATGCGAATAAAGCCAAAACGTCAACACTACTAAGCAGACTGCAGAAAATTCTGTGTAACAAATTTGATTCTCTTATAATAAGTTTTGTATTGTATGCTACATTTTCTATCATTGTAGGGGCAGATATGGCAGATGAACCCGAAGTTATAAAAAGAGAAGTGATTGAGAATTATGCCAAGGACCTTCCTCCTATATACCTAGACGTTGTGCAGCACTCGGATCTTTCGACATTGACATGGGCTCCACTAATGTTCAGGTATCCATGGCATGTAGTATTTGGGAACTTAAGCAAGCAAAACATCACGGTGGCTGGCGATGCCATGCACCCCATGACACCTGATTTAGCACAAGGAGGTTGCTCAGCATTAGAAGATGCAGTGGTTTTAGGCAGACACATAGGGAAGTCCTTTATACAAAATGGACGACTGGTGCCAAAAGAGATGGCAGTTACAATTGGAAAATATGTGGAAGAAAGAAGGTGGCGCGTCGCTTTGTTGATCGCAGGGTCATATTTATCAGGATGGGTGCAACAGGCAGGGTCTGGATGGGGTATGAAGTTCTTGAGGGATGCCATATTTTACAGGTTCCTTTACCTTAAAATCGTTAAATTTACAAGTTATGATTGTGGAAAACTTAATTTCTAGTGCATTTTACTGCGGACAAGAATCAATATAAACTAAGTTCCCTCCTATGGGGAAAGAAATTATTGATGCCCTCCTCCTATGGGGAAAGAAACAGGAATTTATAAGTAAGAACGGGTCTTTTACCAGACAAGATACAAAAGGTAACTTTGCGCTCAGGGTGTACTATTTTGTAGAATATTACAAACATGATGATTCTTCTGCTAAAGGTTGATCTCAAGAGCAGAATCTGCATATCACAAGGGCTATGAAAGTGAAATGATTATCTGTATTAATTTGTTCAAACTACTAATGTGTATCTCTTTCTTGGTAGATATGAGGCCTTTGCGAACTCTTGAGTGGAGCAGGGGGTTTTACACAAATCTTCATTGGGTGCTTAGGGGTTGCGAACCTCTGCCTACATGGGTGAAGGTAGAAGAGTTCAACCAACGAAGCAATACTTCTATTGGCATACAATAAATAAAGAAAATGTATTGAATGATAAGTGACAATTAAAAGTAGAGCCAAATATATGTATCATACTGATAGGACCCACCCCGAATTCCTAGGAACCCAGGACAAATCCCGTGGTAATTCCGACATGGTACCGATGCCGTGCCCACTTACTAAAGTAACGAGACTTTCTGCAGAAATTTCGGCAGTCTCCCCTGAAAAATGGATATTTCCAAAATTCTCAACACGTTAAAATCACTTTTTTTTTTTTGATCAAATAGAAAGATTCATTCAACCGTAGCACCAACCAATGATAAAGTTTACAAACGAATGGAGAGCGTTATTGTGGCCTCATTAAAACCTTGCCATCCAAAACCCCAAATGGGGGAAAATCCGGTCAAGGAAAAAGAGTACCACCGCATCTCAAAAACAAACAATGAATTACACCATAGCTATATCCTAATCTAAAAGAATGCTTAACCATGGAGGAGCACAGTCTTTCCAAAAAATTCAAGATCTCACTCTCAACCCATGCTAGGCTAGACTATGTGCCACCCCATTACCCTGCCGGTGTTGGTAGAACACTCCAGCCACCTCTCGATCAACCATTAACTGACGAACATCCTCCACCACATTACCAATATTACTCCACCAATCCAACCCATCTTTAAGAATATAAACATCTTCTTGAGAATCAAGACCAATGGTAAACCGAGTAAAACCCATGTATCCCATCATCAATAACCCTTCCTGGACAGCCACCAACTCCGTGCCCAAAACATCCAAACCAGGTGGACCAAACGATGCGAAACCACAAATAAAGTTTCCGGCGTGGTCACGACAACATCCCCCCAGACCCCGACCACCTTGCTCACATCCCACAGCCCCATCACAGTTAAGGAGAAGAGTATTGACCTGTGGTTTCAACTAACGGGCCTATGGAGAGACGAGGGGGAGCTTGGACCGCTCCTCACAAGATTTAAACACTTCCAGCATTTCCATCGTGTTTTCCACCATATTATCCACCCGTGTAATCTGTTTCCCATGCAAAGAATCATTACGTAGTTTCCACGCACTCCACGCACAACAAGCAAAGCGCTCTAATTCAGGTTTCGACAGCTTTGAAGCCACAGCCTCAAAAGCATCAGCGAAGGTGCCCTTCGCCATATTAATTCGCCGGATAAAATGGGTACACTTCCATAGCTTTTGACTCATTTTACACGACCACAAAGCGTGGAAAGCATCTTCAGGATAGTTCCCACACCTTGAGCACACATGAGACGGAAGCACCCTTTTCTTAAATAAATTGACTGCAGTTGGTAGAATTTCAGTACATGCCCGCCAAAGCAGCATCTTAATTTTATTGGGGACAGCAAGCTTCCAAATTCGCATCCAGAAGGCTTCTTGAGCACTCTGATCCGATCCCCCCACTCCAAAATCCTCATCGCACTGCCTTACCGCCACACGATACCCAGTTTTAACGGAATATTTCCCGTTCACATTTAAACATCCCAACATGCAGCATGCACAAGATAATAACATGCAATTAACATCAAAGGCCTCCGACCTTATAATCATCCCTAACATGGGCGACATCAGAGTAGTCTAACCGAATTTGGTTTACAAACAGAATATAAAGTTCAACAGAATAGAAACGATTAAAAGTTCATCCTACATAAGATCGAGATTCAGAAGTTCAGGACTTGGTACAACCGTTCGATTTCAAGACGATCTACTGCCGGGGGGCACAAAACAAAAAAGTGTGAGTGGACAAAAACAAGGTTTAGTTCACACTGAAACCAACATAATATAACCCCCACCATTTAGAAAACAATGCTGAAAACCATATGCATTCAAAACAGATAGTCATATGTATATATATAGTTGAGTCAAAACCATAATGAAATCCGAAATCCCATAATGATACTCATCCCATTCAAACCTTTCCCAAACTATTATTTCGAAACGCGTGCCCATTGGCCCGACGAGCAATGAAGTGTCCTCACCGATAAACAAGAACAAATGAATAAGTATATATATATGTATAATAAAATATCATATATATCTATATATCTAAGTGTGACCACTACCAAGTTTGTACTGGGGAAACAATTCGAACGGGGGATTGTTTGACTAGTCCACATGGAAGAATCATCAATTGACCATCTGGCTACGGAACGAGCCGTCCAACTGGGACTAAGCTCACCAGTGTTAGAAATATGCCCTTAAAGCCAACTAATTATGTAATAGTTAGAGTTAAGGACATATTTGATAAAAGACATATTATGTTATCAATGGGCAAGAAATGTTGTTTTATACATTAAATCATCCTATATTATCTTTCAATATGTAGAACAACCATAGTCCAAAGCAATGTCTTAAAAATCGACAATATCGCCGAAATGTCGTCGATAATGTCGTTATTTTGGGTAGGCGACAATCTGGGAACAAACCAAACTGTTTTCGTGAAAATATCGATATTGTCGCCAATAATATCGCCGATATATCGATTACGGATATTATCGAGCAACGTCAACACAAAACGGTGATAATATCGATAATATCGAGATATTATCGATATTCTCGCGATATGTTGACCCAAAAATACTTGAAAAATGCTGAAAATTATCCTTGTTTGTGCATGAAGGGATTCGAACCTTGCCTCTGTGAGAAACAGCCCAGCACCTTATCCAACTCAACTGCGTACATATTTGTGATTATATTTTCGGCGTGTAATATTTATAACGTCTTTAAAATGTCTGTAAGCTAATATTTATTATATATGATAAATTTTTAAATTAAAAAAGACACCAAGGGGATTCGAACCCCTCCCATTTTACTCATTCAACACCTTAACCACCATATCACTTATGTTTTTGTGAAAATATGCTAAAATATTTATATATATACATGGTTTTGTTGTGAATTTCTTTTGCAAGAAACAAATCACCATTCCTTTTGTTGTGAATTTCTTTTGAATTCTTTTGACCATTCCTTTTGCAATGTATAAAGTGTAAAATATTGTAGTAATTCATTATATATAAATGATTATGGTGTGTTTAATTTTTTTTCATTAATTACTATATATTTTCTACACTCACAGTGTTTGCCAACTCGCTATATAATCAACTTAAATCAGTTAAATCCATCATGTAATGCATTTCCTTCCAATTTTTTATGATAAACTAATAGATAATTGCCTAAATAAACATCCTACAAAGTTTCAATAAAAATTTCCAAGTTTTTCTTACAATTTCCGTGGTTTTTATTCAATTTTTATCGATATCGATAATATCCCGATATTTCCATCGAAATTTCCGTATTTTTGGCCTATCGATATTTCCGATACAACCGATATTTAAGACCTTGGTCCAAAGAATACACAAGTGGATATGAGAGCTATGTAATGAGATTGCATACATGGAGACTTCTCATCATCCCTAAATCCTGAATATGTTCCTAGTCATAGGAATATTGATTGGGCCTCAATATTTCGCAAAGACTAGTACACACAGTATCGTCTCTATATGTAGGGAATGAAAAGGTCTCAAGTCATTAAGTGTGGAGACATATCGATATGTGTGTAGGTGCTTGTAGAAGAACAAGTACACTGAACGCGATCCAACACATAAGTTACAGCATGGAAGTCTTTACTCACATGTTAAGCTGGAACTCATAAATTGCAATGGTGTAAACTAATCCTTAGACCTGAGGCATCATAGATGTTTTGTGGCTATGTTGTTAATCTTTGAGGGCACTATACGGTCATTCTGAATTAGGCATAGCTTAAAGGTGCTCATCATGATTCTCAATAGAGTCATGAAAGCAAATGAATGTACAATAAAGAATCTCTACTCTCAATAGAGAAGAGGTCTTCAAATCTTACCAAGATAATCATATAAAAGGAATAATTCACATTAGGATATTGACAATCGGATTCCATGATCTAATAATGTGAATAAGGAGTATTGACATAAGAGAAGGATTCAATTGCAAGGTCATTCCAATTTGAATAGGTTCTTTCACAATGTCTCATTTAGCTCTGATAACCGTGACTTTCTGCTAGACGACAACCATGGTTTGTGGATGTCCTAAAAGGTTTCAATTAACCTTTATTAATAGGAAGAATTAAATTGTGGACTTAAATTCGTATATCATCTCTGAGGAGTTGAGTCAACCCACTACCTTGCTAAAGGGAACCTACGGATCTGCACACCCAAAGAATGTGATTATAGGTACAAATGAGGAGACACAAGTCAATGGTTGATAATCAAATGTCAAAGTCAACAGTAAAAAGTCAACATGTTGACTGGAGCAATTGACCAAAGTCAAATAGTCCGTCCGGGTCAATTAAGTAAGACTATAATTATAATTTAATTGTTAAATTATAATTAAAAGATTAATTATGGAATTAATATTGACATATAGAAATATTGGATTGGGCTTTTAAATATAATTTAAAAGGAAATGGACAAAATAGCCCGAAAGGCTATTGGGCCCAAAGGATAAGTGGCATAAGATGGCATGACCCATGGACTAAATGGAGCCCCAAATACCCACCCAATTGCCTTTTGTGTTGTCCTACATAAGCTAAGTGTTGGAGAAACCTAGCTACGGTTTTTGGTTTTCCTACTTTGGTTGATGAGTGATCATCTTTGTATCTCATCTTTCATAAACCAAAAATTGGTCCAATCAAGAAGTAGACTAGCATCCATACTTCTTAATTGCCTTCTCTTCATCTCTAGAAGCATTTGGTGTGGTGAGGTAGAGGACTCCAATCTTGGAGCCTTAAGGTGAAGGAGTCAAAATCAAGAGAAACAAAAGGTCTTTCCAACAAAGGTGTCCATTCTTGAGAAATCAAGAAAAAGTCATCAAAGGTAAAGACGTATTCCCTTTTTCCTTTTTCTATTTGTGTTCAAAGAGACTAGGCTAAGATACTTGGTTTAAAATGAAAAAGGTTTAGCTCAACTAGTATAAACAAAATGAATCCGCCATTTATAATGTTTTTGTTGTATATGTTGTGACTATAGTTCATTTCCTAAGCATTGGATGCATGTTTCCTTCAAGTGGTATCAAGAGCCAAGGTCTAGTCTCTTTGAGCCTTTTATTTTGGTTATTGGTTTTAATATGGGCTTGTTTTCAAACTTATGTGATATATGTGTTAGATTTTCTTTTTCATGTCACTTATTCATAGGATATGGGATATATGATGAATGAATAGGAGTATGAAAAGAAAAATCAAAAGATGACACCAATGGGGGTGGCGGCAAGGAGGGTCTTTTTGGGTCTTGTGTGTGTCCATGTGTGAAATGTTTACATGGTTGTGTTAGTCTTGAAATTCTAAGGATGGATATGATTTTTGCATGAATTTGGGATTTTTGTGTGATTTATGAAGAGTCATAAAGTTTTGAAAAAGGTTCTTGAAATGTTATTGATGTTCTTGATGTTCATGATATGTTCATAGGAGTTCTTGTCAAGCATGCTTTTTGATCTTATTTGATACTTGACATTTGTATGTTGAATGTTAGTCAAAAAAAATTTATGACATCCTATGACATTTTCATATGGTATATAGTTTTTGTCCCCTAAAGTTTTAAAAAGATGCTTTTTGGGTACAAAAGATGGTACCACCTTGTGGTCCCAAAATCACACCATCTTTTTCAAAATATCAACACACACACACACACTCTCCTACATGGCCGGCCCCACCCTAGGATCCCTTTTGGGGTCCTCATGCAATTTTTTAAAATTAGGGGCTGTTTATACAATTGCTGGAAAATTACAATTTTGCCCAAAATGAACAACTATATGTTGCCCAAGTCAAAGAGTCATGGTATGCTGATTTTGTTAATTATCTTGTTTGTGGTGTTATTTGAAATTATCTAACTTCTCAGGACAAGAAGAAGTTCTTTTCCATGGTGAAACATTATGTCTTGGATGAACCTTTCTTATTTAAGCATTGCCCGGATCAACTCATTAGAAGGTGTGTTCCAGAAAGAGCAAGAAGGCATACTTAATCATAGCCACGAATTGGCGTGTGGAGGTCACTTTAGAGCTAAGAAAACTGCACTTCAAATTCTGCAATATGGTTTCTTTTGGCCCACTATATTCAAAGATGCGTTTAATTTTTGTGTTAAGTGTGATAGGTGTCAAAGGATGGGGAACATAAGCTGCAGGAATCAAATGCCATTGAACAACATACTCATTGTGGAGCTCTTCGATGTGTGGGGTATTGATTTAATGGGACCATTCCCATCTTCCTTTGGTTACACCTACATACTTGTGGAGGTTGATTATATGTCTAAATGGGTGGAATCCATAGCCACCAAAACCAATGATCACAAGGTGGTGCTAAAGTTCTTGAGGGACAATATTTTCACAAGGTTCGGAACTCCAAGGGTTGTCATTAGTGATGGAGGCAACTACTTTTGTAACAAGCTATTCGAAGCACTCATGAAAAATTACAACATCACCCATCGAGTCTCTACACCATATCATCCTCAAACTTCTGGTCAAGTAGAAATAAGCAATAGAGAAATTAAGCACATCCTAGAGAAGGTTGTGAACCATACAAGGAAAAATTGGGCTGCCAAGCTCAATGATGCATTATGGTCTTATAGGACTGCATATAAGACTCCCATTGGAATGAGCCCTTATCATCTTGTGTTTGGGAAAGCTTGTCACCTGCCAATGGAGCTTGAACACAAGGCTCTTTGGGCCATCAAGAAGTTGAATTTTAATGTAGACAAGGCCGGACATGTTAGAAAGTTTCGGCTCAATGAATTGGAGGAAATAAGACATGAGTCTTATAAGAATGCAAAGCTTTACGAAGAACGAACCAAGAGTTACCGTGACAGAAACATTCAACGGACCAAAGGTATGACAGTTCTTTTATTTAATCGACATTTGCGTCTCTTTCTAGTAAAATTGAAGTCTATGTGGCTTGGCCCCTTCACCGTGGTCAATGTTTCTTATTATGGAGCGGTGGAGATTCAAAACCTTAAAGATGGCTCAACTTTCAAAGTAAATGGACAACGTGTAAAGCCATTCTATGAGGGAGTTTCAGCTGGTATTCGAACTGGGCATGTGGTGGATCAACTTCCCTTCATACAATCAACTTAGCTGGTTGCATAATGTCTTCCCAAGACATTAACTAAGACGCTTCTTGGGAGGCAACCTATGTGTTCAAGAATAAGGTGTTTGGTAGAGGTCGACCTAATCGCATCAAGGGGGAGTTTCTCTAAACCTTTTCTTAACTTTTCCCTTTATTCTTTACATGTTCTCAACCATCTTTACTATGCTTTAACATTGAGAACAATGTTCAATTCAAGGCTGGGGGGAAGGTTTTCAATTTTCGTGCATTTGTCACTAATTTTTTTAGAATATCATTCAATCAATGCTATAGAGTTGCCATTAAGGTTTTCATATCAGAATTTTTTCACATCACAAAGCTTTTGCTCTTAGAGTGTTTCTATTTCTCATCCCTACGGATTTTCTTCAATTCACTCTAAATGATCTCATTGTTCCATTTTGATTGAATACTAAGGATGTTTCTCTTTTGCAGATATCATGTGCTTGCTCTCACTCATGAATGAACTCATTGAAGTGATGCTAGGCTATGTGTGCTTAACCATTCTATGTACTTCCTTTTCACCCTGCCCATATGTGTGTTCCATCAACCCTCTTAAAACCAAACACTTCAAGCCTTTTTCTTTTATCACTCTCATCATTTCCCTACCATTGTATCTCAATCTGAGATATTTAAACTATTGTAGCCATACCCTATAGCTTAGGAATATACCAAGGTATGCCAAGATAAAGTTTGAAGCAAGGAAGTTACTGCCATGTACTTGAATGAAAAATGGTGTGAATCTGTGCAATGAATCAAATCATCAAATAAGAAAGAGAAAGAGAAAATGTTTCAATCTGATCTAAGTGTGAAAAATCATATCTATGTTGAGTGATGCCATGAAGTATGCACCAATGCCATTCTAAATCAATGATGCCTTGCAGATCAATGAAGAATGCAGCCTTGGTATGTTCTTAAGTTACTTTTTTTTCCCTTCAAATTCTTCCATTTTCCCTAACCTTAGCCTTTCATTACAACCTTCTGAAAGACCTAGCTGATCTTTGAGGATGTATCCATGGGTGCTGGTATGTATGTGTGTATCCCTATTCTTAGTATTTGATTGCTTTCATGAGATCTAACTAAAAAATGTGCTTCTATTTCATATACTCATTTATGCTTGCTTGAGAGAATAAAACCATTTTTCTGAGTGATTGAGTGCTATCTGCGAGAATTAGAGTCGAAGCATGTTCTTTCTTCAAGGTTTGAGTGTGCTTGCTTTGAAGACGTGTGCCTTTGAGCTATTGCTTTCACTTTACACACTCATTGATCACCTATCTTGGCAACCCTATGGTGTTGGAGGCATGACTAAATTTTTCTTTCATTTTTATTAGTTGATTTCAAAAGGTTTTCTAACCACTTTGTTTTGTAGAGTAAGTAAAACGTTTGTGGGTATCGTATCTGTTAAACCCTTAGGAGACACAACTCATTCTACTAGGGATGCCTAGAGGTTTAAAGGCTTGTTGTATACGCTCAATGCAATCTAGTTACCTGTGGAAATGGTCTAGTTAACCTCTTGTTTAATTTTTGTCTTTGTTTTGTTTTGTTTTGCTCGAGGACTAGCAAATCTAGGTTTGGGGGTATTTGATCAGTGCATAATTGTATATCATTTTGTACCCTTCTTTATTATGATTTGGTTATGTTTTTTAGTTAAACTTGTGCTTTTAATCTCCTTTCTGTTCATCATTCAGTTATTGGGTTCTAAGTACCCATTAGACACATTGGATTGAAAAAGGTGCAAAAAGGTGCAATCCTGAAGACTGAGTTAGCAATTCGTTTTGGACTTAACATCTTCATCTAACCTTGGATTCGCCCAAATGACATGTGGTTGGAAAGATGACATTTTGAACTTCAAGTTGGAGGGCTCAAAGTTGTCAAATTAGAAAATATTGGTCCGGGCAAACAAAAAAATTACATGATCAACTACAAGTGATGATGTAGAATTCAATTGAATTCGCCTATTTTCAATGAATGCTTAGGAATAATGCAAGAAAGCAACGTAACATTTTCATTTGTTCAAAATTCATAAAATAAGGTACTAACAAATATAGATTAGGGGTAATGAATGGACATAAAAATGTTCTTATCAAACTGTAGACAAAGAAATTTTGGATACTCGTGTTTACACAAACAACCACAAACCTAAACTTTGCTAGTCCTCTAGCAAAATTAAAAACTAAAAATAAATTAAAATTAACTAAGCCACTTTCGCAGGGATTCTCAATTGCATTTAGCGTATGCAACAAGCCTTTAAACTCCTAGGTTGCCCTAGTGGACGAGTTATAGTCTCGTGAGAGTTTACAGTGATGATACCCACAAACATCGAAATGCAAGGTTAAATGATCAATCTTAAAATTATTTCAAATGCCAAACAATCATCAAGAAGAATAACAAGGCAATAAATAAAAAACGCATTTTAAACTCATGAACAATTTTAAGAGAGCAAACACAATTTCAAAACTAATCCCAACTTTAAAGTCAAAGACACTTGTAATCAATTAGTAAATTTTTCATTTGTTTCCTTTGGTGTAATGTGGACCAACACAGTTGAGAGATAAAATTCAATTTCAATCACACTAACCTCATTATTTCAAGTATTGTCTAATTTCAATGCAAATAACAAACCAAAGCTTTTTTTTTTTTTTTTTTTGGAAATTGGCGACCATGCAATGTTTAGTTCCATTAAGCTTTCTAATTAACCCATGTAGCGAGTTTTAGACCAACAACTCTCAAACCAAAGGTTTTAAGGCATTAGGTGTAGAACACCCCTAAGGGCTTATTAACTCCAGTGAAAAAGGCTACGAAACTAAACTGGTCATATCATAAATTTTATACCAAAACTCCATGGTTTGACACAAACACTCACTGCTGATTAAGCAAGAGGCTCAATTACTAAGTAAAAGTCTAGATAGATTTTTTTTATTTTATGCCAAAGTCAAGCAATGTCATCTAACTTCTCTTAAAACAACAAGGCTAAAATAATTTATCTTTTCTTTCATTCTCACAAACGTGTTGATGTGCATAAGTGAATTCAAAGTAAAACTCATGAATCATCCACTAAAAAGAAATAAATGAAAAGATTGAAAATAAAAGATGAAGTTAATCACATGTTTCCATCCATAAAAACCATCCATGAATATCAAATCCTTATTTATATGCAAAGAATTCTAATTGATTATAAAATGGCAACAACTTAACCTCTTTTTCTTTTTCTTTCTTTTTCTTTTTTTTAAATAAAAAAGCTAAAGCATCTAAAATTTGTACACCTTACCACAAATCTAAATCAAACATTGTCCTCAATGTTTCAAAATTAAATCCTAAAACATCTAAAATTTCTAAATCCTACCACAAATCTAAATCAAACATTGTCCTCAATGTTTTCTTTAAAATTAAAGCATGACAAATGCAAGAAATGGGAAAGGATAAAACAAAAAACTTATTACCTGAAAATTGATTTTCCAATTTCACCTTGAAATTATTCCAATCATGAAGCACGAAAGATATAATATATGGCAATGTCAAGGGAAATAAGAAAAGAAAACAAGATTCAAGAAAATTAAAATCTTAAGGGAAACACACAAATGAAAATAAATTGTGAAACACGACGACCAAATAATTAACCTTGATAAACAGGGTCGTCAAAAAGTACTTCCTCTACTTCTGGGGATCTCAACTCTCAAAATGGTTTCAATCTTTGGCCATTTACTTTGAATATACATCACCGGTTTTCGGATTTTCAATTTCTACAGCCCCATGAGGATAAATAGTACAAATCACAAAAGGACCTAACCAGCAAGATTTTAATTTACCAGGGAAGAGATGCAAACGAGAATTATACAAAAGGACTGCCTAACAATGCTCAAATGTTTGTCGTAAAATTTTCTTATCATTAAACATCTTCATACGATTCTTGTATGTTTTGGCACATGCATAAGCATCATTCCTTATTCCTCTAGTTCATTGAGTTGAAGTTTTCTTTGAATTCCTGCTTTGTCTAGAGTGAAATTTAGTTGTTTGATAGCCCAAAAAGCTCTATATGCTCTAACTAAACAGGTAAATGACATGCCTTTCCATACACAAGTCCATACGGAGACATTCCAATGGGAGTTTTGAATGCAGTATGATAGGCCCATAAAGCATCACTGAGTTTTTTAAAGACCAGTCTTTCCTAGTAGGATTAACTGTCTTTTCTAAAATGCGCTTGATCTTCCTATTTGACACTTCAACTTGACCACTCATTTGTGGGTGGTAAGGTGTTGCAACTCTATGTGTAATGTCATATTGTTTCATTAATTGCTCGAATGGCCTATTACAAAAAGGCTTACCTCCATCACTAATAATAGCACGAGGTGAACCAAAACGAGAAAATATATTTTCTTTCAAGAAGCGAACCACAACCTTGTGA
Source organism: Prunus kanzakura (assembly GCA_020521455.1). NCBI lineage: Eukaryota > Viridiplantae > Streptophyta > Magnoliopsida > Rosales > Rosaceae > Prunus > Prunus kanzakura. The sequence goes on along the minus strand of BPUM01000926.1, from coordinate 136,684 downwards.
TCATTCGTTTTGCATGCAATTGCCCTGACCCATTTAGACACATAATCAACTTCAACAAGAATGTACAAATTACCGAAGGAATTAGGAAATGGACCCATAAAATCAATACCCCAAATATCAAATATCTCGACAATAAGAATCGGGTTTAAAGGCATCATGTTTCTTCTAGAGAGACTAACTAACTTTTGGCAACGCTCACAAACTTTGCAATATGAGTAGGCGTCACGGAAAATGGAAGGCCCAGTTGACCTAGAGAGTGGGCCATTCAGGCTTGTTCAATGTCTGTTGGATAGGAGTTGGTTCTGGGTGGGCTCTTGTTTTCTAGATGTGGTTTCTAGTACTTATTTTATCTTATTTCAAAAATTCTTTATGAATACCTTTGCAGTGCTTGTAGTTGCCCAGCGTGCGTTATAGATTCTTATGTTTATGACTTCTCATAATTCAAGTTTTGTGTATAGGTTGAGGGATTTTCACATGCTATTATTATTGATATATGTTGAAAAGTGTGAGAAAGGAAAGGTTATGGAAACGGAATACATGTTGCCTTTAGAAAATAAATGTTGCCTATAGAATACATAAATATCTTCTGACATACGGTTACCTTTGGATTGTCTTCAGACACCCCAGTTGCCTTCGAATTTGTCTACGAATGTATAACATTGCCCCATGAGTATCGAGGACACCCGAACCGTGTGGTGCTAAGATTTGCGTCTCATGCTGACCTTGTGTCGCTTAAGTTATGCTAGGATTTGCTTCTCAGGCTCATCTCGTGTCCCCTAAGTTCTGCTAGGATTTGCATCTCAGACTGACCTCATATCCCCTAAGTTTTGCTAGGATTGCGTCTCAGGTTGACTATATGTCCCTGAGTTCTGCTAGGATATGCTTGCACTTGTGGGTTGGGTCCCACGTGCAGTTACCATGATATTCTTCTCCACCTTGCTCATATTATTTGCACAGGATTGGCCAGGATCCCCAACCACCTACATGATTTGTCTACACAGGTGGTTGGCAAGTTTTCCCCCTTCCCCAGTTGCCTTCAGACAATTTGCATGTACATGTATCTTGTAAACAGATATCTGGCCTAGATTTCCCCAGCCACCTACCTGACTTGTCTACACATGTGGTTGGCCAGTTTCCCCATTTCCCAGTTGCCTTCGAATTTGATGATATTTCCCTATACCCCTTAGCAGGTAAAAGGTTATATATATGTTTGGATGTACAATAATAAATTGATTGAACAATTAGGTAGATAATTTCAGGGCATCATATTCAGTTATATAGCTTGTTTAAATCAAAGTAAAGAATGATTCTAGAATTTTATTGTTGGTTTCACCTTGAACAATACTATATTATATGAATTGTGATATATGGTATATAAACTACGTGTGGCTTGATCCCTCAGTAAGAGTACATAGGCAACCTAGGCTAACCTAGGCGTAGCTGCAAGTTTAGGCTTTGTTTAGCATCTTCAGTTATGTCAAGATGGATTTGATAACTTATCTATGTTGTTTGGGGTTTGAGACCTGACTCAGTTTGATGAGTGGTTTATGTAAGGTAAAAAGGGCCTGAGGCCCATTTAAACTTTTGGTAATTAGTGGGTGGTTTATAGATTGTACATGTTGAATGGTTGGGAGATTTAAATTGTGTTTTCTCTGCAAGTGGAAATTCTGGGTTTAGAGCCATTTTAGGGGAGACTCTGTTGGTTTTCTAGTAGAAGTCAACCCCTAAAGATGTTTTGGAATTAGGGCAAGAAGGGTATTTTAATAATTTGGGACCACACCTGCCATGTGTCGGATAGGCACAGGGTTCGTCACTTATTCCCTAGGGGGTTTCAGGGCGAGTCCTTTCATCTAGTCTACAAATCAAGGCCCTTTTTCATTGAACCTCGTTGGCGACTATAGAGCTATAATTATAGGACCAAATTGAACCCCTCAGTTTGGGATTGCTGTCACTTTTAAAAAAAAGTTGCTCCTGCTGTGCTTTGAAAATAATTAGCTGTAAAGTAAAGCAGCTCCATGTTTGGTAAACAATATTTTTAAAGTGATGTTAGTACAAAAAACAGTGTCAGAACCGTTTGTTAAATTTTAATATAAAATTGTTGTAACTATGAATAATGACTAAAATAGACATGATGTTGAAAGTGTTATGCACTAATCATGTGGTGGTAGTGGTGGTGGTGATGGTGGAGGTGGTGGTGGTGAAAGAGATGGAGATGAAGGTGGTGGTGAAAGAGGTGGTGGTTGTGGTAGTGTTGGTGGTGGGGATGGCGGTTGTGGAGGTGGAGGTGGTGGTGTGGTGGTGTTGTTGGCGGAGGTGATGGTGGTGGTGGAGGTGGAGGAAGAGGTGGTGATGGTGGTGGTGGTGGCAATGGTGGCAGTGGCGGTGGTGGTGATGGCAGGGTTGGTGAAGGTGGTGGTGGAGGTGGAGGTAGTGTCATTTTAAAAAATTAATGATGGTATTTTGAGAATTAAAAAAAGTCATTAAATGCTCATCTATGCTTCTTTTAAAAGCAACTTTGAAAAGCACTTCAGATTCTGCTTTTAAAAGTTGTTGTCAAAAGGCAACTACTTTTAAAATAATCAGGATATTTTATTTTTACTAAACACCTTAAATTGTTAAAAAAAAAATTTAAAAAGTTTTTGGTGAAAAAATAAAAATAAAAATCCCAGGGGCATAGTCCCCTCTATTGAACCAATTTGTATGGACAGGAGGATGAACCACCGTATGTGGCTGCAACTCTATTGCCACCCGTCTCCAATGCCTAATAAATTTCAGAACCTTTTTTCCTCCTTAAAAAAGAAAGACAAAGACAAATTTCGTAATATTTATATTTTCCTTCTTTTATGCATCAATTGCTTTCTGACAAAGAGTCTTATTTAAAACCCCACCTCCCATATCGTTCAACAACTGCTCACTGCTTAATTGATGGTAAAAGCTGGCAGTAGTATTATTAGCCATAAAGACCCGTATTTAAGTTTTAGCTGCCACGCTGCCCCACTCCAATCCTTCCCTTCCGGTCGATAGTCAGATGCCATTTATTTCATGCACAATGCAGGTGCAGCTGCAGTGACCATTTCATTATCCCACCTGCCTATGAAAATATTTTTGCTCGTTACTTTAATTTAAAGTGTATTTTTATCATATTTTTTAATATTTGACACATAGTTATAGGCATAATTATAGTTAACTCTTTATTTTATTTTTGTAGAACTATAGTTATGTCCATAGATACCTGTCAAATGTTAAGAAGAGTTATTATAGTACACATTAGATGAAAATGATGAGCAAAAATACTCTCTGCCTGTATATAACATGCGGAGGATCTATCACATTTAAAGTGACAGATAGTGTTCAACCTCTCTCATCTTTTTATTTATTCGTCTTTCTTTCCATTTATAGAATAACTAATGAGCCGAATTATTAATTCAATGTAGCTTTTTGGGTGTTGCACCAACATTTTACCAAAAAAGAAAATTGTTTGCATGCTATTATACAAATTAGTTTGATCATCTATATAAACTAACATAACAAATAATGCTTTTAAAATACTATGCCTCATTTGCAACTCTTTATAAACCAACAAAAAAAATTCCAACTTTGGTTGATTTCTAATTTCAAGAGTTAATAACAAAAACAATCTATTTAATATAAATTATTTAAGAAATTACTAAACAAAAAAAGTAAAGGGTGGATAAAAAGAAAATAAAAACCGCGGAGCTCAACCCAGCCCATCCCTCTCTTCCTCATGCATTGCTTTTCCCTGACCCCAATAATTAATAATAAAACCAAATATATTAACAGAAATTATTAAACAAAAAAAATTAAATAGTAGAAAAAAGGAAGAAGAAAGAAAACCCACAATTCTGGATACAAGTCCAATTTTCCTGTTACCCTTTTCCATGTGTCTCCATGTTACCCTTCTAATTTATTGACACATGTCCCTACACTTAACTTATAACATAACAGTGTTAACTCTTTTAATCTATATATATAAAGCAAAAGGCAGAACTTATAACATAACAGTGTTAACTCTTTTAATCTATATATATAAAGCAAAAGGCAGAGAATGGTAAAACATTCAAAATACCAGAAAATGTCCTTGATTAATGTAAACATTAAGAATTGAAATTATTAATTAAATGAGGATAATATGGTAAATTCATACTTTTTCATATTAAAAAAATTAAAATTAAAAGAAAAATCAGATAATGGACCCTATGGAACACAACTACCCATTATCTTTTTTAATTCTAAATATATATATTTTTTTTTAAAAAGCCTCTTGCAGGTGTGGAAGCTCGTGCAGAGAGGCTAGTAAAAATAAAACAAAAACAGAGCTAATTGTTAAATAAAAAGCAAAAACCAACAACCTACGACCCCATCCACCCACGCAACCTCAGCCAACTCCCCCACCCATCCAACCTGGTCGGCCACCCCATCCCACTGGTGACAACCCCACTCCTCCTTGCCGCCAGAAACACCTCATTATCTCAGTATCCCTTTCTCTCTCTTTCTTTCCTACTTTACCATTTTCTTACCCAAACTCAAAACCCCAATAACATAGTCAATCTCATCTGTTAAAGCCTCAAATAAGAATGACATTAAAGGGCTTCAAAATTGTAGGATGTTTTGTGCAATGAAACATATTGTGTTGTGGCCTCAACAGCCCTTTCATCTTCACTGCATCTCACGTCAAGAAACAAGGAACACACATATTCTCAGTATTCTTCACCTTCAAATCTCTGATGCAGCCAAGACTATGTAATTATGAGAGAGATATTGAGATCCATATTTGGATCTACTAGATCTCACATTTGGTGTTGCCATGTTGCTTTTCCCGCTTTTTTCTGGTGTTGTTGGGTTAAGGACAGAGAAGAGAAATGACATGGAGAAAGGATTATGGGTTTTAGCCATGGAGAAAAAGATATCAGATTTATGAGTTTGGTGTTTCTTAATAAAGAGGGAGGACAGAGAAGAGAAAGAGGGTTGCTGCCGGCGGCGGCTAGGAGAGGGGTTGCCGCCGGTGAGGTGGGGTGGCTGACCAGGTTGGATGGGTGGATTGGCTGTTGTTTTTCTCTTTTTAATAATTAGCTTTGTTTTAGTTTTATTTTTATTAAGGCTTATTTACTGTTTAGCCCCCTGAAACGGACGCTCGGTCTCACTTTACCCCTTTAAATTGAAATTTTCGCACTTAACCCCCTAAATCTCTTAAACGGACGCTCGGTTATTGATTTGAAATGAAGATAAGCGGTAGGGCCAAAATTGAAAACGCAACCCAGCCGAAAAGGTTGGTTACTGCCGCCGAGAGAGAGAGAGAGAGAGAGAGAGAGAGAGAGAGAGAGAGAGCCAACAACTTTGCCCATTATTGTATTATTGGAGTTTTTAGGGTTAGTGGAAGAAACATATCTAAAAAATTTGTGCACATGAATGTGAATAGTTGTATTTTGTGGAAAGAGAAAATTAGGATTGAGTCCTTTAAGGGAGTGTTTGTTACACTATGCAAGCATGGAGTCGCTTGGTTAAGATTTTATTCCACATTTGTTTCACCTGGTTCTAATTTTAATTTTAAGTAGGATTAACTAATATAGGCCGCACCAAAAATACCTCATTAGGTGTTCTTCGTGAAACCTGTCTGGAGAAGAGGGACTAACACTACTACATTTTTTAGTTTGCGCGACGAACACATATTCGTCGCAATAGGACGTTTTGCACGACGAAAAAATGTATGCGTCGCACAAACTTCCATGGATAATAATTTTATATTTTTTAACGTTCCCGACTAAAACATTTGTCACGCTAGTATACTTTGCTTGACAAATCACCCCAGCGTCGCGCAAACATAGGAAAAAAAACCCCGGGAAAGTTGCATTTGGAGGCAAAATTTGCGCGACGTTATATTCATCGCGCAAATATATTTAGCGCGACCAAAAAGGTTCCTGTCGCGCTAAAAAAACCGCGGGAAAACAAACAGTGGTTCAGCTTTTTTGGGCCAAATTTTTGCGCGACGACGGGCCTATTAGTTGCGTAAGGTGGATGTCGGCGCTGCATGCGTGTCAAAGTAGGGTTTTGCGTGACGACACAGTGCATTTGCGCGACTAAACTTTGCGGTACGGACATAAGCTGGTCGTCACCGAAGACGTGATGTCGGCACGTCTTTGCGTGTCGTTAAATTGGATTTTGCGCGACGGAATAGGCCTTTTGCGCGACTAAGTTATTTTTTCTTTGTGCGACGAAAAAGGCCTATTCGTCGCGCAAAATTCATCGTCTTTAACAGATACAGTTATAGCCATTGCATAGGCAAACTGAAAAAACAGTTTTGCCTCTGCTTCTGCCCCTCTCTCTCTTCGTCTTCTCAGCCTGCAAATTTCAACCAAAGAGATTGAATTTCATTTCCTACCTCTGCTACGTACGTTTGGTAAGTTTTTTTTGTCGTTAGTGTAAAAGTATTAGTGTAAATTCGTATTAACATCGTTAATTTCGTTGTGTATAGGATATTATATGTGAATAACGCTTGGAACTGGACATATTAAAGAAGTTATTTTATTTGTTTTATATTTATTTAAAATATAAATTTAATTTCTTTATATATTCTTTTTGTGAAATTATATTTTTATTATGTTGTTAAATTATGCACGTTAATGTACGAAGTTAATTGAAATTAACTTCGTACATTTTTTTTTGTAAAGCTTAGCTCCCGTTCGAGGTTAGTTGGATGTTGTGCATGGATGCGTAAAGCATGACTGCGGTCCAATTAATTCTTGAATTGTCCCATATTCTGGACAGTTTGGAAATGCATAGTCGTGTCACGTGGTTTACAGCTATATGATTAGGTTTCGATTGTGGAGATTTCGGTGTCATCTCGGTACGTTCTTCGGGTGGTATGTAGGTATTTTATATCTACTGTACACCTTAAGAACTGTACCGAGATGCTGCCGAAATTCATCCACGTCGAAATCTAATCTCATGTAGCTGTAAATTACGTGACATGACTATGCATTTCCGAATGGGATAGGGCCCTTACCAGAGGCATAACGTGACGTTATGATTTTGTAAGAATACAACATAATTGTTGTATTGTGATTGTGGTTCCAAGAATTATGAGCAGAAGGTGGATACAGAACCTTAACAGGTGCGCAGATGAATACTTGGATGGAATCGAGGAATTTATTCACTTTGCACGGTCACACAACCCGGGTGCAACTAAAATCCGGTGTCCTTGTAGGAGGTGTAACAACATGTTGTGGGAGACAATTGAAACTGTTCGATTTCATTTAGTAAGGAATGAAATGATTGAGACATACAACACTTGGAACCATCACGGGGAACAATTAGACATTGCTTCGTCTACAAGGGCCACAAGAGTGGACAATGTTGAACCTATTGTGGATCCGAATGAACAAGTCATGGATATTATAAATGATGCTTTTCCATTTGCATCAACCAGCAGCAATCAGCAAGGGGAAGATGACATGCCTACACCAACGAATAGTGCAGAGTTCGAACAATATGAAAAACTGTTAAGAAATGCCAACCAAGAGTTATATCCGGGGTGCGAGAGCTTTTCCGTTCTGACGGCGATTGTGGAGCTAATGCATAGAAAAATAAAGTATCGTATGTCGAACCTGTGTTTCGATTACTTTTTGGGGGTTTTCAAGAGAATGCTTCCGACGGACAATTGTTTGCCGAAAGACCACAAACAGGCGCAGAAGATGTTGAGTGGTCTTGAATTGGGTTATGAAAAAATCCACGCTTTAAAAAATAATTGCATGTTATTCTACAAAGGGTATGAAACAATGGATACATGCCCTATATGCAATGAGTCTAGGTTTAAACAGACCTCCCAGAATAGAATGACTAAGATTCCACAAAAAGTCATGCGTTATCTGCCCCTGAAACCAAGATTGCAGCGATTGTATATGTCGACGCATACTGCCACAGACATGAGATGGCATAAGGAAAAACGGGTAGACGACGATGTGATGCGACATCCTGCAGATGGGGAGGCATGGAAAGAGTTCGATCGAACGTTCCCCAAGGTTGCTGCTGATCCCCGAAATGTTATGTTGTGACTTACCACTGACGGATTCAATCCGTACGGGGTTCTAAACCAACACCACAGCACTTGGCCGATTTTCGTATTCCCATATAATTTGCCACCTTGGAAATGCATGAAAAAAGAGTACATGATAATGACTGTTTTGATAACTGAGGATCCTGGCAAGTCAATCGATGTGTACTTAAGGCCGTTGGTTGATGAGCTCAAGGATTTATGGACAAACGGTGTGCGCACGTACGATAAATCCACTGGGAAGATGTTCACTTTGCGGGCGGCAGATATGTGGATTGTGAATGATTTGTGGAGCACAAAGGGTCATATGACATGCCCTGTATGCAAGGAAGATGTAACTTTTGGTTGGCACGCTGGAAAAGTTTGTTATCTTGGGCATCGAAGATGGTTCCCATGGGACCACGAGTAGCGGGAAAATGATAAAGAGTTCGACAGGAACAAAGAGCGTCGCGCAAGACCTAGAGAATCGTCCAGTGATCAGATCTTGGAGCAGCTTAACCGTTTGGATTTTGCTCTGTTTAGGAAAACAGTAAGTCGGATCAGACCTTCTACACATTTGAACTGGACGCACAAGTCTATATTCTATGAGCTCCCATATTAGTCGAAACTAAAATTGAGGCACAATCTGGATGTTATGCATGTTGAGAAAAATGTCTTCGACACATTGATGGGGACGATTCTAGATATCGAGGGCAAGACAAAGGACACGATCAAAGCTCGTCTTGATTTGGAAAGAATGGGCATATGAAGGGGTTTATGGATGAAAAGGGGCAGTGATAAAGCTAAAAGGGATCTTGCATTTTTTTTCCATGAAACCGAATGACAAAAAAGAGTTTCTACAGTTTGTATCGTCTGTAAAGTTTCCTAACGGGTATGCTTCTAAAGGAGTGCACCCGTAAAAAAATCATCAAAATTGGAGTTACAAAAACCGTTAAATCGTGATTTTTAGTTTATAACCGTCGAAAATTTTGGTCCCGTTACATCATCTATGAATGTATATTTTTTTCAATTTTTGGTGTGTACAATCTCTAAGTATAAACAAACAAGTTTGACGGTTGGATCGGTGAAACTAGTATCGTAGAATGCATAGCCCCATTAAAACAATATATTCACTAACATTTCCATGCTTTTATATTGTTAACTTTTTATAACTTTAAACACGACTTGCGCGACGAACTTATCACTAATCCGTCGCGCAATCAACCATCGAGCGACACAAACAAATATTTCCGTCGCGCAATTTACAATTCTCCAGGGTTTAGGGTTTAGGGTTTAGAGTGTGCGCGACGAGGGAAATGTATTTCGTCGCGCAAGTCCTCGAAATTTTAGCGGTTCATATCCCGCCTATTAAAAATTCTTTGAGCAATGCCATATATTTTCTCCATCACGCGAAGTGTGATATTTTAACATTGCGCGACAGATTTTGTATTCGTCGCGCAAGTCCGCAAACATTTTGTGGAAAAAAACGTGCAGTTTTGTTCTGTCTTCAACCTCTCTCATCCTTCCACTCTCAACCCCTCTCTCTCTCTCTCTCCTTCGAACCCTAAAAGTCGCAGCCGCTCTCTCTCCTTCATCCCCTCTCATCCCTCTCTGTCCCTCTCTCCTCCGTCCCCACTCATCCCTCTCAGTCCCTCTCTCCTCCGTCCCCTCTCATCCCTCTCAGTCCCTCGCTCCTCCGTCTCCGCTCATCCCTGTCAGACGACAGCCCCTCTCTCTCTCTCTCTCTCGCTCGCCACCGCCGGACTTGCGTGCTCTCCAGTCTCCCTCGAAACCCACTCAGTAAAATTCCCAACTCTAGCCCCGATTAATAATTTCAACTGCGAATTTTTATTTCTGAAATTTGTGGACTAAGTTTGGAACTGTATATTTGTATATTTGTTTTGCTGTTTCAATTTCTATATTTATTTTGTAAGTGTTTAAATTGCTTAGTCTGATGGTTGGTTAGGAAGCCTATGTTTCAATTTCCTTTTTGTATTGGATTTTTAATTTTGATTTCAGATTTGATTGGAGGTGTTGAAATTGCATTGTGGTGTTGGATTTGTAATTTTGTAGGTGTATTGCTGTTAGATTTCAGATTTGATTGGAGCACAATATTCTGTTTTTTGTATTTTAATTACTTTTCGGGGGCTTTAAAATATGTGCTACTAACCAATTTTTTTATTTTGCTTTGTTGAGATGAATATGTGATTTTTGTGGTCCGTGTATCGTGCTCGTATCTCTACACTGTGTATATGCCAACAACTTTGGTAGCTTGTTTAATAAAACATGCTACAGTTTACTTGTTTTTTTTATGATTTTCATTAGGAGGTTTATCTCTTCAACTATTATTTTTAATCACATACCGACTCTTTAAAAATTGGGTAGCAATTTGATTTTTCTTTATTATGTGCTTATGTTTTTTTTATAAAGAATTCATGTTTTTGTTTTTGTTTTTTTATATAAGAATATATGTTTCTGTTTTGTTTGCTTTCAAAAATGTGCTTATGTTATTTTTTTATATAAGAATACATGTTTCTGTTTTTTTTTTTAAAATATTGAATTTGTTGTTGATTAGTTGTTGAGGTTTTTTTTAAAAAAAAAATAATAATTTTAGCCAAGGATGTTTTAATTTTAAGACCTTATCAGTTGTGCAGATGTCAGACCTTATTAGACGTCGTAAGACGGTCACGGCTCCACATAGTTTGCCTCCCCTGACTACGACGTCAACTCCCACTGCTCCAACACAGTTGCACGACATGCCAATTTTTCCCAACATCTCCCATGCACCGATGTCATCAAAGTCATCAGTGGTGCAACCTGTTAGCGCCAGGCGACGTCATCGCCCTCCCAGCATGACTGACACCACTTCGACCTCCGCTGTTGGTGCGTCGAAGTCTCAAGCAGCTACAAATTTCCTTCAACTACAGATGTTTCGTACCAAGATTTTAGTACGCTTTGTTATTTAACGTTAATTTTATATTTCTTTGCAGCCAAGAACACCTGGGGACCTTGTCGCCAATTGAAGACGGCGAAGGTCACTCGGGTGACCAACACTTGTATCAACATCGGATACGATGAGCGTCATCGGGCTGCACCAACGGCAGACCAACATAGCTCATTGGCCCACGATGTTGGTTTAGTTGTTCGGACCCATTGTTCGATGAAATGGAAGTCTTGGAAGGCCATGCCTGACAAGGTGCAGATGGAGATGCGTGGACAGCTGTCGGTATGTATCCTACATTTTAATTGTTTTCCCTTCATATTTTATATATTTCTAATACTTAATGTATGTAATTAATTTATTGCAGATAAACTACAATTTAGAGAACCTTGACGACGAGTTGTTGGCGTACATCAACAGACTCTTTGCTGAGAGGTACAAGCAGTGGAAGAGCGACCTGCACCACCATTTTCAGGTATATGATGATCCGTAGGTCGCTCTTCAGGAGGGTTGTCTGAAGGAGCTTGAGGGGCGGGAGGATAGTTGGGAGTGGCTCTGCGGTCATTTTCAGGTGGCCGATTATGTGGTATTTTTTTTTATACTAAGTTCAAAATTATTACACGTTTCTTACTAATGTTTATTTAATTTTTTATATTTCATTTGAATTTCAACTAATACGTTTTATTTTTTGTATAACAGAAAATGGCCAAAGCAAATAAGGGCAATAGGACGAAGAAGACTCTTCTCCACCATTCAGGTTCCAGGCCCTTCTCCTATAGGATGGAGGCGCGGCGGCGGGTAATAATAAAGTCATTTTTATTTAATTTTTAATATGTCATTAATATTAATTTGTTTTTTTTTGTACTAACATTTTTTTTTCTCTTGTTCAATTTAGGGGGGGTCCAAATTCCCAGAGATTGACGTCTTTGGCGACGTTTATGTTCGACTTGGGAATGAGTTGGCGGAGTCCCTTCATGTAAGTAGCCTTTAATTTTAATTATTATCTTACGCGTTCAAGTTTCATGGTTATTATATGAATGTTTTAATTAATATTTTATGTTATGTTAAACAGACGACCATGATGGAGAAGAGCCAATAGGTTCTTCAGGGGTCCGCCTCCCAGCTTCCTCCCGATACGCCGCTCGAGTCCGTGGCTCCTCCACAGGATGCAGGGATGCGGGGTTTCAGATCTTGACGAAAGCCTTGGATCAGACTCTCGGGAGGCGGCCAGGGACATACTGTCGAGGGATGGGGAATGCCCGGCGGCGGGAACCTAGACCCCGTTCATCGTCGCAGTCAAACAATGCTTTGACAGCAAAGTTGGCCCAGCTTGAAGCCCGGATGTCCTAGATGGACCAGCTTGAAGCCCGAATGTCCCAGATGGATCAGTTTCTACAGTCCCTCGCCCCATCCGGCATTCCCGTACCGTCTTTTGTTCCCCCGTCCACCTCTGAGCCCATCCAACCCGAGCATGACCACCAAACCTCTGCCCTTGTCTACAATGTCCAGACCTCCGAGCCGCATTTGCCAAACGACCAAGTAGATTTTCAAACAATGTTTGATTAGTTTTTTACTCTCTTAATTACATTTTAAACATTTCTCTTGTACTATACATTTATACTATGTTATAACAAAAAATTTATCTTCATTACATTTTTTTATTGTAATTTCATTTAATTATAAAAATAAAAAAATCACAATTTTTTTTTCACAAAAACAAAAAAATAATAATAATTTAATTACTATTTTTGCCCGACGAAAAATAGTCGTCGCGCAAAATCATTTTTACAAAATACAAAACCGCAAAACCAAATTTTAAAACAATATATTTTAGGTTTGCACGACGAAATGTTTCGTCTCCCTAACGGCAATGCGACGAATAAATTTCATCGCACAAGTATTTGAGACACAACTCTTCTCTCATCCCTTCATATTTGCGCAACGAAGTTAAATCGTCCCACTATGTTCTTGCGACGACTGACTTTTCGTTGCGCAAATACTTTGCGCGACGGGAAATATGCCATCCCTGAACTGGTGGTGCAACGAAGTTAAATCGTCGCACTATGTTCTTGCGACGACTGCCTTTTTGTCGCGCAATACTTTGCACAACGGAAAATATGCCGTCCCTGAACTATTGGTGCAACGAAGTACTTTGCGCAACGATAAAAAGAAAATCTATCGCGCAAAGTCTTTCTTCACCATCATAGCGCGACTAATTTTGCGCGACGACATATCTGTCGCGCTGTTATTTGTGCGACTGCTTTGAGCTTTGCGCAACCAATTCTTCTTCGTCGCGCAAACTGTAAAATGTAGTAGTGTAACAATCCCGACCCAAGCGATGAGCAACCAACCCCACCCATGCTCCCCACAACCACCCAAGAAGGAGAAGACAAAATAGAAGAGGAAGAGAAGAGAGGAGATAAAATGTTCGAAAAAAAAAAAAGAGGAGAAGGAGAAGGAGAAGACAGAATAGAAGAGGAATAAAAGAGAAAGATAAGAGAAAATTTTCAAAAATAAAATAAAAAGAAAAGTAGACAAAAGAAGAGGCGAGAGGATGGAGAGGAAGAAGATAAAAGAGATGATGAGAGGAAGAAGAAGAAAGAGAAGCAAAGAGAAATACTAGGATGAAGAGGAAGAAGGGGAAAGCGAGAGAAGAAAAGTAAAAAAAAAAATTAAAAATACTTACTTTTCAAAAAAAATTTAGTCCTAGTCCAATTAAACATACACCAAACGCAATATAAGTGTTATCCAACTTATGACATGCCAAGTTAATTTAAGACAGTCCCAATATTTAATCCAGTATATGACAATCCGCCATATCAAACGACCCTTAATAAGATAATGTGATGGGTTACACTTTGGTATATTTCCCTATATAATATTTCTTTTAGAGAAATATTTCTCCATATAATATTATAAAAAGATAAATGATAAAAATGTTCGTAATATTCAAATTTGTCTAAACCATTTAAATGATAAAAAATAGAAACCGGAACGGAAAGACAAAAAATATGAGCATTTATTGTAGACGGTTCAGTTTTCTTCTACATATGTGGTTGTATGCATTGAGTGCCATGTCCCTCTCCCTACACTTGATAGTGCAGTAACCCTCTGTTGATAGAGAGTGACTCTACAGAGAGAGAGAGAGAGAGAGAGAGAGAGAGAGAGAGAGGGAGCATTGAGAATTGAGAATTTGAGGGTGGGAGGAAGAAAATGGCAAAATCACCAGAAGAAGAACACCCTCAAAAGGCTTTCGGGTGGGCTGCCAGAGACACTTCTGGAATACTTTCCCCATTTCGTTTCTCTAGAAGGTATATCGTTTATACTTACCTTTCCTATTTTCTTGTAATATTCTTTATATTGCTTTTTTCTTTTCTTTGAAAATGATCTAGGCTGATCCTACAAACTTGATTGGTACTGAATAGTATATAAACTTTTTTGTTTGTTTTTTTGTTTACTTTGTTTTTTTGGCTTCTAACAGTTTATTAGACCCTAACACAATGTGATGGAAGCTTTGCTCCAACGTTCTTTACACTCCATGTAGTGTTTTTTTCTCCTTCTTTTTTCCGCTAGAAAATACAGCATGTAATTGATATAAGAATTTCTGGTGGGTTTTGTTTATGGGTTTTGCTTAACTTAGCAGCTATACCCATAACTTGTGTAAGATTACTTTGACAAAATGATAAAAAGAGAGTTAACAAAATAAACCCATTCTGTTGTTATTCAGTGTTTCAATGCTTTTGAAATTCAAGGGGATAAGTAGGGAATCACTCCCCAGGTGATTAATTTTCTTTTACTAAAACTTGCAAATATAAAGACTGGTAAAAAAAATTTGAAATGAAAATCATAAAATTAATAGATCACTCAGTTTTTGTACTACATTTATTTATTTACTTGAGCTGTTGTTTGTGTTATTTGCAGGGAAAATGCTGATGATGATGTAACAATAAAGGTCCTTTACTGTGGGGTTTGCCATTCAGACTTGCATTCTGCCAAGAATGAATGGGGGTTCACCAACTACCCTATTGTACCTGGGTAACATGCTAATCTCATGTCACTCTGTATAAAAGATAATATGATGTGTCTCTGTTAAGTTTGAATGAAAATGTTATTTACGGAAGCCTACTTCACAAGGATCAATGTGGTTTTTGTCTTAATAAGAGTCTAGACTGTCATGAATCTTACTATTGAAAACATTTTACTATTATAAGTTATGGTAAATTCATTTGATTGTTATAAATCAAACGCAAATGATTTTGATAATGTTCTTGCTATAGGCGTAAGGCATGATGTCATTGTAAAAATTTGGTGGATTAGTTGTTTGGTAGATGGAATTCTAAGAAGCACGGATACGGCAGTGAAGGTACGTATCCCGTGTCCAATACGCGATGGGATACGATACGCGATGGATACGTACGGATACGCACTGACTCGTGTTTATGGAATCAATCTGCGATGGATACGTACGGATATTCTAGACCTTCCGTGTCCGTGCTTCTTAGATGGAATTTTAACATGCATATTTGTGTGTTTTTTTTTTAAATATTTGCATTTCAAAATGTTTTTTATTCTGTTTACGTCTGCATATGACCAAATATCTTATATAAAATTGCATTCATGTGTGGGAATTGGTTGTTGTATCTCTCTGCTTTTTGCAGCACGTAGCAGAAGTTATTCCTGTGAAATCATTCCTGTGTGTGTTGAACATTTTCAATTGATTTTCCAGGCATGAAATTGTTGGTGTTGTGACCAAAGCTGGGAAGAATGTGGAGAAATTCAAAGTAGGTGATCGTGTAGGAGTTGGGGTCATAGTAGGTTCCTGCATGAAATGTGAGACCTGCGACCAGGACTTAGAGAACTACTGCCCTCGAACAATATTTACCTATAACTCACTCAATCACGACCGAACAAAAACTTATGGTGGTTATTCTGATATGATTGTTGTTCACCATCGCTATGTGCTCCGCTTTCCAGATAACTTAGCCCCTGATGCGGGTGCACCACTTTTATGTGCTGGGATCACTGTGTACAGTCCAATGAAATATTATGGCATGACTGAGCCTGGAAAGCATTTGGGTGTGGCAGGACTTGGTGGGCTTGGTCATGTGGCTGTGAAGATTGGTAAGGCTTTTGGTTTGAAAGTGACTGTCATCAGTTCCTCCCCAGGAAAGGAGGATGAGGCCGTTAAGAGACTCGGAGCTGATTCTTTTCTCCTCTCAAGTGACCCTGCAAAATTGAAGGTAATCTATATCTACAAGGGGGAACCATGAAACTTACAAAATCCCATAACATGCTCCACTTAAGAAATGGCTACAACAAACCAATTTATATAACATGAGTAAAATATTCCATTGAAATAGTTTACAAATTTATAGTAATCTATCCCACTACCCTCAATACTTATCAATTTAGTTAGTCATCCTCCAAGTCAATAACAGTTTACTTAGTCACCCTCCATGCACCAGTGCAGAGAGGCTAGCGGTAAATAATACAAGAAATGAAACATCTAGGTGCAATGCTACGAACAAATCTCAGATCTTTGATATGACCTACCTCAACGACTCCACATTATATGTTGTTCTGCAGATTGATTCCATAATGTTTATTTTTTGGTTCCTCTTCTCAGAAGGTCTAGAATATTTAGTTTTTTGCCCTAATATTTTGTTGTTTCCTGCTTTTACTATGCAGGCAGCAATGGGTACCATGGATTACATCATTGACACAGTGTCTGCAGTTCATGCGCTGGCTCCATTAATTGGTCTACTGAAGCTGAATGGGAAGCTGGTCACGGTGGGTTTGCCTGACAAGCCCCTGGAGTTGCCAATCTTTCCCTTAGTTTTGGGTATGCCTATCTGACCACAAACACTTCATTGTTTTGTTTTATAACAACAAAGACTGAATTTTTCTATTAAGGAGGAGGATGCATTAATGTGCAACTTTTAACTTCTTTCCAGGCTTATAGCTTTTCGTGGGCATTGTGCCTAAGACGTTATGATGGGGATATTCTATTCAGGAGAAACACACGAAGTGTTAAATTGCCTGATCAATCCCTGATTTCCAAACAGATATTAACAAATTGCTTATGCTTTCTTTTGGTGGTGTTTATGTTTGTTTAGTGCTCGTCTCCCCCAATCCTAGTAGAGAATGCAAAGGGCTCTGGAAACATGAACTAATGCTCGAATTCTGTAACATGTGTTCTAGAAACATAATCTAGTGCTCAGTTTTCTTTAATATCCTCTAATCTTGTCATGGCTTTCAGGGCGGAAGCTTGTAGGGGGAAGTGACATAGGAGGGGTGAAAGAGACGCAGGAGATGCTTGACTTTTGTGCCAAGCACAATATTACCTCAGACATCGAGCTGATTCGAATGGATTACATTAACACCGCGATGGAACGAATTGCCAAATCTGATGTCCGGTATCGGTTTGTGATCGATGTGGGGAACTCCTTGACTCAGTAGATTGGCTGTGATGGCTTTACTGCTAGCTTCACATGCTTTCAGACTCTCATTAAAATAAGTAATGGTTATTTACTGTATTGGTGATGATAAATTGATCTTCCACCTAAGAAACTCTTTTGGTGCTGGACACTTTATGGTTGAACCCGTCTAGTTAAATTGGTCTTCCTCCTTTTCGGTTGACGTTTATGATGTGAATCAACTTTCACCTACTCTTTGTGCAATTATATTTCTTGTCTCTATTGTTTTGCGGTTTGGTTCCTTGGTGTGATCTGTCATTTGGTCAAACCAAGCCCGATAGTCTTTGTGACCCTGACCAAAACAAAAACAAAGAGAAAGACTTCATGACTCTGTGACTTTACTTTCCCTACTAAATAATATTCAACTCTTGATAGTCCAAAATCAAGAAAAACTTCGTTAAAGTCTCCCTAAACCCTCTTTTGAAAATGTTTTGTATGTGGTTTGAGGGAAAACCTGATCACGTGGGCATTATGTCTCAATCGGCAATACTCCTCAATCTCAAATTATTCGAAATCAACCCTGCATATTCAAAACAGAGAATAAGCTTAGTCCCCAAAATCGTAAGCTTATTCTTATTATTTTTAATATGAGTTAAAAGTGTTAGACTCTGTTGTGCGGGAGGGCAGATGTTGAAAATTAAGAACAGGTACAGGGAGGGGACACACAATTTGGGGATATTGGATCCACAACCATTTGGGAGGCCTAAGGGGTTAAGTGGTGCTGGGCGCAGGGAGAAGGGATGGTGGGGTTGGGTATTGTTGGGTAGGTGTGGGGAAGTGGGCTGACGACGGAACAGGGGGAACATGGGATATGATTTTTTTAAATAGAAAATTATTAAATTTTATATTGAGGTTAATTATTTTTAACTTAATATTAAATTATTTTTAATTAAACAAACTGACGGAATTTGTTAACTATTGCAAATGCAGTGATGAAATTGGGAAAATAGAAATTCGGTGACCAAATTTGATTTTGAGCAAAAATTCAGTGACCAAAAATGTAATTAACCCTAAACGAAAAGTTTGACATTGCAATATTGCAACAAATTCATAACACTTTAGGTGGTAACATGAGACATACATACATAAGCAAAAAAAATTCTATATACCAATAACCCTTATTAAAGCGTGAGCCAAAAGACAGAAGTGGGCATGAAATAGAATACAATAAGCCAAACATCTAAGAAGAATAAGAACAAAGCAGACACAAATGAAGTCAAAAACAGAAAAGCAGCACATGTCCTGATCAGGTAGTGAATCCATCAAGAGCAAGTAATTCACCACATGTTGTCATATGTAATGGCTTTGACAAATGCAGCCTCTGAGTTGATGAGAGGATCTGAGAAATTTTTTTCATTGTTGGACGAGACTGAGGATTGGGATTCGAAGATGCAAATGCTATCTTCACAAGAGACACCACCTCCCCTGCTTCTTGTTTTGTGGGTGGGGAGATGCGTCGGTCCAGAACATCCGAAATTGGCATTTCAGAGGCAGGTGGTGCAGATGAGGACGACGATGACGCCCCGGATGATAAAGATGAGAAAACATCTCCTGGATGGCTTCCCATAATTATTTCCAGTGTGACAACTCCAAAGCTATAAACATCGCACTTCTCATTCACTTCCATTGTATATGCAAGCTCTGCTCAAAAAAAGCACATAGAAGAAATTGTATCATGTATCAATTATGCACAGGTATAGAGAACGGAGAAATTGTATATGATAATATTACCTGGTGCAATGTAGCCAAATGTGCCTGCAGCGGCAGTCCAATTAGTTGAGTCTGGATTTAAAAACTTAGCAGTGCCAAAGTCTGAAACACAGGCCTCATATTCAGAATCCAACAAAATGTTCTTGCTTGAGATGTCACGATGTACAATCGGTGGCAAGCAATCGTGGTGCATGTAAGACAAGGCATGAGCTACACCTTTTACAATATTCACCCTTTTGCTCCACCCTAACTCTTTAGCCTCTTCCTCTTTGCTCAAGATTGCGGCCAAGCTACCTCTTTCAAGATACTCGTACACCAAAAACGAGTGTCGTTTATGTGCACAAAAACCATAGAGCTTCACAATGTTCCGATGTCGTATCTCTGTGAGTGCCCTTACTTCATTTAAGAACTCCTTTTGAAGATTCTTCTCGTCATTTTGCAGCATATGAAGTTTCTTCACAGCCACTACATTGGCAGATGGCAAACTTGCTATGTAGACGCTTCCATGTCCTCCCTTCCCAATGCAATATGTGGGATCAAAATCTTCTGTTGCCCTTATGATTTCCTCATACATTGACTTTCCATCAAAATTTAAAACTGAAAAGGATATTTCTTCATGCATTTTTTTTTGTGCTTTATCCTGATGCTTCTTCTTCCTTTGCACTATTACAAAGGCAATAGTAAAGAAAGCAGATAGAAAAACAATTACTGCTAGAAGTGAGAATAGGAACTTGTGGTCCTTTTTTGAGCCATGTGCATTGCAGGGTGGCAAACCTCTAACTATGCCACACAATCCTTTGTTCCCTTTTAATCCTTCTGGCAAAGCTTCTCGAAATGCACTAATGTTGGGAAGGGGACCTTCCAAGTGATTGTAAGATATGTCAACGTACAACAAGCCGCGCATCTCTTCAAAACTTGATGGTATGGAACCCGAAAGATTGTTGTGGGAAAGATCAAGTTTCACCAAACTCTGCATACTACCCATTTCTGATGGTATCCTACCTTCAAGTGAGTTATGACTTAAATCCAGGTCATTCAATTGAAATAACTTCCCTAACTTAAATGGAATTGTTTGAGCCAACTTGTTGTTGCTCAAATTTAAGTAGTGCAATCTGAACAAGTCACCTATAACGCTCGGAATTGACTCATTGAATTTGTTGGTTGACAAGTCAAGATATTCAAGATCACTTAGTGATCCAAATTCTGACGGTATACGACCCGAAAGTTGATTTCCATTCAATATCAGCCTCACCAATGAAGACAACTTCTCGAATTCTTTTGGGATCAACCCAACTAAATGATTTGAAGAAAGGTCGAGCACATGAATTTGGGTTGCGTTTCCTATCTCAGGTGGGATGCTACCAATAAGGTTGTTTCCTGCCATTAGTAGGGTTGTCAACTTTGGGCATTGTCCCCAGTTGTGTGAGATTTCTCCATACAAGTTGTTGTTGCTTATATTCATAAAATCAAGATTCGGATAAACACCAAAGCCTTCAGATATATTTCCTGTCAATTGGTTCTGATCAAGACGGACTCTTATTAAGCTCGTGCAATTTTTCAAGCTTTTAGGGATTGGTCCAGTCAAATAGTTTCTGAATACTGAAAAGTTTGTGAGCTTTCCACCTTGGCAAATATTTGGGGGCAAATAACCAGACAATTGGTTTGTATCCAAGTGCAATTGAGTCAAATTCTTGAGATTCTCTAACTCTTGGGGAATGGAGCCGGAAAGTTGGTTATCTCGTAGATGTAAGATTTCCAAGTTGCTCAGGTTACCAAATGAAGTAGGAATTGAACCATGCAGTTGATTGCCACTCAATCCTAAGTTCACAAGAGATTTAATGTTCCCTATCTCTCTTGGAATCAAACCAGAAAGTTTATTGTCATGTAAGTACAAAGTGTTTAATATTTTTAAGTTACCAATACTTAGAGGGATGGGACCACTTAAAGTGTTAGAAGACAACTGTAGATCTACAAGAGACTTCAAATTACCTATCTCATTGGGAATAATGCCAGAAAGTTGACTACCAAAGAGATAAAGATTGGTAAGGGTTGAGATATTTGCTAAAAATCTTGGAATTGAGCCTCTGAATTGATTATCACCCAAATTTAGATCCATAAGAGATTTCAAGTTCCCTATCTCTTTAGGAATATAGCCAGAGAGTTTATTGGTATGCAAGTACAAAGTGTTTAATTTTTGTAAGTTACCAATATTTGGAGGGATGTAACCACTTAAAGTGTTGGAGGACAACTGTAGATCTACTAGAGACTTTAAATTACCTATCTCATTGGGAATAGAACCAGCAAGCTGATTCTTATAGAGGTAAAGATAGGTAAGTCTTGTTAGATTGCATAATGATCTTGGAATTGAACCGTTGAGTTTATTCTTATACAAATATAATTTCACAATAGATTTCATGTTCCCTATTTCCTTGGGAATGTCCCCAGAAAATTTATTTTCATGGAGATCGAGAAGGGTAAGATTTCTTAGGAGACCGATTTCTGGTGGGATTCTCCCGGACAATTGATTGAGAGAGAGATCAAGATAGTCGAGTTTGGAGAGGTAACTGATTTGAGGTGGGATGACATCAGAGAGTTTATTCATCTGGAGGTCAAGATATTCAAGATTAGGGAAGGACAAAAATGAAAATTCATGTAGCGTACCTTGAATACCACAAGTGGAAAGGTTTATCTTGTTGACACTTCCAGCTGTGTTGCATGAAACACCAGTCCAAGTGCACGGGATTGTATTTGCTTTTGGATTGGTGGAAGAATTGTTGGCATTATGAGCGGGAGGGTACCAGTTAAGAATATTGAGGGCTTTATTTTGAAATAAGCTGGCTTTCCATTTGAGAAGAGCCTTTGCTTCAGTATTAGTAGTAGAAGTAGAAGAAGCAAAAGCAAACCAATGTGGTGATGAAACATACAACAAGGTAAGGCAATAAGCCATGAAGAATACTTTACTGGAAGTTAAAGATCTCATGGTTATTGTTTGTGTGCTATACCTATGGGCAGTGCCTTTCTTATAGGTCTTTCGGATCTCTTCTATCATCACTTTTCTTTTGATTCCAAGTGAGAAAGGGAGAAGGGGAGAGGGGAAGACTTTTGGGGTTTTTCATTTTCTTAATAATTGGAAGACGGTTTGGGAAGACGTTTGGGGTTTTCACACCCTAAACCCTTGAGTCAGAGTCTTCGTCTCTTTGGAAATTTTGCATTTTGTGTTGGATTTGAATGGAATGAAATTGATAGAAGGGAGAGCTTGATTGGATGTTATTGGTGGATCATCGTATGCGCTTGACATAAGGTCAATGAGACCTGGGAGTGGCTGTCACTTCACCTAGGTCGTTGAGGCCCTACATATATTTCAAAACAAAGAATAAGTTTTACAGAAAGTGGGTTGGATATTTATGCGATTTTACAAATATCTACATTCTAAAAAAACTTTCAAGGAGTAATGAGTAAAGAACAGTGAAGAGTCTTTGGCCAAAAATTAAAAACAGATTGGTGAAAAGTTATGGTTCAAGAACTCAAACTCAGAGACTTGCACATCTCTCTCACAAGGCCAAAGAAAACTCCCACTGACTTACTTCCTCCACTGTGGCTAGAACCGAAAACACATTATACATACAAAACGTTAAACCATGGCATTGGACAATGAAATTATTGTTTTATTTTTTCGTTCCAAGTCTCATGATTTTATTATGGGGCTTATTCTCTTTTCCACAATAAAATCCAAGTCTTCAAAGTTCAAGACTTGGTTTAGGGTCTTTCCATTTTTATTTTTATTTTCATTTTCTTAATTGGAAACGGTTTGGGAAGACTTTTGGGGTTTTCACACCCTTGAGTCAGAGTCAGAGTCTCTTTGGAAATTTTGCATTTTGTGTTGGAACTGAATGGGACTGATGGATGTTATTGGTGGATGGTCGTATGCGCTTGACAAAAGGCCAAAGAGACCTGGGAGTGGCTGTCACTTCACCTGGGTCGTTGTGGCCCTACATATATTTCAAAACAAAAGAATTCATTTTACGGAAAGTGGGTTGGATATTTATGAGATTTTACAAATATCTACGTTCTATAAAAAAAAATATTCCACTTACGAAGGATTTCTGTGTTCACTTCACATCAATGAATTAAGAAGTAAGTGGGGCCCACATAAAATTAAGTATTGAATTCATAATTTTGGAGGAATTCAATTCTTGGGTGACAGGTGGTATTCTAATTCCTGAAAAACTAACCTATTAGGAATTCATCTTTTTTACCCATTATATCCTCACACAACTTTAAAATTTTAAAATTTGTCATTTACTTTAACCCAACAACGAGGACATTTTAGTAATTAGAACCACTCCTACCTCAATTCCATAAGGTTTAGTAAACAACTTCAATAGAAATCCGGAATCTAACTCCCCTCAATCCATATGGCTTAGTAAACAATTTGAATAGGAATTTGGAATCTAATTATCCTCAATTCAACTCCTCCTCAATTCAATTCCTCCTAATTCAATTATGAATTGGTAAACATGTCATCAAGGAGTAACGAATAAAGAACAATGAAGAGTCTTAGGCAAAAAATAAAAAACAGATTAGTGAAAAGTTATGGTTCAAGAACCCGAACTCACAAACTTGCACATCTCTCTCAACCAAGCGCCACAATCCTAAACATTGTGTTCTTGAAGGGAAAAATTCTCTTGTCAAATAATTTGACATGTTATGTTGGGAGATTAGAGTCTCAATTGATAGTTTAGTAACATAATGTCATTCATTTGGAAAAAGACTACTACACTATATAGATTTATGTGGTCTTGGAAAAAAATATATATATATTTATGTAGTTGTCTAATGCGGATGTTCTTTTTTTTTTTCAATTTCCGGACTAGTGTTTTTATTATTATTTTTTGCATTATTTGTGCTGCTAAATCAACTAAAAAAATAAACACTTTTCTTGTGACTAACATCACCACTAGTTGGTCAAGGCGATGAACTTCTTATTTCGTAAATTAAATTAATTTAGACTGTAGCTAGTAATAGAAAACATCACCACCAAACAGGCTCTTCCTTCATTGGTGGGCTATATGGAGAACTTGGAGGCTGTTTTATGTGCTTCAAGACCATTTTTTTATGAAAGGAATATTGAGAAGAAGATAAATACACAAAACCCAATGGAAATGGCTTCGTTTCATTTGAAATATACCAGACTTCCACATTAGAGAAAAATTTATATATACATATGTATACACTTACATAATTTTACATGTAGGTGCTTTGGAGTTCCCCTATTCAATTTCAGTCGCACAATGATGTATGTATCCTGCAAGAGTGAGAAGCAAGGTCGGCCATGGGGTGCTGCCACCGCACAGGGTCCCCAATTTTAGGCCCCCCAAATTCTTTTCACGTGTATTTTCTGTTATAAAAAATATGCACAAAATATAGTTTTCCTTTTCCGTAAAGCCAAACACAAAACATTATATTATAAATAATGTTATAATAAATAAATAAGAAAGCTTTTAAGGTATAATGAAATTGAAGAAAACAAAATAATAGGTAAGTAAAAGGAAAATAAATAATAAGTAAGAAGGTGAGTTTGGTACGGTGAAGCACATCAAAGACGCTGTCCCAAAGCCTTTGTAGCCTCCCTACGTGCAGGTACTGACGATCTACAAGACTCCAAGATACGACCCTTTGTACACAAACTCAAGATCCGCTATGAGCACGTTCATAGACGGATATGGGTATCCAAGTCACAGAACCATTGCCAAAATAATAATATAAAGTAGAGAATATATATAAAAGTAGAAAATGAGAGAATTAGTTTGTGGTGGTGATTCTGGTATGTGATATTCTGATAGTGTATTGTGGTTGTGTCAAATGTGAAGGAGGAGTGGCCTTTTATAGGCATCCAAAAACATGTAACCTTCACCAACCATAAAAGTTCACCAACCAAAAAATTAAGGCATTTACCAACCAGAAATAAAACCTGAATATTAAATATTTATAACCCCCACAATAAATAAAATAAAATAGCCAAAATAAATAAATAAATAAAACGGTTAAATTTTTAAAACCTTTTAAAATTCCAACAATCCCCCACAAGGTTTTTAAAATTTTACCGTGACAAAAAACAGTGAAAAATATATAATATATATATGGCAATATAATACTATGTAATAGGTGTAGGTGCCTTCCGAGCTTGAACCTTCACTTAGTGATGATAGTCTCCATTTGAGGAACCTGAGTGTACACAGTATTGAACTCGGCACCTTTGACCAAACTTCAACATATCCCACACATAGTATTAGTTGAGACTTGGATGCGGGGTAGCGCTATTTATGGCCATGCGCTCATCTTGATTCTCATGAGAGTTACTAGAGAATAGCCCAATTCTCATAGTCGCGGCCTCACGACGTCTCTCACTTAGGTGAGTTCTCCAAGAGTACATGTGACCTGCACTCTGCGGGAGTTTGCCCGCCTCGAAACTCATTCAGGGATAAATCCCTTCCTAACGTCACATAAAATAGCACTTTTGCCTTAGGGATGAGCAGAAGAATATCTCAAGGATATCTCCATAGTTTTATCAGTGCTATATGAGTCACGCAATATGAATTGTTTCTACCACATTGAACTTCCTTCATGGGATCTCCAATCACAGAAGTTGGGTTACCTCCCTAGGTGACTCCCTTATGGGCTTAAGCACATCCCCCTCAACATTTTGCATTAATAGCCTCCTCCACGAGGCATGCATATCAAGACTAGCCTTCACAAGGCATATATAATGTAGGTCATATCTTTGTTCTCCGTTTTAGCGCGTTCTAAACCTGCATGTTACTGGAAATATTTCCTACACAATCTTGCACACAAATGATTAGTGGATTTCACCTCAGTATAATCGGAAATTAGATACGGATTGGTATACATTTTAGTATAACAAAAAACATCATACATTAAATCTTATGATCAAGAGTACCTCTCAAGTCCATGAAACTTTAAGTACACCTGCTACCACTTATGAACAACAATATAACAATTAATTCTTTAAATAAATTTAACTATAAACATTGAGTATTTCAGGATACTCTTACTCCCTTTTGTACACTCAAAGTGGCTGAAATCATGATCGCATATCCAAGTTGTCATTGTATCTTCTTGATTCTCAATAGGAACCTATAAGACAGTAAGAAGTCTCTACCAAAATTTTGTACCTAGGCCATTATTAGTTGCACACATTTTCATATCAAAATTTAAGACAAATTAGTCTCATAATAAAATTTCATAGTATAAGAAAATTTCACTCACACCAAGTTCTCCAAAATGCTCATTTTATAATTACTTAAAGATAATATCAAGGTTATGAAATTAAGGCAACCCCCACATTTTAAAATATGTTAACGTAGAACCCATCCCTTCTATGTTTCCAACTTTGGCCACAAAATAAAAATAAAAATAATAAATTACAAAGCAAAAAGATTGCAAGACAACAACCCCCACAAGTTAAGGAAAATTTCAACCTATGTGAACATTGTGCCAAATCCTTATTTAATTTTAAATTCATAAGATATGCCATAATACCTTAGAGGATTTATGGGTTGAAAACCTTACACCCAAACTCAAAATTAAATGCAGCTTACAGTGATATAATTTATCATTTTATTTCAGTTTTCTCCAGAAGATTTCATAATGTACACTTCCTTGCAATTAACTCAATGTGGCAGTTGTCAAGACTTCACAATCAAAAGAACATTAGTTCACTCAATATATTTTATCAAGATTAACTCAAGTAACTAATATGAAGGATTGCACAATCGAAATATATAGGTGTTGGCAACTTTAAAATGAATCCAACGCATTAAAACAAAGATGTAATTAAATTTCATAAATGTTTAGTACGTTAAATGCAATAAACACCCAACAATATCAACAACTGTTGCCAAACATAAATCTCTAAACGTCATAAAATTGATAATATGCAATTGAGGCACTAAAGTTTTGAAATTAAGGCTGGGAATTAAAGCTGCAGTAAATAAAAATTAATTTCAAATTTGATATCACATAAAGCTAGTCTAACGGCTGGTACTCTAGTGCCAATTCAATGTCATCTTAATAAGCATAATAAATATAATAGTAAAACCACTAAATACATAAAATAAAATAAAACTGATATATATATTGTTATACAAAGTACTCGAAAGACACGTAATATAACCCGATTCATTTAAGTTGATACATTGATCAAATTATACAAATGTCAGCTAGAGTTTTAGGCAAAGTGCGATAACATCAATTTAATTGGCCTGGTCGTAACAACTGAAAGTACATAACAATTAAGAAAGAAAAGAATTTAGGAAAATTTAATTATGCATGCACGCCTTTTCAATTCAACAAAATAAAGAAGGCATGCTAATTCATACTCACTGAAATATTGTATAATTATACGTTTACAAAAGTAATGGAGAAGCATCATTAATATCCCATTAATTCCTTCACCAGAAACAATTAGATTTTGTTGAATGAAGAATTTCCTTGGAATATTACACGGTTTGGGAGAATAAAAAAACATACTTCGATTGCTTCAGTAAAAAATTGTAATCAACTTTCAACAAATCAAAATAATCACCACATTAAGAAATTCCCATATTTGAAAAACCAATTGAAATGAAGCCACTAAAATAATGATTTAAAGCAATACCAAAGTACAAAACAATCATATAAATGAAATGGCCGTTGCAAAGCTAACGTCCAAAATAAATTGTACCACATTTAAGATTTCAATATAGCACATTATATGGGAGTAATGAAATTTTTGAAAATATATGCATATGCACAAAATAGAATAGTCAAAATTAATTTCTCCATAAATGTAAAAATTCTAATTCTCAATAAATTGAAGTTGGTTTCAAAACAAGTAATCATTGAAAACTCAGCAAATTAAAGTTTGACAAAATTGGGCATTCACACCAATATAAAGTATTAGTTGGTAGCACTTAACTCGCGGTATATGATATTGGACCTCTGATATATCAATTCCATTATAACTCCCACTTGAAAATAACACAAATCTCTATTCCCATAAATAAGATAAACCTTGAAAACAATCGTTAGTGCAATATATATGTATATTTATATCAAATACTCAAAAGACACCACACATAACGTAATTTGATCCATTTTCCAAAACCAAAGATAATTGATATCCAAAATCAGCAATAATATGATTAGAACATTAATATATTAACGCTATTGAAATAAAGTCAACAATTAAAATATCTCAAACAACAAAATGAACTGTACAATATATATGGTTTCAAATGTACACAACGAACTTTGCAATATATATACCACTGCACGACAAAGATGCAATAAAAACAATTTTTCCTCAAAATTATACAAACCAATAATTATGTTTAACCAACAAACTAATAATAATAAAAATATTTGATAGAACTCTGAAACTCATGGATAAACGGTTCTTTGACAAAAGGCTGGGAACTTGTTTGGTTGTTTAAATAGAAAATTCAAATAATCACGCTAGCAATTTCAAATCGACACGCCTTTTACCAAATGCCTTTAATAAATAAAATTAAATAGATTTTAACAGGAACAAACATATTGCTGTCAAGAGCTTACATAAATATAGATATGCAATTGTAACAATTGTAAACTACAAAGAATTACAGCAGTACGGAAAGAAAATAATTTTAACATACAAAGGTTTAATAGACATTTGGTTTCACATATATAATCAAACTTATGCTATGATAAAGACACAACCTAACAAATATGATTTATTCGAAATACATGTAAGATAATACTTTGTTTACTACAGTTTGAACCAAGCGGCAAGTGGTAATCTCATCAATCAAGTATTCAATTGAGGCTTCACAACAGTACGGAAAGAAAGTAGTTTTAATCAACAAAGGCTTTAGATTGTTATAAAAAATATACACAAAATATAGTTTTCCTTTTCCGTAAAGCCAAACACAAAACATTATATTATAAATAATGTTATAATAAATAAATAAGAAAGCTTTTAAGGTATAATGAAATTGAAGAAAACAAAATAATAGGTAAGTAAAAGGAAAATAAATAATAAGTAAGAAGGTGAGTTTGGTACAGTGAAGCACGTCAAAGACGCTGTCCCAAAGCCTTTGTAGCCTCCCTACGTGCAGGTACTGACGGTCTACAAGACTCCAAGATAAGACCCTTTGTACACAAACTCAAGATCCGCTATGAGCACGTTCATAGACGGATATGGGTATCCAAGTCACAGAACCATTGCCAAAATAATAATATAAAGTAGAGAATATATATAAAAGTAGAAAATGAGAGAATTAGTTTGTGGTGGTGATTCTGGTATGTGATATTCTGATAGTGTATTGTGGTTGTGTCAAATGTGAAGGAGGAGTGGCCTTTTATAGGCATCCAAAAACATGTAACCTTCACCAACCATAAAAGTTCACCAACCAAAAAATTAAGGCATTTACCAACCAGAAATAAAACCTGAATATTAAATATTTATAACCCCCACAATAAATAAAATAAAATAGCCAAAATAAATAAATAAATAAAACGGTTAAATTTTTAAGGGAAATAGCGGTATATACCCCCAATTTTATAATCTCAATTAAAAATAGGGAAATAGCGGTATATACCCCCAATTTTATAATCTTAACTAAAAATACCACCCCCTCCCCAATATTTGTACAACTATCACCTATAAATATAAAATTATTGTCCACTTATTGCTGAATTTTCACAAGTTCAGAAATTTTATTCTCTCTTGGCTCCGTCTCTCTCTTCAGCCCGTCTCTCTCTCCAGCCCGTCTCTCTCTCTCTCTCAGCTCTCTCCGTCGTGTAACTCTCTCTCTCTCCGACGCAGTCATCTTCCTCCCTCAGCCATCCAAGCTTAACTCCACAGTTCACATCCACGAGGTACTGTTCACGTTCCTTTTCTTAGAAATTTGGGGTTTTTGTGAATTTGGTTTATGGTGTATGGATTTGTACGAAATTGGTTTAGGGGTTTCTTCCAAATTGGTTTAGGGTTTTAGGGTTTAGAGGTTGCTTTGAAATTGGTTTAGGGTTTATGGGTTTGTATGAAATTGGTTTAGGGGTTTCTCTAGAGTCTAGGGTTTGGAATTGCTGAGGGAGAGAGGACATCAAATAGTTTTTAAAATATAAACTAAAATCAATATCATATGCTTTTTGGTTTTTAAATTTTAGCTATCTAGTCACCCCCCAACATCTCTCATTTCTCCCTCTAAAATAGGAAGGAAAAAAAAAAACTTTATCAGACCACAAATGCCGTAGGTATCATTTTCATCTAGTGATGTTAAAGTATTGCCGAAGTTGTTAAAATGAAAATATATTGCGTCAACCTCTATTGGTCATTTACCACACCCCTAGATAGCGAAAATTAGAAGGGTATATGAAACACTTGAAAGATGCTAATTTCTAGTATTGGAAACTAGATGATATTTTGCTTTCATACTTGTTTACTTTGAATTTCATTTAGTGTGATGTCAAAATTTTAATACAAAGCTTGAATAAAAACTACTAATCAAAGTTTATGTGGTTTGTCTCTTTCTGTTCTTTGGTGTAAAATTTCTGACTTACATTAGAATAATCTGGCTGAGGAAGTTTTTAATTGTGTGGTTTGTCAAAAACTATCAGGGAAATTACTGCCTGCACATTTACATTTTTCTTGCATGATGGCCATTTTGTTCTCTTGTTTCCTTTTCTGTTGTTTTTGAAGGATTTATTGATTATGCAGGATATCAGGAACTCAAATGAAGGCTACAGCGTGTCTTGCAACTTGTAAACAGATAGTTGATCAGAGGAGCTTTTCTGGTCATGAACTTTACTTTTAGACACACACATGCACAATGAACTTTACTGTCTTTGATGGCATTTTTGTTATTTGTTTGATAGGAAGGTGATGTTGCTGCTGCCGTCGCTGACAGACTACTTTTCCTGGGTTGTGGTTGGTGGGTGTTATTGCGGATGCTTACAAGGTTGCTGATTCTCCTTCTAAGGTCTCTCTTTCTCTCTGTTTCTACAAATTCTAAGTTTTTTTTTTTGGTTACTTTTTTTTAGATTTCTTTTGCTAATTGTAATTGGGTCTTTGTTGCAGAGGTAGAGTTGTTTTGTGCCCAGAAGATTGTGACTTTTTTGAAAGTTCGTAAATGGAAAAGGCAGCTGCCCCTGCGGCTTGGAACCCTCAATTCGGAGGTATTATGCCCTGAATTTTTTACAAAAGAAGAATTGGAATTACCCTATATAAGGCAAAACAAAAATATATAAGAGGAAAAAAGGAGAAAATTTATCTAATTTCCCTTTTTTCAGTTGTAGTTTTGTTTTTCTCGGTCATTTTGTTTTTTTTTTTGGGGTTCAGGATGCAGGGTCGATCTAGTTGGTTTACATTGATGTAGTTCCAATATGTAAAGATGGAGTTTATATATATATATATATACATGATATAGAGTCAATTTCAGACCTTGTTAATGGTATTAGCCTGTTAGGCTTGTGGGAGATTCATTTTGTTTTCTTTCATTTTCTATAAATGATTCTGATTATTTACAACGTTGGACAGACTTCCCTACATCATTTTTGTTGTTGGTTGGGGGGGGGGGGGGGGGGGGGGCGCCCTATTTCGTTACAGGGTTTATTGACTGCATGCTTCCTTGTTCTGGAAGACTTCCTCAGTTCCGTTGAGCCGACAAACCTTATGAGGTTGAATGTGAAGTGTTACCTTGCATCTGCATGTTTCATCTTTTAACTTTCTTTTCATGTTTCACGCTGATGCTTGTAGTTATTTCTAGTTTTGCATACAGATTAGCAAATAGGTTATGCATTTACTGTTTAGTCATCTAATGATTTGATATCTAATATTTAGGCATGTGGGAATTTATAGATGTACCGATTATGCATACATATGGGTTTTGCGCTTGTATTAGGAAGTTAGATTCTTGTGGTTCCTTTTCAATGGCATGAATTTAAATTGTTGTGCTTAATGATTAGGGTCTGAAGAACAACCACTTAGTAAGAAAGTTGGAGAAGCATCAACAGATTTGCACCCTTGACCAACATATTGAAGAGCAATTTGGTGGTGGTTGTCTGTTGGCTTGTATTATAGCATGGGTTCGTCCGAGTGCTTAACGGTGTTTATCATGTTTGCATCTCATGCCTTAACTCCCTCAGTTCTCTCGGGCAGCTGTCAGATTGTTTGAAAATAATTGCCCACTTTTAATTTGTTGAAGACTCACCTTGTTATATGTTCATTGCCTTACATGGCACATAAACTGTTTCCATTTTAAAGTTGAACTATTTCGTACACCTCCATATATCATGTTGATGAGCACTATGACCCGTGCAAAATTAAATTGCATACATTAGTTTACTAGTTGTTCTTTATCTTTTTGAAGATTCATTAGTTGTTCCAAAAATTAGTTATCCCTATTAGATCACATAATGTTTGAACTAATGGTGATCAACGCAATAAGCTGGCGATACGTTGGTGATACAGTGGCAATACAGAAGTGATAAAAGGGTGCTAGAAATTGTTGTTTCTGTTTATTTTGGGCTTCTTCTTTTGTTTCATTTCATTTACTTAGCTTTAATAATTGGATGAGTACGAGATGAATTTGTGTCAAGTATTAATACAACAATTACATATATGAAGATTAAGACGAATAATATATCGTATCACCAAACATAATCAAATCACCAAATGTAATCATCCTTTTCTTCAACCCATCACGAAGCATTTGCATATTTATTCATACCTTCCTTTTTTTGTAAATTATTTTTTAGTTGTTATTATTTTTTAAAATAATTTCTTACAATGTCTTACGGTGCAATTATAATGCACCTGACCGCCTGTTTTTGAAAGGCACGTTGTTTCTTTCTCATCGTCGTCTTCTTTTTTAATGAAGTAGGGCCTAAACCGTAAACCCATTGATGAGCCGTAGTCAATATACATACAATATAATAGCAATATTAGGCCAATATACATACACTAGAGAGGCAATATTAGGGCAATATAACGGCACTACAACAGCAATAACATCACAATATACATGCAATAGTGTGGCAATATGCATACAATATGTACGCAATACAAAGGCAATATTAGTACAATACGCATGCAATAGGACAGCAATATTAAGTCAATCTACATGCAATACACACATCCATTACATACTACAATTTAGACATGCAAAATAAATCGCCACCGAACCCTAACAATTCAGACTACATTTTATTATCTTTAAAGCTGTCGTCTAATACGTTCCCAAGCTGTTACATTTAGGTTTTTGTTTCCTGTGATTCTATACAACGATTTTAACTAGAAAACCAATTATAATGCTTTATTAACGAATTTTTTGTTTTTTGGTTGATTTTCTTAATTAACATAATTTGTTGCAGGGAAAGCAACTATGAGTTTGATTTATAAAAAGGACGTGACGTCCTTAATGGAATCACATTCTTACAATAATAAATAATCAATAAAAAAGCAATAATGGAATCACATTCTTACACCAATAGCTGAACACGAATCAATCACTTTGAAGAGATACATCTACTGTGCTTGTTATACCTTATTTATATGATAAAGAATAATGATCTAACATTTTCCTTTACAAAATAAACTAATACAATCAAGCGTTTTCTTTTACAAAATATCCTTATAAGTTCCTTCACAAGATAGACTTGAAAAACAGGTGATAAGATAGAAATATAAGTGCAATAACCAGGCAATAACACAACACTACAATGGCAATACGATGACAATACAAATACAATAGGGGAGCAATACAAAGGCAATACAAAAACTCCACATTCCCATTATATATTCATAATCTACAACATATTACAAAAAGGACACGACGTCCTTAATGGAATCACATTTTACACTCCTACATCGTCAAAATACCCTCGAGCAAGGAATGGGCGGAGAGGCTTCTGTAAAAGTTGAGGATGTAAAAGATGTTCTTGACTTGAAGGTGGATTAGTTACTGGCCAAAGGCTTCTTAGGAATTATTTTCCTTTCGTAACTCTCCAAGAGCTAATCCAGCCTGAGGGAAAAAACAGAGTCAGAGATACATAATTTGTTACAACGAAATTGGTTGGATGAGAATCGCATATGTGCTTCTTCAAAGGTGCATGCTTGTGCTATCTATAAACTTATATAAATTTGATGAACAATTCTTGCAAACTGGGAAAAAAATTCCTACTCAGGCGAAAGTACAATTATGAGTACTTCCCAAAACTTATAAGTCCTAAGCACCATCCAGAAGGAAGAATATATAAATAGACAAAATATCTTCTTTTAACATGTAAACAGAAAATTAGACATTATCAAGTAAAAGATTTCTCAAGAAAAGTCATTAACATGAATATTCAAGAACCGTGATAGGACTAATATTGGTATAAAACCCACTTTACTTTACATAGTGCGTCACAGATAAATTCCAGCAATATATACACTGCACAAAATAGTGACTTCTTCTATTAAACTAAAATCCTAGTTATCATTTTTACCTCCCAATGGGATTTGAAGCTAGGATGAGTACTTCACTAATTTGTTGTTCCTATAAAACATCCAATACTTGCTTGGACAAGGTCAGCCAAAGAGTGTAAAGACTCAAAAACGATCATATACTTTTCTTGTTCAAGTAGGACATGCATTCTTTCAAGGGCCATATGAAAATTTAGTCAAACCTTCTTTCCCTTTTGAATTTCTTGTACGAAATTATAGGGTTCATAGAAATAGCCAAAATTAATTGCAAACAAGCAACCTAAAACAGAGCCCAAAATATCCAATCAGAAAAACGATCCAAATACACAAAACCAATGAAACCCATTTGAGTTCTTACACTTGAGTTTGTTGGTGACCTAAAAACAATTAGATATTGCCAAAGTTAAAAGAGATTATTCTATTTCTCCATCTCATATACTCAATCTTCAAGAGTTTCTCGTATTAAAGCATATAAAGAACTTCAAAGAAGTAAAATATTTAAGCAATACCTGAGTGATACACAAACCAACATCTACATGAATGTCAGCACCTTCTCTACGAAGACTGATACTCGTAACCTGCAAAAAAATTTAATGCGTACATATATTAGACAAAAGCATTATACATTCTAAGGTATCAATAATGAGGAAAAAAAAGGACATCATCAGGATGAAGGACTTATGCAGGACCAAACTGATTTCCATCAGCATTAGCCCCACTAATTACAAAAACAAGCAGATATAGTAGTACCAACATTTGTAATCTGACCTATGTTGTAAATGATGATTCATGATTATTTTAATAAAATGAGCAAATTTATTACCATCATCAAAGTCAAAAGCTTTGGATTTAAAATTTACACTATCCCACCACAACAACTGCCAAGACCAAAAGGAAAGTAAAGAACTTAACTTATTAAATTGTATATGGCAATCCAAAATCCAAAGCACCAGAACAAGCTTGAAAGGGATGAAAACTAAGTTTACCTACTTTTTGGTTTGCTGAAGTTTTAAGATTGACAATAAGGTCACACTTGTTCTGCTGACTCGCACTTCATCATCCTTGTTATCTAAAACCAGTGAAAAAACTAGAGTACCGAGTTATCAGAATAAAAATAAAAAGTAATAAAATCCTAACTAAATCTCAATGGAATTTTCCTTGGAAGGAGGCTTTATCAGCATCTAGTGTGAGAGATACAAAGGCAAACCAAACCAGAAACTGTCCTACTCAAGGTCTCAAAAATGAAAATCATATGGTTCATAGAAATAACTGAAATTAATGGCAAAATAAGAATCCATAAGGGATTTAAAAGAAAAAAAGTGGCAGGGAAGGACAACTTTTGTGACCACAAATAGATGCATGTGTCTAAATCTTTTTGCAATGATCATGCCTTACAATTTCAGCCAGCAATACCATCAAGGATTAAATTTGCAATAAGAAGGCTCAACATAGAAATAAAAAAATACAAAAAGACAAAACCTAGAACAGAAAATTATTCACCCAGATCAGATACACACCTTGGCCTGCCCAAGATCCTAGTTCGTACATCTGGAGTAAAAATTTAAAGAACGCCTTCAAACATGGCAGGGCTAAAAGGCCTACCAGTCTCAAGAACACCTGCATCTTTGTTCTTTGAACTTGAACCACTAGGCATGTCAAATTCAGAGACGAACTCTGCAAATGCACCCAATCTATATAAAATCAAATTCAAATGGACAACATATTAGTTAAGTGATTAGCCAGAAAAAGAACAAGCATAGGCAAGGTAGCTTCCTATTTTCTGATATCAGCAATCTATATAAATTTTGTTTTTTGCAAATAGCAATTCTACTAAAACCACGTAAATACAAAGTAATCGAATAAACAAAAGAAACCTTAGGCACTTTGCGAGTTCTCAATTCCTGCAGAAGCTGAACAAAAGGAGAACAGGATAGAAGAGCCTGTAGCGTTGCGTTGAGAAAGCACAGATTCCCTGAATTGATTAAACCACGAGGCAACAAGACCGTAGCAACTGTAACAGGCCCATTCAAACACTTATGTAGTTCCCCCTTTACCTTAGAAGCTGATAAATCATCAACCCAACCATTCTGCTCTCTGTTATGCAATTCCAGACTTGGAAATTGATTGGAGAGGCTACATCAATAAAGCAAAATCAATCAGACCAATAGAAGTTTCATCCAAGCATGAAGTAATTCACAGTTCAAATACATAAATTTCCAATCTCTGTAATTACTAAACTTCACAAAATCAGTCACAGGTTAGTGAAATTATCCTTCTCAAATGAAAACCATACAAAAAGACAAACTAGTCAATAACAAATACAAAACCTACCTTAGAATCACTCGTTTTGCGCACATAACCAAATTGGAAATCCCAGAAACACCTAAAGAAAAGCACGAATTTTGTCTGTGAGAGGATTGAGAATGAGGAGGAAGTATGTGAAAAAAGTCAGAATCGAAACCAAGAATTAGGGTTTTTTGAGGCCCTGAAGGAGCAGAGGAGAAGAGAAAGACGTCGATTGAAGACATGAAAAGATAGGGAACTGAGAGATTGTTGAAGGGAGAGAGCATTTAACGAAGAAACCCTCTCTTTCATCTTCAAGAACCCCCTCAACAAAACCTAACATTGACTGCAGAGAGAGAAAGAGAGAGTGCTGTTTAGGTTTTCGCGACAAAGGGAGAAAGAGAGTGGTGGTGGTCGATGGAGAGAGAAAGCGCTGAGAGAGGAAGAGAGAACTGTGAGAGAGAGCTGAGAGAGAGAGAGCAAGCGAACGCAGAGAGAGTGAATAGGGAGCTGAGAGACCAAAATTTCTGTAACAGTGATATCTGTACAATAAGTGGACAATAAATATATATTTATAGGTGATAGTTTTACAATTTTTGAAAATGGGTGGTATTTTCACTTAAGATTATAATTTTGGTGGCATATACCGCTATTTCCCTTAAAAATACCACTGCTTCCCAATTTTTTTAGAACTAACACCTATAAAGGGAAATTGGCGGCTTTACCCCTGGCTCACCTAATTTATTCACTAATATCCTTATTTTGAAACCCAATCACAAATGCCCCTTATAAAAACTCTCTATTGACAGCCTATTACCCATCTTTCACTTTTGTTTAGTCGTTCTGAGCTCTCTGAAATCCTCTTTCACAATTTCTCTATCTCACTCACTCAGACCTCCTCTCCTCTCTTCTCTCTCTCGCTCGCACCCACATCGGCGACAATCACTGTCACCTCCTCAGAAACCCTAACCCACATCAGCGACAACGACCTTTCCACCTCCATCTCTCACTCTCTGTCACCTCTTTCGACCTCTATACCTAGAGATGGCGTCTCAGGTAACCAATTTTCTCCTACACATTTGGGTTTTCTTCTCCTTATTTCAATTTCATATATGGGTTTGGATTTTTGGTGCTTGATGTGAGTTCGAGTCCCTCCAAGTCAAATTTGGGTGAGATTGTACAGTAATTTGTTGAAACATAATTGTGGGTTGAATTTAAAATTTTACTCTCTCTGTTTACAATTAATATTTTCAGCTTGTGTAGAGAATGTTATTTCAGTGGGATTATACAAGAACTTTTTGAACCAAAATGTTGGGATTGTGCAACAAATATTTCTCAGTTTGTCTGAAGGAATATTATGCTTGAAGCTTGTCCAGTCTACAATGATTTTGAAGATTTTATTTTGCTTATTGAATTTGATTATTGAGTTAGGTTTTTATTCTTACAAAAAACAATTGAAGAAACACAGTTATTTGGTTCAATGATCTGAATTTGTTTTGTTCTATTTTGAGATGTGATTTTTGAATGAACTACATAAATTGATTATGTCTTGAGGTGGAGGATATCTCCAAAAGTGATTGTGGAGTTTGTAAGTTTTATGAGAATGCCAATATTTTAACATAAGTTTGATACTGTAAAGTTGGCATATGTTGGATCTTGTTTTTCTCTATTTTTCGTACTTCAATCTTAGATCTGTTTTTGGTGCAGTCTACAGTCCTCAAGGTTGGTATCATGCCAAGGTTGTGTTGGTGCTGTGAAAAGGGTTCTTGGAAAACTTAAGGTTTGTTGATAGCTCTTGCATTTATCTAGTTCCATTATCTTGCTTTACTTCTTCTCTGAGACTATGCTTCTTTAACTGTTTGAACAAGCCAAATGCACAATTAATGATTTCCTGATTTGTATTTTTATTCGCCTGCCAAGACACATATTCACTTCACCCATGTTTATAATAACTTTTATATTGCAATTGAGTAGTACAAAATTGTGTGCATGAATGTGAACTTTAATTTTACAATGGTACTATCTTGTGAAAGTTTGCTATATGAAGAATTGGGTCATTTAGAAAAGCCAACAATCTATATGAAGATAGGATTCTTGAAGGTAGTCCTTCACTAGAGAAACTACAGATAGATTTCTCAAACGTATATATAACTCAACAAACTTCAAGCTCAGCTCTTAAATGATGTATATCATAATTTTTTTTTTTTCTTTCTTCTATTAAAAAATGTATATCATACTGTAGTTTTACATTTATCCACTCTATTTGTTGTAGTGCCTGTAAATGTATGTGTATGAGACTTGTAGTGCCTGTAAATATGTCTGAACTTGTTTTGGTATTGGTTTTTGAATCTGTTTTGGTATTGGTTTCTGTTATGAATTTTGGAATTGGTTTCTATTTTGAAATTGGTTTTAGTTGTGATTGAATGTTATGTTTTTGTTTCCATTGTGATTGAATGATTTGCTTCTAATATGCATTTTTGATCCGTTTTATATAGATGGAAAATTGTCTTGATTCAAGTGGCAGCGTCCTCTTGGGGAGGAAATTGCTATAACTTTCAGCTTAAATTCGGTACCAAGAGGAGATGTCGTCGAATTTTGCTGATAGATATAAAATGTGTTAAAATTCCCGACCAAGAGGAGATGTAAATTTTTTATTTTTTTGCCACTTTCTTATGTATATCTTAAGATGTAATGAGATAACATAGTTAGTTCATCAATTTATGAAAGTCAAGTTAGAAGGAAATTTGTCAATCTCCAGTTTCCATGGTTTTATCTTTCCCCTTGCAAAGAAGAAAAATACAAATGTAACCAAATCAGTGATTTCATTGGCAAATGCCATGACAGATATGTATTGCATATGTATTTCACATGTATAGCCCTTTATTGCTTGTGTATTGCCTCAGTATATCCTTTTTTTTAAAGTCTGTTGGAATAAATTTATAGGGGGAGTATGAAGTTTGTGTATTGCCATTATATAGCCTTTTATTGCTTGTGTATTGTCATCGTATAACCTTTTATTGCTTGTGTATTGCAACTGTATTGCCCCCTCATATCTTTTTTTTTTCAAGTCAGTGTTGGAATAAATTTATAGGGGGAGTATGGAGTTTGTGTATTGCCATTGTATAGCCCTTTATTGCCTGTGTATTGCTACTGTATTGCCCTCGTATATCCTTTTTTTTCAAGTCTGTATTGAGGGTATAAAGGTGGGGATGGGGGAAAAAGGCTTCACAGGGATGGGGACGGGAAGGGCATACCCACCCCCGATTCGACCCATTGCCATCCACAAAGGCAAGAAGAATGAGCTATATTTATACATAATGTATATAATGTGCTCTCTTCAATGTATAATTGAATAAAAGTATTTTTCCATTGCATACACTTGCGAATATATAAAAACAAAAGATTCAAGACTGAAATTTCTCAAGTAAATTGAACTCAATTTCATTCCATGAGGACTAAATAATTACATGGTCTGTCTGATACACAAGTAGTCCCTCAATTGCATTTTTTTTTTCCCTTATAACTACAATACACTTCTTGCAACTAAATGGAATGTTCTCCCAATCCAAATTGATGAAGACTGATGAAGGTTCTCAATGACAACAATCTTCTAGAAGCCAAAAATCTAGGTCCAATTGTCATGAAAAAAAAAAACCAATTATCTCAAGAATTAGAGTTAGGGTTTCAAATCACTAAAGACCAAGCTTATGGGATATAGGCCGTGACATGATCTCGTACTCTACCAATTGTTGCTTCACCTTCTCAAATTCATCCATCATCTTCCTGTACAACAGAAACAAAATAAAGCAATATCAATATGTACATATATAAATATGTATATACAGAGTAATACAAAAGACAAATTGGTATTAATGAGGTAGATCTTTGATCTGCTCTATTGGAACCATCATTTTCCCTTTATTGCTACATATGCAGATCCGGAAAAGCACAAACAAGTCCAATTTAAAATCTCCTACTTACGTATCAAGAAAAGACAAACTTAAACTCAAAGCAGACTAAGTTTCTTATAAAAATAGAGTTCATTGTTTTTCGTTTGTGCTTCATTTGCAACTTATAACTCACATGGTATCCAAAATTTCAAGCAGTACATGACAACTCAATCAAATTAACTCCAGAACAATGAGAGAACAACAATATTAATCAATGAAAGAATTATGAAAGAGGCTGATCATTGATCAACAACATTAACTCCAGAACATAGACACCACAGAGGTATGCAGTACAATTTACTTTCATTCAATTTTTACACAAAAATAATCTTTTAGATTGATATAGCCATTCATTGCAAACTGAAATTTCACAGCCATGAAAATAATGCCAAGAGGAACAGTATCTTATCACCTCAGAATTGGAAAACATCTAATGGACGAGGAAAAGCAAACCTACTAAGCACAAGACGAAAGGCCTTACTGCTCAAGCTTGATCAGCGCACATCTACATGGACGTTAACCCTCGTATGATCATATTGCTTATTTTTTTCTATTCTCGGCATTGGCTTTGCACTATTTATGTTTTAACAGCATACATGAATTGTTCCAAATTAAAAACTTCAAACCGCAGGTCCTAATTATAGGCAGTAAATTATGACTTAATAAAAAAAAACCCATTGGAGTTGGATCTAGGGAGCTGAAAGCATCACATGGCTCAAAGAAACCAAATCAGGGGACCACATACAACAGAGGTAGTAGTGCTAGCTAGTACTGCAGGGCATGGCAAGGGACATTTGGATGCAAAAGCTAGAGAGATAGACCCTTTCTTTTAGGTAAATGAGGAAGAGGAAGCAGCAGCAAAACCTGGCCATGTGAAGCAGCAACATCAGACCCTTTCTATGTTTCTTTTGTTTGCTCACATACTTTTTTGCCATATCATAGCCCTTAGAATTCCTGCAAAATAATAACATGAACTTTATTTCTCAATTTCACAATGACACAAAACAGTGTAGTATTATTAACTTGTTCATAGCACAAGTTAAATGGCGACGTCGAAATGAAAGAAACTCAAGACATGACACAAAAGTTGAAAAATAAGGAAATAAATCTAATAGAATTCCAAATATCAAATGACACAACCAAGTATCCATTCACTATAAACTGACATAATATGGCACTTGTGTAAGTCTTCATGTAAAAACAGGGACATTTCTCAAGCATCGTTAAAAGGTAATCAAACTAATGTCAATGGTGATCTAACAAAACCATTATGCACTGTAAAGACATCCTTGTAAACAAATTATAATAAAACTCACATGTTCTTCCTTCCATTTAGATGGGTTCATTGGGTCATCCTAGAAGTTTACCTTTAAGTATATATTGTCACAATTGGTTTGTATCTCAAAGAAAACCATAGTGCGCTCATTAAGGTGATTCATCGAACATCTGGAGGCCATTTTTTTCATGCACTCATCAACTCAGCCTAACCAAACAAATAGAACCATATATTCAGAACAAGCAAATAAGCATGATAAATAAAACGATGTACCAAGAATTTGGATTTTGAGCAACTTTCTAGACCACAATATGAAATTGAACCAACAGAAGAAAACCAAAATAACATACGGGTATGAAAGTAAAGGCGAAAAGCTGAGCTGGGTACCTGGGACGTCATCTCTAGGTATATGGATTTCAGGAATTCTGAAGAAAATTGAGAAATTTGTTGAACCGGAGGGGAAGAACGGCGGTTGAAATAGGTGACAGAGAGTGAGAGATGGAAGTGGATAACAGCGGCCGAAAGAGAGAGAGTGAGGTCGCCGTCGCCGATGTGGGTTCTGAGGGGGTGACAGTTGCTGTCACCGATGTGGGTGAGAGGGAGAGAGAAAACAAAAGAGAGGAGAGGTGAGTGAGTAAGTGAGAGTGAGAGCTCTGAGCTCAGAACCACACAAAAAAAGTGACAAAAGGGCAATGCGCAGGTATTAGAGAGAATTTATAGGGGGCATTTGTGATTAGGTTTCAAAAAGGGGATATTAGTGAAAAAAACATGTGCGCCGGGGGCAAAGCCGCGTATTTCCCACCTATAAATATAAAACTATTGTCCACTTATTGCTGAATTTTCACAAGTTCAGAAATTTTAGGTCACTCAGCTCTCTCTCTCTCTCTCTGGCACAGCTCTCTTTCTCTTTGGTTTCTGTCTAACGCAGCTCTCTGTGTCTCTCTTGGCTCTCTCTCTTTTGGCTCTCTCTCTCTCTAGCGCAACTCTCTGTCTCTCTCTTTGCTCTCTTTCTCATAGCGCAGCTCTTTCTCTCTCTAGCTTCGTTATGTCTTTTTCTCCCTCTATTCGGTCTCTTGCTCTCTGTTTGGAATCGCGAACCCCTCCCTTTAGGTATGTCTTCTGAATAGCTGCTTGCAACCTTGAAGCTTTAGTGGATTGCCGACCTCGAAAAGGTAGTGTTGATGGTTATTTTCTTAAAATCAGTGGGATTATGTGAAATGGGTTATATTTTGATTGTTTGGGTTTGTGTTAAATTTGTTTTGGCTTTAATTGCTTTGGGTTAGGTTTTGTTGAATATTCATGCTCAGTCATCTGGGTTTGTACCAATTGCACTTAGATTGGTCTGGATATGTGAATCTTGAAACTTGGGACTTTCCATTTGAAGTAGTAGATCTGTATAGTGTGATTCTGATGTGTTATTGGTATACTGCTGTTGTGTTCCTCTTATTTTACCGTCGTATTGCTGTTATATTGCTGTTATATTGCCATTGTATTGTATGGTTATTGTGGTTATTTGTTCTATTTCTAAGTTGATTCAATTCTCTTATGAAAATTTATTTGAAGACTTATACATAGTTTTTGCTCTAATTTTTCGTTTTGAATTATTCGTTAAAGTTTATTTATTTATTCGTTTAAAATTTTGGAATTGATGAGATATCTGGTCTGGGCTTGAGATTACCCTAATTTATTGTTCTTTATTGTGATTGTGATTTTAGCTAAGGATTGGCTGACTCGTGCTATATTTTGTTTTTGGCATCTCATGTGCCAATCATAAAAATGGTATATTCTTGGTTCTGTTGTTCCTAACAATTTCTCATTTCCTTAGAATAATCATAGCAA
The DNA here is from genome assembly GCA_020521455.1 of Prunus kanzakura. NCBI lineage: Eukaryota > Viridiplantae > Streptophyta > Magnoliopsida > Rosales > Rosaceae > Prunus > Prunus kanzakura. The sequence continues at coordinate 92,657 of BPUM01000926.1, read as the reverse complement.
GGTTAATATCATTTATTGTTGTGAGTGCATCTAGTGATAGACGTTGAGGACAGAAAGTCCATGTGAAGAAATTGTTTTGTTCAAATAAAAGAAACCTGCATAGAGTGATGTAAAAGATAATGTTTACGTGATTTTTTTTTGTGTGGTTAATGTATTAAATATCTAAGAAATAAAAGCATATTTCAATTACAAGTCTTTGGATTCAACATAGTAGAGTAGTTCAAGTAAATAAATGGGTATTTCATTCCTGTGGTTTTTGTGGAGGTACACCATTGTATCATGCTTATTTTCTCTTCTGATGATATGGTTCTATAATGTATTTGTTTGGTCAGGCTGGCTTGATAAGTGCATGAGCTATGCTGAAAAGTGGCAAAAAAACTTAAAATGCAGAGCAATAGGCTCCTTAAATACACAATTTTGCATAGCAAAAGGTGCTTTTTGGTGTAAAAAATGCTCGTTTGAATACAATAGTAGGGTAATAGGCTCTTTGAATACAATGATATAATAATAGGCTATTGATGAGTGCTGAGTTTGTTTTGTTTTGTTTTTTTTAAAAAATATGTGACCTTAATTATGAATTTGAATGCAATATTTTTGAACAATTGATTTATAATAGAAAAACAACATGCATACATCATGAACAACGACTCTTTGATCATGGGATATTGGTATTGCTAGTAGCTAGTTATTAGTATTTGTGTCCAAGAAGACCCCATTGTGAGCACAACTTTGACAGAGTGGTTATAGAGATAAGAGGTGCTAAGAAATTAGATATTCTGATTTGTTCAATTACATTGCACCATCTTATTATAGTTACAGCTAACCTCAACTGGCTTACTGAACAGTTGTAACCGATAAAAGAGTTATAACCAACACTATTTATTTGGATATGACAATTTTCTAAATGGCTTTGAGCCGTTGAATTAGTAGGTCAGTTGTAAATAGCTGGGGTTTTGTTTATGCTCTGTATTTTTTGTTTATTTTTCACTTAATATCCTATAATAGGCTATTGATAAGTGCTAATTGTTTATTGCTTGTTATTGTCTAGATTGCAACGGACTGAAATTATTTTTATAATATTGGCGTGTAAGGAAATATGGTTTTTCCAATTAAGTTGATGATTGCAGAGGAAGAAAAGTTCCAAGGAAAAGCATTGTCCCTATCCCATACAAAGACTGCAATCAGTACCATGAAGGAGAAATTCAGTCAGCAACAGCTACGAAGGTTTGAAGAGAGTTGTTTTGGTCATCTCCTACTGATTGAGGAGCTGAAGTGGACTTCGCCAATTGTCCACGGCTTGTTATTGAGGAAGGCTGATCCGAAGATAGTTTCCCAAGTGAAAGGACAAAGACATGGATCTTTTGATGGACCTGTAGTAAGGGTGAGTGCTGCTTCAGTTCATCTCACCCGAGTACATGGATCTTTTGTTGCCTTCGTTTTCCCTTCGCGGGATAGTATTGTTAAGGTTCGGTGGCGATTTGTTTTGCATGTGTAAAATGTAGTCTGTAATGGATGTGTGTCTACTGTATGTAGATTCACTTAATATTGATGTTATATTGTATGTATATTGCTTAATATTGCCTTTGTATTGTATAGATAGTGTATGCATATTGCCACCCTATTAGATGTATATTGTAATACTATTGCTATCGTATTATCCTTATATTGCTCTAATATTGCCTATATAGTGTAAGTATATTGGCCTAATATTGCTATTATATCGTATGTCATGGCATTTGGTCTAATAACAGTCTCCACTTCGTTCAAAGTAATCCTGAATTCAAATATCACGGACATGACAATTGTTATCCATCCTTATATTACCATGAATTGATGTTGACCTTTCAAATGATAGTTGGAGTTGCACATCGATTCATATTCAAAAGGAAAGTAATTCTCTCCCTCAATGAATCATCGTTCAAAAGAAGGCAGCTATCAAATATTAGGTACAAAAATGCAATATCCACGGTAAATTAATTGGGCACAAACCACATATTACAAAACCAGGATGATTTTTGGCATGCTTGAAAAGAGAAGGGCCAAATACAACAGAAAAGAAAATCCATTAAAGCTTGTACAATGGAACGCACAATAACCCTTTTACATGTCCTTCCAACACCAGTGTGAAGTATCATTGGATGGTATCGTAGAACTCTAGGTCCATGCGGAATTTGAAAGAAGAAAACTTATTCGGAATCTTTCATATTTGTAACCACTTTGCTTGTTCTCGGAGGAAGAAACAAAAATAATAATAATAATAAACGGTGTGATTTCAATTATTTCAAAAGATTGATGTCAATACTGTTTGTTTGACATTATAAGGGCATCTCTCACACAATTAAGCCCACAAAATAAACTAAACATGCTATAAGCTCCACAGTAATATTTACTTCATCTCCATAATCAGAATATTGGGGGAAAAAAACCACGGAGAAATACATGAAATGAAAAACAACTCGGCAGTGTGTGAGATTGTGTACATAAAACTTGGAACAACCAAACCAATTAAAGCTAAGCCATCTCATACGTATGCCTACATAAAATAACAGTGTATGGTCATCTTCTTTAGAATATTGCAATCAACGCTTGGTTGAGACCGGCCTGCAAAAAAAACTGGGTTAAGTACAGAGATAGAGTTTATGAATGGCAGTTCCAGAATTAAGACCTATGTTAATTTGTAACTGCCATCGAGTCAGTTCATAGTGCCAAATGCAGCTATCTGGCACACATGTATGACAAGCCAAAAGAAAAAAAGCAAAGTAAAAAAGAAAAAAGAGGCATGACATCAATGGGAACCTCAGTAGAAAGCATCAGATATGCATACAAGCAGATTGGCTCCATTACAATGTTCAAGAATGATGTAAATACTAGATAAAAGAGTTCTTATTCAAACCTCAGCAGGTTTCTCGGTTTCATTCATGGACCCTCCCTCCCAATAATATAACAACTTGAACAATATAAGGAAACTTCAGGGCGATTGCCCCAAAAAGGTTATGTAGAAACATGAAATACATAAGTACTCTCCCTAAGACCTGCTTAGATTTCATCCTCCTCGAATGGATCTCGTTCAGGGTAGTCACCAACCTGAAATTGCATTAGTCACATTAGTCAACTCCATGAACAAGTCATGCAGGAAATACACAAAGGCACGCAATAGACTGTTAGCTAAAAGGTTTGAAGTTAAGAATTTTACAATGATATTACTTATCCGCTGTGAATGAATATAAAGAAACCCTTTCAATTAGGTCTTTAAAAACAATTTCATTTCACATAAGACACTTCATATGGAAAAGGTATGTGCACTAGAATGGTAGGAATCCAATTGCATTTAACAGTCATTGCTGACTCCACGATTTGCAATTAACCAAGTCATCATTGAGGAATAGTTCCTAAGCTAACTCCCCGCCTTAACCTTGAGTTCTTCTTCTAATGTATAACAGTAAAAGTCTTAATTTTTTTTTATTGAAAAACACTCACACCTTCTAGATTAAATTGTCAAATAGGACTCCATATATCGAATTTTACCTTAATCATTGACAAATTTCATTTATCATATTTTTGCAACAGTTCCCAGTAATACAAAATCTACGAGTCCCTCTTAACAAAACTACCAGAGACATATCACTTAGTTATCACAGTTTGCAACATTGGATGACAGTCCATACCAAGAAGGATATAGGTGAACTTTCAGCTTATCCAGGGCTAAAAGGTGAGCCCCAAACTATTGTTCTGTTCATGAAGTGGTTGAAATACCACAGATGGGTGACAACCTATGAGCTAACAGGTCATATTAAACTTTAAAACAAACACATTCCTGTTCCTTGTGAAACAGCCAATCGAACCAAACAATAATATACTCCACATCTTGATAGGAAAATCAGGAAAAAAAATCATTTCGAAGTGTTCTAGAATACAAATGCATACGAACCTTTACTTTGTCTGGCCGAACGATTCCACCATGAAGTGGGGGGCAATTGAAATATCTTGTTCCTTTCACCCTATGATATGAAGAAGAGGAATCTCAACCAAATAATATGCAGAAAACAGGAATGCAAATTTAAAATAGGCAATTCAAAAATGTCCACTCATGGTATAGCAAAATCACAACATGAAAGAATTTTGGTTCTAGCGGATTTAGTAACATACCAAATATCACCAACACTGTAATAGACACCAATTTCAAGAAATATAAGGTTGTATGTGCAGAATTTCAGAGGGAAGAATATTCAAAATTCACCAATCTTAGAAACTAGTTCAGTGACAAGAATGGCTATTGATTGGATTCATACACATATGGGGTGAACACATATGGGGTGAGCCCTAAATTCTCCAAAGCATTTAAAATTGTATAATATGAGTTTAGATTCCATTATCTTCGTAACACATAACAATTAGTGTTTCTTTTTGCTCGTAGTGCACTGTAATATAATGTTGCACTGAATGACACAAACATGATTTACCAAACCTGATAAAAGAGAGAAAGAATGAAGAAAAGCATGCTGTAACAAAACATGTACACTACTAGCTAAAAGGAAGAACAAAAATAATAAAGTAGAAGGGACAAAAAAGTGTATCTTTACTACCAGACAATATTACATGTTATCAACCAAAACCAGATGAGAAGCATCCACCAATTTAACACACACAAAACCAAGCGTCAACCAAGAATTTACTTTTTGCAGGTAAAATGAGAGTTATATATATTATTTCCTATGGGAATTTTCTCCTTGAGCAAAATATACTCACGAGAATGGAAAAATTGTGATGTACTCAATCAAAAGATAGCAGACATAATATATTAGCTCATAGTCTAGCTTATAGATACTAGGCTTTTTTTTTTTTTTAGGTTGAACTACTCTACTATGTTGAATCCAAAGACTTGTAATTGAAATCTGCTTTTATTTCTTAGATATTTAATACATTAACCACACAAAAAAAAATCACATAAACATTATCTTTTACATCACTCTGTGCAGGTTTCTTTTATTTGAACAAAACAATTTCTTCACATGCACTTTCTGTCCTCAACGTCTATCACTAGATGCACTCATAACAATAAATGATATTAACCTTGCTAAGATTATTCTAAGGAAATGAGAAATTGTTAGGAACAACAGAACCAAGAATATACCATTTTTATGATTGGCACATGAGATGCCAAAAACAAAATATAGCACGAGTCAGCCAATCCTTAGCTAAAATCACAATCACAATAAAGAACAATAAATTAGGGTAATCTCAAGCCCAGACCAGATATCTCATCAATTCCAAAATTTTAAATGAATAAATAAATAAACTTTAACGAATAATTCAAAACGAAAAATTAGAGCAAAAACTATGTATAAGACTTCAAATAAATTTTCATAAGAGAATTGAATCAACTTAGAAATAGAACAAATAACCACAATAACCATACAATACAATGGCAATATAACAGCAATATAACAGCAATACGACGGTAAAATAAGAGGAACACAACAACAGTATACCAATAACACATCAGAATCACACTATACAGATTTACTACTTCAAATGGAAAATCCCAAGTTTCAAGATTCACATATCCAGACCAATCTAAGTGCAATTGGTACAAACCCAGATGACTGAGCATGAATATTCAACAAAACCTAACCCAAAGCAATTAAAGCCAAAACAAATTTAACACAAACCCAAACAATCAAAATATAACCCATTTCACATAATCCCACTGATTTTAAGAAAATAACCATCAACACTACCTTTTCGAGGTCGGCAATCCACTAAAGCTTCAAGGTTGCAAGCAGCTATTCAGAAGACATACCTAAAGGGAGGGGTTCGCGATTCCAAACAGAGAGCAAGAGACCGAATAGAGGGAGAAAAAGACATAACGAAGCTAGAGAGAGAAAGAGCTGCGCTATGAGAAAGAGAGCAAAGAGAGAGACAGAGAGTTGCGCTAGAGAGAGAGAGAGAGCCAAGAGAGAGAGAGCCAAGAGAGACACAGAGAGCTGCGTGGACAATAGTTGAAACTTGTGAAAATTCAGCAATAAGTGGACAATAGTTTTATATTTATAGGTGTTAGTTCTAAAAAAATTGGGAAGCAGTGGTATTTTTAATTGAGATTATAAAATTGGGGGTATATACCGCTATTTCCCAATTTTTAAAACCTTTTAAAATTCCAACATTTTCTAGTATGTATATAAGCACACAATATAATTAAACAATTTTGCGTCCAGGGAAGTGATTTATCGCGCTCCTAATTTCTCCATAAATGGCCCCAAGAATATCAAACTCATGACCAGTGAAACAAAATTACCACACCAAACCACTAGACTAGGCATGTCTTCGTGGAAGATAGTTGTGCTCATTTCATGTTAGATCATGTGATGGTTGTAGTTTAAGTTTCGAACATGACCTTTAAAATCTCAGGGTTGGCCGTGGTGAGAACAAGAATTGAACCAATATCTTTGATATGACAGACCCCAAAAACTTTGCATTAAACATTAACTAACACTACTACAAAAAAAACACTTGGCGCGACAAAGTACAATTTCGTCGCACAAAGTTTGCGCGACGAAATTTTGGTCACACAAAGATCGTAAAGAAAGGGTTTGCACGACGAATACTAACAACTTTTCACGACGAATATTAACTACTTTGCGTGACGAATACTATCAACTTTGCGCGACGAATAATATCTATTTTGCGCGACGAAAGTTAATGTCGCTAAAAGATACTTTGCGCGACGAATCTTAATGTCACGCAAATCTTTGCGCGACGAAATATTCAATTTTTTTAAAATTTTTGTTTTAAAATTTTTTTTAATTAAAATAAACTAGTTTAATAGTTTGCGCGATGAAATATTTTGTCGCGCAAGGTTTTTGACATTTTGTTTTATTATTTCTCTTATATCAATTTCATTATATTAATTTTTTCGAACTTTTACTTTTTAAATTTAATTTAATTGTATGATTTTATTTTTTTTAATTAATTTAATTTAAATTGACATATTCAAAATAAAATTACATATGAAAAATAGTGGTCAAATTATCCAATATATATAATATTCAAAATGTACACATAAATTATCAAAGTACAATAATAAAATCCACAAGCCTATTGTGGTGGTAGTGGCGGAGGATATATTTCGTTAGCGTCCAAATCCTCAACTTTAGCCGTCAAAGTCTCGACGATTCCCTACAAAAAAACAAATATTGTCAAATAACAAAAAATTGGCATAAACTCAAAACTAACTCCAAAGACACATATTAATGAAAAAAATTAAGTTTGGAGAGAATATACCTATTGGCAAGATTTTGAGTGAGTGAGAATGAGAGGGAGAAGTGAGTGTGAGAGAATTAGAAAAGATTGTGAGAGTGAGAGATGATGAAAAGAGAGATAAGAGAGTGAGTGAGAGTGAGAGATAGTGAAGAGAGAGATGAGAGATTAAGTGAGAGGAGCGAGTGTGAGAGAAAGGGTAGGATTTGGGGAGAGGGAAAGAGAGAGGAGAGGTAAGAGTAGAAGACATTGAGAAAATTGTGGGGGAGTTATTTTGGTTTTAAAAACCGTATCACTTTGCGCGACGAAATAATATATTGGTCGCGCAAAGTCTCGAAAAAATTTTATAAAAAAAATTCCCATTTTTGGTGCTCGCCCAAATTTTTAGGGTTTTGTGCGACGAATTTTTGGTCGCGCAAAGTCGTAAAAAAAAATTCCCATTTTTGGTACCCACCCAAATTTTTAGGGTATACTTTGCCCGACGAAATACTATATATTGGTCCTGCAAAGTCGTAAACTTTTTTTTTTTTTAAATTCCCATTTTTGGTACCCGCCAAATTTTTAGAGTATACTTTGCGCGACGAAATACTATATTGGTCGTGCAAAGTCTTAAAAAAAATCCCCATTTCTGGTACTCGCCCAAATTTTTAGACTATACTTTGCGTGATGAATTATATGTATTGGTCGCGCAAAGTCTTAAAAAAAAATTAAAGCTACTAATAAATATATATACTATTCAATTTCTTAAGTGTTATACATACAAAATAAAGAAATTTAAAGCTACTCAACGATCCAACTGTCAAACTTGTTTGTTTATACTTCGAGATCATATACGCCAAAAATCGGAAAAAAAAAAACATTAAGAGATCAAGTAACGGGACAAAACATTTCGACGGTTATAAACGAAAAATCAAGATTGAACGGTTAATTCGACTCTGATTTTGATGATTTTTTACAGCTACACTCCTTGACCCTATATGAATACAATGACTGCATTCGATCGTGAATTTAAAATATTTACACTAGTGGATACCACAAAATCTTATGTTATATTTAATAAAAGTATAAATAAACTCTTAATTGTTGGTGAATGTACTGTTTTGATGGCATACGCATTCTACGAAACTAGTTTTAACAATCCAACCGTCAAACTTGTTTGTTTATACTTCGAGATCATATACACCAAAAATCGGAAAAAATAAACATTCAGAGATCAAGTAATGGGACAAAACATTTCGACGGTTATAAATGAAAAATCACGATTTGACGGTTATTTCAATTTCGATTTTGATGATTTTTTACAGCTACACTCCTTGACCCTATATGAATACAATGAACTAATTCAATCGTCAATATCCGAACTACAATAATATATTTTTCTAACAAAAATCCGATCCGAACTAAAATAATAAATTTAAAGTTACTTAATAAATATATATACCGTTTAATTTCTTAAGTGTTATGCATACAAAATAAAAAAAAACAAAAATAAATTGGTTTAGGCTACGAAATATTTGGATTACGTCATGCAAAGATTTTAAAAAATAATTTATTTATTTTTGTAAAGACTTTGCGCGACGAACAACACTTGGTAGTGCAATACTTTGTGCAACGAAGGTTAGTAATTGGTCGCGCAAAGCCATGCAAAGATTTAAAAAAATTATTTATTTATTTTATTTATTTTTGTAAAGACTTTGCGCTACGAACCATTCTTGGTAGCGCAATACTTTGTGCAACGAAGTTTAGTAATAGTTAGACCTAGTCAAGACTTGAACTCCCAACTAAATTAATTAAAGGTCAAATTAATAATTGTTGTGTTTTTTTTTATGGAAACGTTCTGATTCTTACTCTAGACTATTGATTATTAGGTTAACTTTAACATCACATGCTAGACTTTCGAAAGAACATTATTACCCTATATATTTTTGTAAGTTTGTAAATATAAATTTTTTGTTTCTTTATATCTTTGTTGTTTGTTTCTGTTTGACGGGAACCCTTAAGAATGTGAAGGTTGTAATATTGTTATAATTTTAATATAATAGTGCACATTCAGTATGGTTTTTACTTCTATAAACAGCACTCGTTTGTAAACACCATTTCTGGTATGATTACAATCACCTGGACTAGTTGCTTCCATGTATTATCATTTTAAAACAGAGGAATCCACGTGAGGAGAAGTGTTGAAGAATAGTCTCACATTGGGGTTTGGCTCCGTGTGAGTATACTTGTCATATCACTCTATATATATCTATTTCAACCACTCCAACCTATATGCAATATTTTCTTGAGTCTTCTTCAGAAAAGAATGGCATACTACTTTTCTTTTCAGTTGCTAGGTTTCTTCTGCTTGATGATCAGCTTTCTTCAGCTCATTCTACTCCAAGCCTTGGCTTGGGGACCTGCTGTTCCTACACAAGGCTTCGTTTCCCTCCCTTTTAACCGATCATTCTACCATATTCAGAAGCCTTACGATGTCCCCGAAGACCAGCGCTACAGCTTCGTGGATGGAATTCATAAATGTTGGGTCTACTCCACCGACAAACCTCACACTACTACCAGCCAAACCATGCCTCGTACTGAGATTGCCATACAAGTAATGTTCTCTTAACAAACTAATGTTACAATTGTTTATCAAACAATAAATTTAGACCGCACATTACATTCTGTCAAAATTCAACATGATCAATGGTCCAGATTCACAAATCATTAACTCTTCGTATCTATTGCAGGGATACAATTACTCTTCCGGGGTGTGGGAATTTGAAGCATATGGGTATGTACCATATGGGACATCAAGTGTGTGCATAATGCAAGTGTTTGGAGCAAGTGCTCCTCATGCCACAACTCTAATGCTTAGGGTTTACAATGGTTCACTCATGTACTACACGGGTCCAGTGTTGGTACCAAACATCTACGACAAATGGTTCAAGTTGAATGTGATTCACGATGTTGATGCTGCAAAACTGAAGGTTTTCATCGATGGATCTCTCAAATTAGAGGCAGATGGTCGTGGAGGCACATCTCATGCATTCAAATGTGGTGTATACGCCCAGCATAATGACTCCTTTTACATGGAGTCTCGTTGGAAACACATCCAAGTTTTAAGAAAGTGAAGACCTTGAACCATCAAGTAGCACAACAATGTGAAATATGGTATGGATATGCATATAACTTCTTTGCTTCGACCCAAAAAAAATAAAGCTTGTTTTCTTTTCATATCTCGCGAATAAATAAAAGAAAAAAAACCTCAAAATAACAAGGGTCAAGGTCGACCAGAGACGACAGGGATTAGTTTCATTGTCGAGATGGAAACAATCCGAATCACCAGCTAAGCGATGTACAAGCCAATATGAGTTTTAGGTCAGGGATCCAACGACCATCTTCGGTATCTAAAGTGTATTGTCTTGAGTCCGGGGTGAGCGTCGAGTTTGATGGCCTTGAGTCTAAATGACCTCGATTGTTTAGGTGTTACGGTTATCTATTGTTTTTAAAAAGTGATGTTAGATTGTGCATTAATGTTGTATTCTAGAAATAATCAATTATTCTCTTTGTTTTTTCTTTTGATACAAGTGATATTGGGAAATCGAACTTAGGACTTTGGATGTAGAGTTAAATGCTCTTAAGCACTTGAGCTATGTCTAAATCCCTTGCAATTATTCTCTAATCCTTAATAACTTTTGAAAATATTAAAAAGCACGTAACATATTTGTTTGAAAGAATAAGTTCCTGACTAAATATTAGCACATTCACGGGACATAAATCACGTTTTAGTCCTCATGTCACAATCTATGTTGGTATATCAAATTTGGATGTTTGATGATTGCGGGGTTTGTTCAATGTGGGAAGCCTAAGGAGGCGATTGTCTATTTAGAGATGGAATGGAAGTGGGCTGGGGTTGGTCGTTTAGGGTTTAGGTTTTTATTGGAGGAGGACAGGGGAGGGGGGAGGGGGATGACGATCCGCGGGGGTTCTTGAATGTAGATCCATTTTCGTCACATTTGATGCAGTATCTCAGTTGTCTAGCCATGTAAGCAAATAGAGTGTCCATCCTTCAATTCATGCCATTATCTTGCCACCCCCATGTAAATTTGAAAGACAAAACAATCATATCTTTACCCACCATTATTCCTAAAATGCCTTTTATTTATTAATTCAAGCAAATTATCATTTTCTTTTTTTAGAGACAAAAAAATTCTATTTAATTATATATATATATATTAAAAAACCAAAGGTTGCACCACATCCCCCAACGCAGCTCCTCTTCCCAAACCATCCACTATCCCCAACAACTCCTTGCCTACTTTATAATTCAAATTCCAATTCAAGCTCAAGGCCAAGTGGGTCGTCTACGATAAGACCTCTTACTCTTTCATCAATACCTCTAATGCCAACAACGATGATGATTACGATGACGGTTGTCTCTGGCAAGGAGGTGTTGGATATGGTGGCTTTGAGGTGTGGGAGGTGGTGGATGGTTTAGGAATGGTTGGGAAGAGGGGGCTACATTGGGGGAGGTGGGGGTTTTTCCCTAAGTCTTTAGAAGTTACTTTATGAATGGGTAAATTTGTCTTTAAAATTTTGAAGATAAGGTGGGAGGGGAAATAGGACAGGGGGTGGAGCAGTACTCTAAATTAAAGAACCCAAAAAATTACAATCATATCATAATGCATGGATTACACCCAACTTCTATAGTTAGATTTGGACTTATCCCACATTTTCTTTTTTTTATTGTTTATTTTAAACAATAATGTTTTTTAAAAATATTTTATTATGTTTTTGCACACATGACATATATTTTAGCTAAATAACGGGTCCCACTTGTAACACGTTGGCATTTTTAACATATTATTTGACAAAGTTGAAGGTGGGGGATAAAGTGAAAGAAAAAACACTGATCAATAGACCTAGCCAACGAATCATGTTCGTCGTGTTCATGTCAGCCCGATTTCTTAATTGGTAGACACGAATACGACTTGTTAAAATAACGAATGACATGACACGATCCGTTTCACTCATAAGAATAGTGTCGGTTTAACCTACATGATCCGTTTCACTCACTTTAATCTACATGACCCGTTTCACTCGCTTTACCCTACATGACCCGTTTCACCTATTTCAAAAATAAACAATATTTCTTAACAAACTGTTCAATGAAAACACCTCATATTAGACAATATTAAAAATGATGTTTAAATCTTTAAATAAAACATCATTCACCAAAGTTCCAAATGGGTACTCGCGAACGGGTGAATAACAGTTACTCTTGGGTGGATAATAGGTATTTGCTCATAGATAATGTAACGACCCGTTAGCTTAAGGGGTGGCTAATAGGTTGACTCATTTTCAACACAACTCATTAAGTTCAACCCGAATATTTATTTTTGTGTGTGAATTAGTGTTGTGTTAACATGCAATGTACAATATTATTAGTTCTATCATTTAAGGGAGTAAAGTAAGATACTTTAAGTTTCGATGATCAATGTATGATTTAATCATAGTTTCATAATGTTTGATGCTTTTACCTTTATAGGAGATTCATGTTCTCTTGTTCATGTGATATCACATCTTAGTTTGTTCTTTTAAGCGTCCTTACTCGGTTTCTTTGGCTTTTGTATCTCTTAGCATTCCCATATGTTATATTCAATCCATTTCCTTGTTGTACTCTTTCACGGTAAAATTGGCAAAATTTATAATATTAGGATCATCCATAGAACAAGGAGCTACACCAAAGCAACCTACTGATCTCTATCCGAATTGTACAAGTAGTGTTACAAGCACATACAATCAGAACAAATTAACACATATACACATATACATATACATATGCAAAGTTATATGCAAAACCACTAGTCAAATTTGCATATTTGCAATAAGTTGTTAATACACGGTGACGGATTGTCGACGGGTTTTATTGACATGTAATTGGTGTGTCGTTATATTCCAGAAATTTGAAAATGAAAAACAAACATAACATTATACGTAGACGTGTTGAGTGGCTCTAATATATAGATATTGCATATGAAGTATAGGTGGAGGTTTTTGTGATAGTTGCCAAAAAGAAAATGATGGCAAGAGGAATAACCATAAGAAGAATGAGGCTTTGAAGTTGAAAACAAGATATCACGATCAATATTGTAATTGTTAACTACTGCGCTCCTAATTTGAAAATCTCCAACCCTAAACATGTTTGCTATTATTCTTCCTTCACTGTGACAACGTGAAGTATATTTACTTCCCAACTTTCCAACCGCATACCGAATAACTGCTGCCATATGCCTCTCCTTTTCTCAAAAACCCTAACTCCCAAATCCAAACCGAACCAAATCAAATCAAATCAAATATAAAGAGATTTGAATTCATTGATTCATAATAATATGAAGCATATATTATAGCTCCCTTTCGTGGCTACATACAATAAGTCCAACCGCATACAGAATTTCCATAAATAATGTTTTAAGGCACCGCGACGTATCCAATAAGTCCAATAAAACCTGAGAAATTAAATTTGTTACCTCTTCAATCGAATAGTCTTTCATAAGATATTGTAGGTCTTTTAAAAATTAGTTTTAACAAACCCTATTATCAACATTAAGAAGACCAAACAATTATAGCTCCCTTTCGTGGCTACATACAAAAACAAATACTTGGTAAACGTTAACCACACCCTCATCAACTGCCTCCAAGTTCGGAAAATAATGATGACCACAACGTTTGCGCCATGCCCTTAAAACTCTCACAAGTTGTAGTTGGGCATTTTAAAATAGAACGAAGAACATTATGTAGAATTCAAACAATTAAACATTAACACAAACAAACAAAAAAACCACTACAATTTGTAAAATATTAATGATTATTTCAAAAAATTGCAACAGTTATGTTATGTTCAAACTCTTTCCTTGTTGTACTCTTTCACGGTGAAATTGGCAAGAGGTATAATGTCGGGATCATCCATAGAACAAGGAGCTACACCAAAACAACTTCATAATCTCCAATGCCTAGCACATTGTGATCTTAGTATCGTCTCTTATTACAAAAACATAAGTAATAGTAAATAGGCTGACTAGTGTCTAGGAAGTGGACTCCATGCGACATCTCTAATGCCCAGCACATTGTGATCTTTGTATCGTCTCTTATTACAAAAACATAAGTAATAGTAGATAGGCTGACTAGTATCTAGGAAGTGGACTCCATGCGACATCTCCAATGCCCAGCACATTATGATTTTTGTATCATCTCTTATTACAAAAACATAAGTAAAAGTAGATAGGTTGACTAGTATGTAGGAAGTGGAATCCATGCGACATTTGCAATGCCCAACACATTTTTACCCTTGCATATTCTTACAAATCCTTTTTCTCCATAAGTTTCTCCTCCAAAATTCTGGGCTCTCCAGTATTGTTTTCCCTTAAATATTCTATGGTCAATTAGACATATCGCGTGGAATCCCTCACCGTATCCACAATTATGGCACCGACTCCGAACATTTTCCCCACATGTCAGGCATGTCATTCCATAGAAATCTTGAGTGTCCAAGATACCCTGGAGTTAAATAGAATTTGCATGAGTAACCAAAATGAGAACCCATAGGATTCATGTTTGTACATGAGTTTTGGATATTTTTGGTGTACTTTTTGGGTATATAATTAGTCATTTTTTGTGTTTGGAATATTTATTTTAACTTATTATGCATGCATAATCATTAACATAACTCACCCCTTTGTAAGACGCAAATGACTCATGGGCGGCTACGCAGCACAGCACTAGCAACTTCTTATCGAGTGCCTCTAGGATGGCTTTTTCTCCGTATATGGTCTAAAAACCATTGAGGTAAATCCTCTTTGCAAAATACTAGAAGGGAAGAGAAAAAAAAAAGGGAAGAAAATGTATGAATTGACACTTTTCATAAGTTACAAAGTAATGGTTTAGTGTTTGAACGTTTCTTGGTCTTTTGGCTTAAAAATGTAAATCCTTCTCCAAATAGACCCCCTCGCTGCACATAAATTCTAGGGCCCTCCAAGTATAATATGGTGTGTTCGACTCATCACCACGGCCAAGAGCTAAATCGCGCTCTGTGGGGAAAGGATAATCTTTCTCCCCGTGCGACATCTATACAATCCCTCAACAAAAGTTGTGGCTACTATGACCCAACATTGAGCTAGTGTTTGATTTTTTGTTTTAGTTCCAAATGGGTACTTGCGAACGAGTGAATAACGGTTACTCTTTGGGTGGATAATACGTATTTGCCCATAGATAATGCAACAACCCGTTAGCTTAAGGGGTGGCTAATGCGTCGACTCGTTTTTAACACAACTCATTAAGTCCGACCCGAATATTTATTTTTGTGTGTGAATTAGTGATGTGTTAACATGCAATGTACAATATTATTAGTTCTACCATTTAAGGGAGTAAAGTAAGATACTTTAAGTTTCGAAGATCAATGTAAGATTTAATCATATTTTCATACTGTTATGTTCAATCCATTTCCTTGTTATACTCGTTCACGGTAAAATTGGCAAAATGTATATATTAGGATCATCCATAGAACAAGGAGCTACACCAAAGCAACCTACTGATCTCTATCCGAATTGTACAAGTAGTGTTACAAGCACACACAATCAGAACAAATTAACAAATATACACATATACATATGCAAAGTTGAATGCAAAACCACTAGTCAAATTTGCATATTTGCAATAAGTTGTTAATACACGGTGACGGATTGTCGACAGGTTTTATTGACATGTAATTGGTGTGTGATTATAATCCAGAAATTTGAAAAGGAAAAACAAACATAACATTATCCGTAGACGTGTTGAGTGACTCTAATATATAGATATTGCATATGAAGAATATGTGGAGGTTTTTTGTGATAGTTGCCAAAAAGAAAATGATGGCAAGAGGAATAACCATAAGAAGAATGAGGCTTTGAAGTTGAAAACAAGTTCGGAAAATAACCAAGTTCGGAAAATAATGATTACCAAGTTCGGAAAATAACCAAGTTCGGAAAATAATGAATGCTAGAGCCCTGGCGAAGCCATAAGCTGTGGCACGCTCTTTAACATGATCAAGAGATGTTCAATTACACTTTTGAGTGAAAGTGTAGTCTTTCTCTCAGTGCGTAAGTTATGTATGCAAGGTTTCAACGCACGCGGTTACCGCAAAAGCCCAACAATATGCTAATAAGAGAGATTTTGAATTAGTATAGTCTAGGAAGAAAAGAAAGAGAGGGCAAGTAATTTACTTGCGTTTGTCATGCTGGTTATGGATGGAACCCATCCACGGCCTCAAGTCAACTGATGTAATCCATTGCCTCAAGTTAATCTCTGTAATCTTTCTTACTTGGCTCAAAGTGCTGAACCCCTATAATTTAAAATTTAGTTGGAATTTAGTAGTGGATAAACAAAAAGGAGCTTTATCAAATGGTACTTAGACAAAACCTTTAGAATCTTTTTTGAAGTTATGAATTCCATTAGATGTCTTTAGAAAGAAAATGTATTGTAGAACACTTTTTGGTACCTGGACCAGGTGAAACTGCAGAACCTTTTCTGTACATGCCTTTGCTGAAACCGTAAGCTGATTGAAAATTGAAAATAAGAAAAAGATACCAAAAAAAGGTATACAAACTAAATGAGATTTGAAAATCAAAAAAAATATTCCTAAAAATAATAATTAATTTGATTTGACAAGAAGAAATTAATCGCCAAATTTAATCAAATTGAAGAGTTAACACAGACCTGCGGTTTGGATCCGAATGTTGATCTTGTTCCAATTATTTGGAATTTGCAGAGAATTGCCATGGCCATGGCCATTGTGAGAAGAATTGAGAGGAGGAAAAGCGGGAGTGGTGTTGGAGAAAGGAGGAGAATGATGGACTTAATTTGGGCTTACCCTCTTCTTTAATAATAATAACATTTTAAACTTTTTCCTTATATGAAAGTGTGACAGAAAAATATGACAAAAAATTCGTAATGCAAAAAAGAAAGAAAAATTATATTTCCTGTATGATTGATGTGTAAATGAATTTGGGGGAGTTGAGTGCATTTTAGATTTGCATTTGAGTTTTTGTTTTTGTTTTTTCTAAATCATTTTCTTCTTGCTTGACACATACCTCTCCAGTCTTATCTACGACAACTCATTGAGCTTCGATACCCATGAAATCTGATATGGACACAAAACAAATTTAAAGCGTGTGTATAGAGTGTAAAGAAGCAAGCATGCAAGGGCGGAACCAGGATCTTTTCGAAGGGTGAGTTTAGGGGTGGTTGCGGTTCGGTAAAAGCGAATTTTTCTCCGAACCACAAACCGACCGACTATTTGCTGTAAGGTGATTTTTGAAACCGCAAAAATCGGTCGGTTACTGTGGATTAACGATTTAAACCGATTTGAATATTTTGGGCCTAAATTAGACAATTTTAGATCTTTAAGTTTGTTTTTTTTGTGTCATAAAAATTCAATCTTCCACACTTTTAAGCGTAGGTTTGATGCTTCTTTTGAAGCTTTTTGAGTTCAAGCATACTTTAACCAAAAAATATAAATTCATAACCTAAAGAAATAAATTCACAACCTCAACTTCTCAAGCATATATAAATTCACAACCTCAACCTCAACTTCTCAAGCATTCACAACTTAAAGAAAAATCTAATTCAAAGTTAATTAAAGTTACAAACCAAAAGGAGAACTCAAGTGTAGGTGGTAGTTAGTGGATTTTATTATAAGAAGAAGCACTTCTTTATGAGTTAGAGTGGAGGTTGAGTTTCGGGTGTATCGGTTTGTGTTTGGGGGATTGGAGGCATTATGTGTGTTAGAGTGGCTAGACTCTATCTATAACACAACACAACACAAAAGCAACATAAAAGCATATTAATAACAGATTAAACTCAACCAAATTAAAACACAACATCTAACTACTAAAATGCAATTAAAAAATATATATATTTGCGGTTTGCGGTAACTACGAGTTGCCAAAATCACATACTGCAATTGCGGTTCGGTTTCTAAAAGGAAATAAAAGAACAAAATACTCTCCATACAAGTGGCGAGTGCATATATATGTAGCAAAAAGTAGTAATCATTTAAGCATTAGATGCAAAAGTTAATAGTACCCTACTCACCTCGTCAAAATCGGAACAATATTGAAGACAAAGAACATGCGGAGGTTTCTTGTGATGGTTGCCAAAAAGAAAAAGATGGCGAGAGGAATAACCATAAGAAAAATGAGGTTTTGAAGTTGAAAATAAGACATCACAATCAATATTGTAGTTGTTGACTACTGCACTCCTAATTTGCAAATCCCCTACCCTAACAATGTTTGCTACTATTCTTCCTTTGTTATGACAACGTGAAGAATATTTACTTCACAACTTTCCAACTGTAGACCGAATAATTATTGCCATATGTCTCTCCTCATCTCCAAAACCCTAACCCCCAAACCCAAACCAAACCAAATCAAATCAAATCAAATTATAAAGAAATACGAATCCATCAATGCATAATAATAATAAGCATATATTATATAATATATGCGGTAATTGAATGTAGATTCATTTTCGTCACATTAGATGCAGTAGTTCAGTTGTCTAGCCATGTAAGCAAATAGAGTGTCCATCCTTCAGTTCATGCCATTATTTTACCACCCCCATGTAAATTTGAAAGAAAAAAACAATCATATATTTATCCACTATTATTCCTAAAATGCCTTTTATTTATTAATTCAAGCAAATTATCTTCTTCTTTTTTTAGAGACAAGAAAATTCTCTTTAATTATATATATTAATTTTATTTTTTTTTAAACCAAAGGTTGCACCACATCCCCCAACGCAGCCCTCTTTCCCCAAACCATCCAACACCAACCCTAACAACTCCTTGCCTACTTTGTAATTCAAATTCCAACTCAAGCTCAAGGCCAAGTGGTCGTCTCCGATAAGACTTCTTACTCTTTCATCAATACCTCTAATGTCGACAGTAATGATGATTACGATGATAGTCGTCTTCGGCAAGGAGTTGTTGGATATGTTGGGTTGGAGGTGTGGGAAGTGGTGGATGGTTTAGGAATGGTTGGGAAGAGGGGGCTACATTGAGGGAGGTGTGGGGTATTTTCCCCAAGTCTTTAGAAGTTATTTTATAAAGGGGTAAATTTGTCTTTAAAATTTTGAAGATAAGGTGGGTGGGGAAATATGACACGGGGTAGAAATAGCAGTACTCTAAATTAAAGAACCCAAAAAAATTACAATCATATCATAATGAATGGATTACATCCAACTTCTATAGTTAGATTTTGACTTATCCCAAATTTTCTATTATTTATTGTTTGTTTTAAACAATAATGTTTAAAAAAATATTTTATTATGTTTTTGCCCACATGACATATATTTTAGCTAAATAACATGTCCCACTTGTATCACGTCGGCATTTTTAACATATTGTTTGACAAAGTTGAAGGTGGGGGGATAAAGTGAAAGACAAAACACCGATCAATAGACCTAGCCAACGAATCATGTTTGTCGTGTTCTTGTTTGCCCGTTTTCTTAATCGGTAGACACGAATACGACTGTTAAAATAACAAATGACATGACATGATCCGTTTCACTCGTTACAAATAGTGGGTCCGTTTAATCTACATGATCCGTTTCACTCATTTTAACCTACATGACCCATTTCACTTGCTTTACCCTACGTGACCTGTTTCACTCACTTTAACCTACATGACCTGTAATAACCTGGTCCTAAATTAATAGTTAAATATCAAATTATTCAAGTAAAAGACGATTCAACCTCGGGAATATTTTAATTGTTTAAAAGTTGACTTTTTGTTCGGAAAGGAATTCGGGAATTTCAATTGTACCATTGCGTAGAGCACGTCGAGATGAGTCCGTAGACACGCAGTGGCTCAAAACCGAGTTGTAACGAGAAAGATACGAATCAATTTTACGTAGGGGCAAAACTGTAATTTTTCAAAACAGGTTTTTAAAAACCAGAATTTCTCTCTCTCTCTCTCTCTCTCTCTCTCTCTCTCTCTCTCTCTCTCCCCCCCCCCCCAACCGGTCGCAACCCCTTTCCCCCCCAAAGCACAGACCGGTCCCATTTGAACCACCTCTC
The DNA here is from genome assembly GCA_020521455.1 of Prunus kanzakura. Taxonomy (NCBI): domain Eukaryota; kingdom Viridiplantae; phylum Streptophyta; class Magnoliopsida; order Rosales; family Rosaceae; genus Prunus; species Prunus kanzakura. The sequence continues at coordinate 72,307 of BPUM01000926.1, read as the reverse complement.
CTCCCCCGACCTTTCCCAACATGTCGCCACCCCCGCAGCGCAGCCAGGCCACCAGAAAATCCAGAAAATCGGCAAGATTTCTCTCGAATTTTCAGACGCTCGTTCTCCCACTTCCAACCACCATTTCCGTCGATCCAGGTATGCTTTCTCAACCTCTCAAGACGTTCTAGCTGCTGGTTGTGTTGGATAGGAGGAATTTCTGCGTTTTGGGGGTTAAATAAGCTATTGAAAATCTGCCAGTTTTTTGCCTCCGATTCCGGCCACTTCCGTCGACTTTTTGGGGTAGGTCCAAGAATAAAAGTTTCTCCACTCCATGTAGGTATAAGTCTTGACCGGCAGTTTGGAGATTTTCCGATCACCGAAATTGCTTTGGACACCCACGCACCGGCAGCGCGTGGACCACTTTTGGGCCAGTCATTGAGTCCTAAATTCATCCTCATGTCATCCCGAGCATGACGGTATGCTCGGATATAAATTTGGATACCGTTTGATCGTTGATCAGATGTCGCATATTAGGCGTTATCCAGATTTGACATGTTTGGACCGTTGGATCAACTCCAATTTAATATATATTGATCTAGGCATTCCTAGGATCGTGTAGGATTTCACGGATCGTAAATCGGAGCCCCGGATGTTCCGATTCAATAAGTTAAAGTTTGCGTTTTACAATAACCGTCCGATCGTACGATCGTGAGCAATCCGACTGTTCGGTTTGGACCAAACTTGCAGGGTTGGTTTAGAAAAGTGTGTTGAACCTATAGGAACTCCCGGATTGGTGATCGGAGGTCGTGGGCCCCATGGGCCGGTTGACCAAGTTTGGATAGTTTGACCCCTCGGTTGATCGTGAGTCTTCCGAGGTAACTTCATCCTTTAAGAAGTACTAGAACGACCTTATTAACGAGTCTTAACTGTTAGTAGAACCATGTTGATTTTGGAGGGATTTTGGGATTTGTCTTTACGTTATCGTATGGAATTCTTGGTTGTTATTGTAAGTTGTAACAATGGAAGTTATGAAATGGGTTTAGACTGGATATTGATTCAATGTGGGATTTTCTTTAAAGGTTATTACTTTTCATTGACTAAATTACCATGAAACCTATTATGGGTTTATATGAATATGGAATGAGAATATATATGTATATATTTATATATATGTATATATTTATATATATATATATAGATTGTTAATTGTGAATATTTCTATTATTTCGACATTTGAGATTAGGCTATAGTATTTTATGATGTTTCTAAATGTTACTTCTGATATTTGAAGACTATGCATTATTGGAGGTGATGAAATCTCTAAGGGTAGTTGTCGTTTAACTATTTGTTTATTATTTATTTATTTATTTAGTTATCTATTGCGATTAAGATTATTACTATAATATTGGAATGGAATGATTTGTTAATTGGATTTCGGTGTGATTAATAAACTAACTAAATATCTAAGTACATGTCTATATTTAATATATATACTCAGAGGTTTGAAAATGATGAATTATAGACACTAGTTCTCAACAGTATGCGATGTAAATTCAAGGGTAGTTGAGAACTGGTTTCTGGAAAGTTGAGAAGAGAATTTAAGTATGGCATGTGAAATAAAAGGAATTTCAGGATAAGTTTCAGAATATGGTTTTCAAACCCACCTCAGGAGTACCCCGCAGTTGCCTTTGAAACAGATTTGTCATTTATGACATTGCCCCCACGAGTTTCGGGGACACTTGAACTGTGTGGTGCGAGGATGTGCGTTCTCGGGTTGACTACATGTCCCTCGAGTTCTGCGAGGAATGCGGCTCAGGTTGACTAAGGGTCCCCTGAGGCCTGATGCAGCTCGGGTGACTTTGTGTTTCCGAGGCCTGCGAGGATGTAACAGACAGGATACTTGGAATTGACGGAATGTTATCGAACTTGACGGTGTATTAAAGGTATTGACGGAATATGAATGGGGGTACGCCTAGGTGGAGAGCGTTTTGATTTTAAGAGGTTTAAACTAAACTGATGATTTCATCTTAGTATTTTTTAGTAGAAGTTTTAATATCTATTTTCTAATAATATGAAACAAGAATTTAAGGTTTCCAAGTTATAAGGATTTTCTACAAACCATATCTATTCTCTTAAGGAAGGGATTTGTTTTACATGTGAAAGAGGGGAGTATATTTTACTTAAATCGTTGGTAAGGTTCTCGTGGTTAATGCTATTTTAATAATTTTCTTGTTTTCCTACTTATTTGTGGGGGTGGATCCGTGGCACCACAAATTTGACACAAGTTGACACAATTTTATAGCCTTTAGATGCAAGCACTTTCAAGGGCTAAGATTAAATGATTCTTTTTCTTTAAATAATTATTTGTTGAAATTAATTTTAATTAACTTACTATAATATTTTATCTCTCTTCATTTATATTTTTCCAACTTCCTAAAAGCATTAACATTTTCTCTCACGTCATCTTCTTCTTCATGCCTTTACTTCTGTTTTTTCTTCTTCTTCCAATTCTTCTTTCTACCTTTGACAGTTTCTATCATTACCAGCACTAAACAAGTAGCTATTCTCCCTCCCATATTTCACATGTTAGCCATTAATTTTTCCCCCCTAAGATTTCAATTAATATAATAAATAAATGGTATGATCTAATTCTCTGAGTATGAATTTTTTTTTCTTTTGACCCTGTCTTTTTATTCGTTTGGGGTTTGGTTCAACTACTGTCTTTCTTTATCTTGCAGCAAAATTTGGAGAGGTTTATCTTGCAGTCTTGTATGTTGGTTCTTTAGTTAATTTCTTGAGCTTTGAGTCTCTAAATCCTTGGATTACTTTCTATTTGAATTTCTTTTCCTCTTACATTTGTGGATTTCTTAATGTCTTTTACCATGAGAAGTTCAAGTTCATTCTCAAACAGTTTAGCATCTAACTGCAGCAAAAAGTATCCATAGCTTCTTAGCACAATTAACAATTAAGATTTTCAAATAATCTCCAGAATATTTAGCGAAAATTGCATGAAGTGTTGGAGTGGAAAAATCTGGAATAGATCCTTGCGTATTTGGAGATCAACTCAGAACTTTGTTTCCAGATAAAGGGAAAAAAATTAAATCAGAAAAAAGTTCAAACTCAAAACGTGAGAATAAATGAGATTGAAGGAGATGGAGAAATTTTAGCCTACATTTATGTTACCTTGAAAAGTGGTGAGTTTAATATTTTATTTTATTTGTTATGTTATCGAAATAAAATAAATAAATAATAAAATCACATTTAATCTTAGCCCTTGAAAGTACTTGCATCTAAAGGCTATAAAATTGTGTCAAAACTTGTGTCAAATTTGTGGTGCTATGGATCCGCCCCCTATATATATATATATATATATGTATGTATGTATTTATAAACGAGCTTTATGTGAGTTTCGAAGGAATGGTCAAAAGTGTCTTCGGGGTTTGTTTGTTTATTTGTATCTTTATTTTTATTTTTATTTTATATATATATAAATATATATAATCTAAGCCAGTAATATATCAATTGATTTATGAATCAGAGGAAGTTCAGTGAGTGGCTTACTTATGTACTGAGTATGAACTGTTTTGAGAATTGGGGAAGTTGGAAAATTTTACTTCAGAGTTTGTGAATGTTATTGAGCCTATCACTAACATGAGAACTTGGATTGATTTGCAGTCACAATGAAAAAATAACAATTAACAAGATACACAAGTGCAATATAAAGAGTGAAAGAACTACGTGTGGCTTGATCCCTCGGTAAGGGTATATAGGCAACCTAGGTTAACTTAGGTGCATCTGCAAAATAAAGTGTTGAACTATGTTTTGGAATGTGTCTAGTTGTAACCCATTGTAATTGAGCAAAATAAGGATTACCTTTAATTTTCATTTATAACAAGGTGAATGCCAGTGGAGATTCGGTTATAAATAAAAATAAAATAAAAAATAAAAAAAAGAAGAAAGAAAATAGTAGTGGGGATAGTAAAAAGTAAAAGGTAGTGTGAGTATAACTTAAAATTGATTTCCTCTAAAGAGCACTTGCAGCAGTGAACCCTTTGCCATGGCAATGGGGGGGCTATGGCAACTACTATTCAAGTGAATAGTGGCTGCCCTTGCAAAAGGTTGTGGTGTTTCCACCAATTGCCATGACAACAACTATTCACATAAGATATGAGAAATATAATTTTGTATAGAGTTTTGATGTAGGAAGTGAAAAATATGATCAAGTATTTATTTATTTTTAAAAATATGAATTTTTTTAAAAATTTTTGTTGTTGCTGATATCATCGCTGATGTCAGCAAACCCGGGCTTGAACTCAGAGCTGAACTCCCCCTCGGGCCAGCCCAGTCTGCGGGGGTCCACCTCCTGCCTGCGCTGCTGGAAACCATTTTTTCACCCAAACCCCCCCAGCCCGAGTCCAGCCTCCACTGTTGGACTTGCTCTTAGAGCACTTCCAACAGTGAAACCCTTGCTATGGCAAGGGGGGACTAGGGCAGCTACTATTCATGTGAATAGTGGCTGCCCTTGCAAAAAGCATTGTGTTTCCAGCAGTTGCCATGACAAAGGGCAAACACTATTCATTTATTTATTTTTTTCACAAATATTTTTACCTAAACAATTAATTTGGACAATATTTTCGGATAAGATTTTTGGGTTCGTACTTGTCAATATTTATTATAAAATTCATATCTCATTTTTTTGTATGAGGATTTGGTGTTGAAAGTGAAGAGTTTTGATAGGTATTTATAGAAAAAAAATTCAGAATTTTTGGGTTTTTTTTTTTATAAATTCGATTTTTTTTATTGCACAAAAATTGTTTGCCGTTGGATTGGAGGAAAAATTATGATCAGAGAGCCAAGAATGCGACATGTGGCAAAGAGCTGTTGGCGGCACTATAGCGGCGCGTTCAAATTCTTTTTTAACGCCAAGCTGACATCAGCACCAAAACTCGAGCCGGAGCTCGGGCCAGCCCAAGTTGCTGAGTCCCACCATCTACCCGGGCCTTGTTTTGTTGCTGGAAACACCATTTTGGGCCAAACCCCCAGCCCCCTTGCTGGAAATTGGATTGAGAGATTTGAGAGAGAGAGAGAGAGAGAGAGAGAGAGAGAGCGCTGTTTCCTTGGGGCCCATTCATTAAGTACTCGAGTACACGACCAAAAGTAAAGTAGTTCACACACGTGTCCGTCGGTATGGAACCCTAATGAAATCCCAAACAGACTCTTCAACAAGAGTTATGTTTCATCGACACCTGACCTCCAACGCCTGAGGACCAAAAACACCTCCAACACTCAAGATTGGGGCTTTTCAGATTCGTGGACGATCTCAGATTGCGAAGAAACAAAACTGTTGTTGCTGATCCATCATCATCATTATCATCATCGCAGAGAAAGAGATCTCATCTCAATCTAAAGGGTAAATCTTTCGATACTCTTCTTATTCATTTCAATTCAGTTCCATGGCTTTGTTGTTATAAAGTTTGGAGCTTTTTGGCTAAATTGATGATGATACCTTCATTTGTCGCAGAGACAGAGGATGCAATCTGCTTCAAGATCATGATTTTTTTTCAACCAATTTCAATTTCTATTGCTAAAGTTTAAACCTTTGCCTATTGTGCAATGGCTGCGATGGTCATTTGGTCAGTTTGATTTGAATTTCATCTAAAAGGTAAGGTTCTCCTTGCAACCATCCTTCCTTCTTTGAATTTAAACCAATATTGATAACATGTCTGTAGGTTGTGCATGTACAGTCTTACTGATTCACTTGTATTCACAGATGTTCATTGGTTGATGACGTTGATGAGTTATCAGTCATGCCTATTATTGGACTTTCTGAATGGTTATTTATTATACTATTGATCGATACAAGGTATGTAAACTTTTCTTCATAGCTGGCTACGTAATTGTGAATCAACATGTCTGAGGTGAGTGAACGAGTTTCCCCAATCATGTTCCATGATCACCAAAAACCAACCCATATTGCATGTTTTTCTTTATTCTAGAGAATGGCCAACCTCTTAGATGCTCTTTTTTTTCCTTCTTATTGTTATATTGTTTAAAGCATGCCGTTTGTTCTGAACATATATTATTGATTTTTTATTGGTGTTTGTTTTTGTTGATATTACCATCCTTCTAATGGTAGTTGTAGCACTGATGCATTCGTACATTTTCTGCTCTATTTGGTAGTGTTATTCCAGAAACACCTAATGCAACAACTGTAAGAATCTATTTGCATGATATGACATCTGTTCTTTTTATCCTCTCTTATTACAAAAAGACAAGTAAAAGTAGATAGACTGAATAGTATCTAGGAAGTGGACTCCATACGACATCTCCAATGCCCTGCATATTGTGATCTTAGTATCGTCTCTCATTACAAAAATATAAGTAATAGTAGATAGGCTGACTAGTATATAGGAAGTGGAATACACGCCTCATCTCCAATCCTCAGCATATTTTTACCCTTGTGTATCCTTACAAATCCATTTTCTCCATAAGCTTTTCCTGAAGAATTCTGGGCTCTGTAATATGCTATTCCCTTAAATATTCCATATCCAGTTGGAACTATCATGTGGAATCCCTCACCATATCCACACTCATCGCACCAGCTCCAAACTTCTTATGGGAAGAAGTTTGGAGCTTGTGAGATGAGTGAAGAAGTTTAGAGCTGGTGCGATGAGTGTGGATACAGTGAGGAATTCCACGTGATGGTTCTAACTAGATATGGAATATTTAAGAGAATAGCATATTACAGAGCCCAGAATTCTTCAGGAAAAGCTTATGAAGAAAATGGATTTGTAAGGATACGCAAGGGTAAAAATATGCTGAGGATTGGAGATGAGGCGTGGATTCCACTTCCTATATTTTAGTCAGCCTATCTACTATTACTTATGTTTTTGTAAAGAGAGATGATACTAAGATCACAATGTGCAGGGCATTGGAGATGTCGTATGGAGTCCACTTCCTAGATACTAGTCAGCCTATCTACTTTTACTTGTCTTTTTGTAATAAGAGAGGATAAAAAGAACAGATGTCATATCATGCAAATAGATTCTTATAGTTGTTGCATTAGGTGTTTCTGGAATAACACTACCAAATAGAGCAGAAAATGTACGAATGCATCAGTGCTACAACCACCATTAGAAGGATGGTAATATCAACAAAACAAACACCAATAACAAATGTTCAGAACAAACGGCATGCTTTAAACAATATAACAATAAGAAGGAAAAAAAAAAGAGCATCTAAGAGGTTGGCCATTCTTTAGAATAAAACATGCAATATGGGTTGGTTTTTGGTGATCATGGAACCTGATTGAGGAAACTCGTTCACTCACCTCAGACATGTGCAACTATTGCTGAAAATGTTCATTTCCAAATTCAACAGCTTAAACACTTGGGAGCTTCCTCCATTAAATTATCTTTGTTCCTCCTGGATTGAAAATTGCATGTATACATTGGCAGACAATACAACTTCAGTTCTGTACACACAAAAAAGACAGCCTACAAATAAATTTGAACACGCCGCTAACAGCTCTCTGCCACATGTCACGTTCTGGGCTCTCCGATCATAATTTTTCCTCTAATCCAACGACAGCCAATTTTTGTGCAATACACATTTGTAGGCATCAATCTTTTGGCAAATAGAAGATTACTCATTTCATTAATGCATACCAAAAGAAATTTACTATCCAAATAATAGTAAAAAGGAGTTACTGTGTAGTTAATATAGTAGTTGTGGGGATTCGACAAAAAACAAAAGTAGTAGTGGGGATAGTAAAAGGTAAAAGGCAATGTAAGTATAAGTGAAAATCCACCGATGCTTAGACCTAGATTTGAGAGAGAGAGCGAGCGTCTTGTTTTCGCTGCTTCCTTGGGCCCAATCTATCTGCCTCTTCAACAAGAGTTATGTTTCATCGGCTCTGACCTCCAACACCCGGAAAGATTGGGGCTTTTCAGATTCGTAGACGATCTCAGATTGCGAAGAAACAAAACTGTTGTTGCTGATCCATCATCATCGCAGAGAAAGAGATTTCATCTCAATCTTAAGGATAAATCTTCCGATACTCTTCTAATTCATTTCAATTCAATTCCATGGCTTTGTTGTTATAAAGTTTGGAGCTTTTTGGCTAAATTGATGATGATACCTTCAATTTGTAGCAGAGACAGAGGAGGCAATCTGCTTCAAGATCATGAATTTTTCAACCAATTTCAATTTCCCTTAAGCTTTCCCGATCATATTACATGAACACCAACTTTCTATTGCTAAAGTTTAAACCTTTGCGTACGTTGGTCAATTGGTCAGTTTGATTTGAATTTCGTAGGGAACCCTAATTTCATCCAAGGTACTTGCAACCACCCTTACTCTATAAAACCATCAGAAAGAGCCTTCCAAAAATTCATATGCAACCACGAATGTGGACGCGCATGTACACTTGATAGCATCTTCGCCTTTTATGATTTTAACACCAGGGATGTAGACTTTCTCTGCAAAGTACTGAAAGAGAAGTACAAAAGAGAATGAATTGTAATTACTCAATCAACCTGGATATCTTCAAAGGGCAGGGAGCAATTTCAAAATTCGGTAAATAAAACATGATAGTAACATCTAGATCCAAACAAAATCTGCTTCGGTTTGCACAACACATAAGTGGAAACAAAATTTAGTGGGTATGCTGGGGGTGGGCAGCTTAACCCCAGTACCAGTTCTTTCATGATAATTACCGAGTGGTCATGTTTTTGTTTCATTTGTATAGTCGACTCATGCAGACCAATATTCCTCACCTGTTGCCTTTGATGGTTGCTGCTATATCTGTTCCTGGCCCTGAAAAGGTTCCTCCTCATTTGAAAACACCTTAGGCTTTGCATTTCCACAGAACAGTCACACATTACTGTTTTCATAAACCTGGCTCTTCAAGACAACCTTTTGGACTTGGAGGGTCCTTTTGTCGTCACCAGTGCATCAATTGGTAGACAAGTTAGAGGCATTTTTTTATCTCTTCCTTAGTTTGGGCAAATTGCATGCCAATTCAAGTATCAACTAAGATGGTGTAAAGGAAACTCTGTTGGCATTTAAGTATTTCTTATGCTAGATATCAACCCGGTGGGGCTCTTACTCTGAAATATAATTAGTTCATCTCTGAATGAATATTGAAATTTTCTTTACATACATGGCAATGGATCTGAGAGTAGAAGACCTTGCATTTTTTTATCTCCAAAACGAAAACAAGTGATGCCGAATTGTACAAGATTTCATTTTTTCTTTTTTCTTTTTTTTCTCTATGTTCATCTCTGCACTGTTCTGTTTCAAATAGCAAAGGGGTTACAGCCCATGTAGCTTGATAGACAGGAAATTTCAAAAGAGAAGAAAAAAAAGGGGTGGGAGGGAGGAGAAAATCTATCCTTCTGCCTCTTCCGAGTGTGTATATTATCATACTTCTTTAACATAGATCCACGCATGTAGCTTGTTCTACTACGAGTTGTTTACGGTTCAACAAAACGGTCTCTTCTGCCGCATCAAAAAAGCATTCCCAATGTCAGATTCAGCTCAACATAGCTATAATTTATAATATGAACATCAGGTTTTAAGCGCTATGATTAGAAAACGCTTCTTTCACTACTTAGCTATTGCTGGACCCCTGTGACTATATCATATGTTCATACTGATCATATTACGATGAACGAAATTCCCCATAGAAGACTTAATGATGTTCCAAGTTACTGCAGTTTTTGCCAAGAGACTTACACGAAATTTAGATTCCTGCAGATTATCCAGCAACCTAGCAATCTCTAGTTGCTTCACCACTGCAGCATGCAGCACCTGTAACAATAACAGTCAAGTGAAAATTATTGTTATCTATGCTATTAAGAGTTCAATAATCAAATGACTAAAAGTAGTCACAGTTACATAGCATACTCTTTTTGTTCGCTCAAGATCATGTTCAACAGACTTTATCCTGTCCAAAGAGTCCGTCAACATTCGCTCCTTCTCTAAAGGAATCACGGCAGGCTTGTTGTTAAGGTCCTCGTATACTTTTTCTAGCTGTTGAAGACACTGTAAACATGGGAGGACATAGTCTTCTTCATTCACAGCTTCAGCATTCTTGCCACACGAGAGAAGTCCCTCGTCTCAATTTGGTCCTTAACAATGTTATGCCGAAAGTTAACTGAACTAACTGAAAAGATCCATGAATTTAGAACATAAGCTAAAAGGTAAGGTTGACAAGGAAACAACAGCTGATAGGTGTAATACGAAAAAGCGGTAATAACAATTTGTACATTTGTAAAAGTTGACAATAAAGCTTGTAGCAAAACTAAATGAAAATAAGTTAATAAAGTATTTACCTTCTGAATTTGATATTGCCTCACGAGAAACATTTTCCATGCTATGATTAAGTGATTGACCCTGACGAAGTCCCACTCCTTGATCACTTGTTACAGCTTTCTCAACCAGAGGCAAATTATCATCACAGCTGTAGTAAGCATTTGGATCTGATCCCTTCACGTGCATAAAACAAATTAATCAAAACACACACCAACATATGTATGCAGTACATATATGGAACCACACAAATCACAAAGAACATAAATCTCGAAACTCACTTCTTCATTAACTGCGTCCAAAGGACGAAACGTAGAACTCCTTCGTCCTAGCGAAGAACAAGGATCATCATTATCTGACGCTGATTCTACAATTGATATATCACTTGTTCTGCCCTGGTTAAAATGATGGATGCATCATTATCTGAACCAGTAAGAGAAAGTACCACAAATAACAATTCTGAACTAACCTTCAGTGGACGTATTTGAATATAAGAGTCAAGTTTCTGCTGTTCATTAGACACTCTGGTGATTTCCCTCACAAATGTTGCTTCAGCAGCATGCAGAAGCTACAGATTAGAGACCTTAGGTTAATCTTCATCAATCAATTCAATAAAGTGATTCAAGCCTAAAACCACTATACAATTCAATAAGAAAAAAGAAAGGTGATAACCTTCATTATCTCTATGTCATTCCATGGTCCTTTACTAGACTTAAGGCAGCCTCCTTCAGCAGAACATGTACATGATCCGCCCAGGAAGTCTGGCAACTGACTGAAAGGAGATGTGTAACAATGAGATGATGGGTACTGTCAAGTGCCAAGGAAAACATTGCAGATAGTATAATGTAAACATACCTTGAATCAGTGACTTCCAGTAGTTTAGACAAAGATTTGGGTTCCAGAACCTGGATTTTAAGACAGTTAATACAAAAATCAAGGCTGCAAGAGAAAGGAAAACTAGATGCCACAGGCCCGAACAATATCCTTTACCTGTATCTTTGCACTAGTCTTTAAATCAAGAAATTTCTGAGCAGCAGGCCAAAGCATCTTCTTAAAGCCAGGGCCAGCATTGACGATGTACATTCGGTGTAAATTGTAATGTCTATATATTGCAAAACAGTTAGATCACATACAGCACTCTATAACAACATATAATTGTTTAAACCAAAGTTCAGCTACCTCAGGGTAGTAATTGGTGCCTATCTATGTCATGGCACTCAAGAGATTCGCAGCAGTCCTTGTGAAATTTTTCATGCCCTGTATTTCACATAACATCAAATTTCTAATTCAAATTTTGCAAATTCACAATGGCAGCTACGGAAGTACCAAACTCGTACAAATATTTTATTATAGGTGGAAGAGCAACATTATTTTATAAATGCATTAGAGTGAAGAGGTTAGCATACCAAGCCTTGTACATCAAGTATAGTTGTTGTTGAACAGATCTGTCTCTTTGCTGCAATTGAACAAGCAGGGAATTTCTCCTGTAGAGCTCTCTCAAATTCTTGGACATGATACTTTAAGTATCGCTCTATACTGGTGATTTGCATAAGCCTACTTGGATGAGCTTTTCCTAGCCTTTCTATGTAAACCGGTCTGCCTTCTCTATCAACCCCATGGTACCCTTGAGGGTAATATTGCAATACTTCATCGAGCTCTTCAAATTCGAAATCCTTCAATTGATTATTTTGAAAAGGTGTTAGAAATAAAGGAATATATATACATATATATATTAAAAGTTCGTACTGTAAATATACGACATCATTCCGAGGCCAGTTTTAATTCAGATGAATATTGACCATCAGTTTCAAGGTCTTAGATTAGTTTAACTAACTTTTTGCTTCCAACTAAATTTGAGTTAATGAACTCTTCTCTAGCACACCAAAACCTATCCAGTCTATTATTACATCAAGCCTCGCTGGCAACAAAAATTAACATCCTTACCTCCAAAATGGTGTCTGTTCCAAATTCTTTTCTCCATTTAAGCATTTCTTCCCGAAAATGGATTGTTTTTTCAATGTTAAGGTCAACAGCTTTCAAAAATCTACATGAGATGGGGAAAGAGATAACATTAAGCTTACTATCCAGTAAATCTGAATTTTCAGCTGATAATTAGTCACAATGTTAATGAAACACAGATATATTGAGGCATTGGCTGACCGCAACTAAGTATGGTAGTCATCATGCCTCGCTGGCAACAAGTCCATGTCAAGGAGTCTTTGACGCAATTCTTGGACAGCACTCTCCTCTTTTTCATCACGTACATCTTCTACGGAAACTGATGGAACCCGGTAATCGATTTTCCTTTTTCCCCTTTTCTTAAGAGAGTGAGTAAACTTGCTTGAAGCATTTATCGCCTTCTTCTTGAGGTTGCAAATCCTTGAGCGTCATCTCTGCTCTTCAGAATTCTCAAAGTCTGACCTTCTATCTCGAATTTCATCACAAGCTCCCAGCCCTTCTAGGCCTAAAGTGAACAAATGTACACAGTCAAAGATCATAATTATGAACTTTTTCTGATACCCCGTTGTTTTCAAATATTCTTTTCCTATGCAAAATTTATCTCGAATTTGCATTTTCCAATGAAACAAGCATCACATTGCCTTGAACTAACACATTGTGTTGAGTAAAATTGTTCTTCCACCAGAAAAAAAAAATATTAAGCTTCTGGACCAAAAGCATACCTGACATGTTAGTCCTATGCAGAAGGAAGATCTTCCGAGTTGCTTGACACTAATTTTTCAGAGCAAGAAAGCAAATCCACATTAAACTCTACATACTGTAAAAGGATAAGCAACGACTTATAGGATTCAAAGGTAAGACATAATCATATCTTCATTATACAGAATTAAAGCAGAAGTGAAGTGACTGACTTCATTCTTTAGTAGGACAGAAGATGAAACATGATTAACTAATTTAAATGCGCACACAACCAAATCAAGTCCTCCAAACCATCAAAGTCAGAACAAGTAACCCCCCATGGAACCAAATAATATAAAAAAATCAGAATAATAAACCTGAATAACTATCTAAATGTAAATCACCAGCTCTTGGCTGCATTTGGTAAAAATGAGAAAAGGAAACAACTGCATTGTGTTCTGGTACTTTCCCTGTGAATTCCTACCCCACAACTGTATTAGGCCTCCCTTGAACCGTTGAACCTATGTTCCACTAATTTACTGAGTCTGGTGGTTCTTCCTTTTGAAGAAAGTTCCTATGCTACATTTGCCAGGTCTGCATAGGGTTTGCTTTCCTCCTTTGTTTACTTGATGGTTCTTTTGATGTTATCTTGAGTTTGGGTTAATTTTTTCCTGCTTTTGTTTCTTGCCATGTGAGTTACAAATGATTCTTTACATAAGCTATATGCACACTTCAAATTTGGTTTGTATCCATGGAGGAATTTCCATTTGCATCATGCAGTGCTAAATCTAACAAACTTTAATTTTCCAATAATATCTTTCGTTGACAGGAAAGGACCCAAATAAAGACAGGAGGCTAGGAAGTAGCCTTACAGAGGCCCTTAAACTGGTTTTGTTAATAGGTGCGTGCGTGTGTGCATTTCAATTTCCTTTTCTCCTTTGTTTATACAGATCAAAATTATAGACATATATTTTCATATATGTGCATAGTCTCGATCTAATAAGTAGCCAAGTTGATTATTGTAATAGCATCTCAGTCGTTTAGATCACATATGAATCTATGATGAACAGAACCCAAGGGACTCAAACAACCTAGAAAATATCTTTTAGAAAAGAAAATTTTACCAAGTTAATCGTAGCATGCAGATATGCAGACACTGCATTTTATGTTGTAACAGAGAGATCAGGTAGTGAAAACACTTGTATTGGCCTTTGATTCATTGTATAATGAGTACATTAAAAGATCTGATCTTGTTACATTATGAAATAGGACTAGTGATGACCTCAAAAGGAGCAAGATAATTATCTATAGTAGGAATTGATATTTGTTCTTTTCTTGAAGTCATCTTCTTTAGTTGTTTCCTTGGTCTCAAGATGCCCAGATATCCTGTAGGTCTTGTATTTATGGTGTTTCTATCATTTTAGAATTCTATGTAATTTTCAATTTCTTCATTCAAACGGAGGGTGAAAGAATTTGTAGGCTTCCTCTTTGGTTTCATTGGCGCTCATACCTATTTGTTAGGTATGCAATTTTTATGAGGTTTGATGACTTCTTTTCTTGAGTTTTTCTAAATATTTTATTACTTGAGTGTAAGGTATTAAGTTTAAGTATTATTTACCTCAATAAGAGGTTTAAGTTCATGGGTTACCTCACGAAGATGCATTAGGTTCAAGTTTAAGTATTATTTACCTCAAAAATAACAAAAAGATTTTTATTTGGTTAAGAATAAAATTCCACACCTAATATAAATACCAAATGGGAGCTGTTTATCAATCCTCCAAAACATCAGCTTCCTGTCTAATTTTATTGAAGGGGCTACATGTTACATGTGTAGTAAGGTGGTTAGTATCTCTTCCTCAATACAATTTCTGCTTGTCTTTCTTGGAACTTTCTTCTTGCATTCTTGGCCAGTGGAAATGACAATCTCAGTGCATATGAAAGTAGTATAGATCATAAACAGAATGTATAAGCATAAATGCCTTTTGCAAATTAATATACGGAGCGAGCATGTTTCAAGGCACCGTGGTGTATCCAATCCAAAATAGACATTTTTTTCGTCTGTAAAAATCAAAGTAGCATGGTATAAAATAGTTACCTGTACGATCATATAGTACACCATCAGGTGTTGTGGGTCTCTTAAAAAATAATTTTAACAAACTCCCGTTATCAACATTAAGAAGACCAAACAATTTTAGCTCCATCGTGTCATAGCAAAATACATCAACCAATGCTTGGTAAACTTTAACCACGCCCTCATCAACTGCCTCCAATGTTAGATAATACAACATATAACCACCAAGCCTCTCGTGCCATGCCCTCAAAACTCTCACAAATTGCAGTTGGGCATTCTAAAACAGAAGGGAGAACATTAAGTTGTGGAGTTAAAACAATTACTCATTAGGGAGCTTTGGTTTAAGGACTTCTAAACGTAGTTATTCATTGCGTGTCATATTTTTAAGATGTATCATACATGCGATTCAATAACTGAGATAAGAAGTCCTTAATCAATACTTAATATTAAATTTTTAATAGAGAATATCCCAACATATTAATACAAATATATGGTATGGTATGTGTTGAGGCCCAAAAAATCCATGATTGGGCCCGAATAAATTCCTAGCCCAAGGCGATATATTATTGGAAAAAGACCCAGTTTAAAGTATACAGAAGTCTGCCATGCGCAAGCCATATCAGGCCAAATAAGATCTACCGTGCTAGAAATTGAGATTAAAATTATAAGATGCATTTAGCTCTACAAATCCATGCCAATTATCCTATCAAGCGTCGTATTTAAAAGCATGCCAAGCAACAGGCCATGCCAAGCGGGAAACTATTGTTTCACACCCAATTGCACTACAAGCCTAAGTGGGCCCAAGCCACTCGAATGCCCAGGGCTTGCTTGAGTGGGTTGTGGTATGGATGGTAACAAATTATCATGGGGCCCATCGATGGGTCGAGAAATAGAAGTCTCGGGTCGCTTGGGGCCTCGGGACTCAAGCCCATTTTTAGGCCCAAACGTGGGTAAGCACAAGAGGGAAAATAGCTCATTGCTTCAATTGTAGTAGCCCAACCAAAATAGCCCATTGCTCCAATTAGAATAAGCCAACCAAAAAGCCCAACATTTGATAAAGCCATCTCATCCATTAGATAGATCATGTGGTTGTCTTAAAAAGCCCATATAATTAGAATAAAAAAGCAACACCAGCTTTGGCATTCGGCTAAAAGACAAAATCACGCAGGGGCTTGGGGAATCCACATAAAAAAAGGGGCTGTTGGGAGGTTACACATGGAAGGAGCAAGTTCCAAGTGAAGGCAGTAAAAAGATCAAGGGATATTGGCGTGCAAGGGAAGGTGCCGTCCTCTGAACCAGCATGCATACCTACTTTCCTTCCTCCATCAGATATTGGCCATGAAAAGAGGAAGAAAGAAGAGGAAAAGATGGGTGAAAGTAGAAGCTCCTCTCTGAGGCAGCCGCTGGAAGAAGCCTAGAGCACCCAAAATCTCTGATTTTGTGGGATTGGGCAGAGCTGACTTTGCCACCATGAGGTAAGTCAAGAAGGAGGAGAAGAAAGGAAGGAGAAAGCTTAGCTAAGTTGGGAAGAAACCATTAGGGTTTCTTGGGGAAGAACAAACCCCAGCAACTATAAATAGGGCCTCTTCTATCCAACACAACACAACCCACAACCTTCAGAGAGCAAGCTTCCTCTCTCTCACTTGCAAACCCAGCAATTTTCATGCTTTGCTTGCCCATTTCCCCCATATCCCCTGCTTTGGCAGATTGCTACAGCTTTGACAGAGTCACTGTCAAGCTGCCGGAAGCTACAAAAATCACCCAAAACTCTCCTCCTTAGAGCCTCTCTTCCCTTCCATTAGAACCTCTGTCCTTCATAGGAACCCACTAATCTCTCTAAAAGTGCTAAACCCATGATAATTTTGCTCCCATGCCACATGCCTCTCATGCCAAGCCCAAAAGTTTATCTGTAAGAATGAAAAAATTATTTGTAAGTTGCTGTTGTTTTTGTTGGTGCAGATAACCAAAATACTTCCTAAGGCCTTGCTGCCCTTTCGAAGCATTTTGGGGCTTAATTTTCGAACTCAAACAAAGGGGACAACTTCATCAGCCCAGCCCACTCGCTGCCGGAAGAAAAAGACCCCTACAGTATGTTTAAACCTTTTGCTTGTTATACTCTTTCACGGCGAAACGGGTAGGAGATATAGTATCAGGATCATCAATAAAACAAGGACATGGACTAAATCCACCACATAATTGCTGTTCAACAAGCACAGAAAATAAGATTATATTAAAAAGAAATAAAAGAACAAAACACTCTTCATACAAGTGACGAGTGCATACATATGTAGCAAAAAGTAGTAATTATTTAAGCATTAGATGCAAAAGTTAATAGTACCCTACTCACCCTGTAAAAGTTGGGACAACATTGCAGATGTAGAACAGGCGGAGGTTTCTTGTGATAGTTGCCAAAAAGAAAAGGATGGCGAGAGAAATAACCATAAGAAGAATGAGGTTTTGAAGTTGAAAACAAGACATCACGATCAATATTGTAATTGTTAACTATTGCGCTACTAATTTGAAAGTCCCCAACCCTAACCTTGTTTGCTACTATTCTTCCTTTGCTGTGACAACGTGAAGAATATGTACTCCCCAACTTTCCAACCGCAGACCGAATAGTTGTTGCCATTTGCCTCTCCTCTTCTCCAAAACCCTAAACCCCAATCTCAAACCAAATCAAATCAAGATAAAGAATATTTACTCCCAAACTTTCCAACTCATGACAGAATAGGTGTTGCCATAAGTCTTTCCTCTCCTCTCCTCCTCTCCCCTCAAACTCTGTATAGATATAATGCTCTAAAACCCTAAATCCCAAAACCAAATATTTTTTATAGGCCTTGCATTTTGTTCAAAATAAATACAAGTGAGGGTCTCTCTCGTTAATTAATAATGGGCTTGGGCATACGTGAAGTGGCGACGTTTTAATAGTGTGAGACTGATTGAGAGACCTTTCTCTTTAGGGTTTACGCGTTCAGTTCACACACGGACACTCACGCGATGTTTTTTTTTTTTTGGTGCGTGGGTGATAAGAAAAGAAAGAGAGAGAAGATATGGTGGGTAGGAGGAAGAAGGGAGCTAGAGCAAGAAACACATATATGAGTGCACAAACCCTGCACGGAGATAGAGATTATATGTGTATAAAAAGGGAAGCTTAGCTGAGAAGCAAATTAAGCATCTTTGATCACAATCTTGTTTAAGGTAATTATAGTCCTGAAAATCCTGACCTTCCTAAAATCAAGAACGCTAAGAGGGGAAAGAAAACAAGGAAACTCTGTGGCTTCCAGCTAATTATGTCATCGATTAGAGCTCAAGATAAGGCCTAAAGGAAACGGCTCACGAAAGAAGCAGAGAAAACAAACCAACAGAGAAGAGCTAATAGAGAGAGAGAGAGAGAGAGAGAGAGAGAGAGAGAGAGAGAGAGATATATATATATATATATATATATAGGTTTACGCGTTCCGTTCACACACACACTCCTTTTCTCTTTAGGTAAAGAACCCCCCTTTTTGGTTGATGTTTTCATAATCGTTTCTATTATCTGTATTATTAGATTTTCATTGATGCCTACTTAATTACAGGCCATGGCTGTTCGTTCTGTGCTTGGAAAGCTGGGTAAGAGTAGATTTATTCACAACAATGAAAGACTTACCATGGTTGGGAGTTCTCCTACTGTTTGTTCCTCTCCTCATCATCCTTTTGATTATTATGGGGTCGTCCATGATCAAAACAAAGCGGATCAAAAAAGAAACCCTTTTCATCATGGGTCGCTTATGAAAGAGGTGATGTATATTAATTATGTTAGTTATTGCCTTCATATTCATTGCAATTCAATTCAAATATCAAGTGTTGGTATAGACTCATGATTCAATTCACAGCCAGTTTATTCTCATTTGGATTTTGGAGGACTAGGGCCCCGTTTGGGATTGCTTTTTTTGGCCAAAAACCTGCTTCACTTTAAAGTTAAGCAGTTTAAGGTGTTTGGTAAAAAGAAAATATCCCGATTATTTTAAAAGCAATGGCCTTTTGACAGCAGCTTTTAAAAGCAGGCTCTGGGTTGCTTTTCAAAGCTGCTTTCAAAAGAAGCAGAGATGAACATTTAATGAATTTTTTTAATTCCCAAAATACCATCATTCATTTTAAAAAATGACACCACCTCCACTTTCACATCCAACTCCACCACTTGCACCACCACATTCACTACCTCCACAACCACCGCCACCAAATCCTTTTCCTCCTCATCCTCCACCACCACCACCACCACAACCGCCACCTCCTCCACCACCACCACCACCTCCTCCTTCACCTCCACCTCCACCTCCACCTCCACCTCCACCTCCACAACGACCACCACCACCACCACCACCTCCTCCTCAAAAACCTCCAAATCCACCACCACCTCCACAACCAACATCACCACCACCACCACAACCACCACCACCTCCTCCAAAACCTCCAAATCCACCACCACCTCCACAACCGCCATCCTCACCACCACCACCTCCACTCCATCGCTACAACTACCACCATGCTGCCACTGCCTCCACCACCACCACCTCCACAACCGCCATCCCCACCACTACCAACTCCACCTTCATCACCACCACCACCACCTCCACTCCATCACTACAACTACCACCACATGATTAGTACATAACACTTTTAACATCATGTCTATTTTAGTCATTATTCACAGTTACAACAATTTTATATTAAAATTTACCAAACACTTTTACACTGCTTTTTGTACTAAAAGCACTTTAAAAATATTGTTTACCAAACATGGAGCTGCTTTACTTTACAGCTAATTATTTTCAAAGCACAACAGAAGCAACTTTTTTTAAAAGTGACAGCAATCCCAAACTAGGCCCTGCTCGTTTCGCCACCGAAGAGTTGAGGAAGAAAAGGGTTTCTTTTTTTCTTTTTTCTTAATTTTTCTTTAGTACATATGCATTCCTACAATATATACAAGATTTAGTCGTTCCTAAGAAGCTAATGGTTTTGTGGATTAATTATCATTGACATATTTAATCTGTCTAATGATTTGGCTTCTCTTGTAGAATATCCACTACTAAAAAAACGCTCAAAAGGGACTGAGTCCTATCAGTCCCTGTTGCTTCCTTTAGGTACTGAAAACAGTGTCTATTGTGGTATTAGGGACTGTTCCACATCAGTGTCTTTTAAAGGGGTCCTCTATTGTTAATATCACACGGATTGTAAATTTTCATGACTTTTTCTTGCAATGGGTCCCACATTCCTAACAACCAAATACGCGTACATCTATTCTAGTACATCCGTGCCTAATATACTAACCTAGGTACTGATGCTTATCAGTCCCTTTAAAAATAGAAATACTTTATATTATTTTCATGCATTTATATTTATTTGATGTTTTATTATATTATTTCTAATCTATCCGTGCCTATAAACATATATCTTTTTTTAAGTTTTAACATTAATAATCCATGTTCAATCCGTGCCTTTCAAGTATTCTTTTCTTTTTGTGGCAAAAATGTATTCATTGTTTTTTTCATTTTCAATTAATTTAATTGGGTTTTCTATATTGCAAAGTAGTCAAATGACCCTTCAATTGGAGTGATACCAAGAACAACTAAATGGAGGAGAATAAGGGTTGTCGAAAGAGAGAAAGAGGATCGAATTATCCATACTTTTCTCTATTCAAATATCTTTCAATTCATCTTGACATTCCAATTGATATAAGCTATGCATAAATCATAACAATTTCTAAATTCACTACTCATATAAAGCAAAAGTTAATTGAGATATAACTTTATGATTGTTACAAAATGATACAAAAGTCAGCCCATACATACAGACTCCCTAATTTCAACAGAGATATGTGCATATCCTACTCCAACCATGCCCAAATGCTAGCAAGTTCCAAAAGATAAATACCCATGAGCAACATATATACACAAAAATACATCTAAATCTATGCCATATGTACCAACCAAGTTCCATCAAAACTATTAATCCTAGTATTTTTAACGTCCCCACCTATTTCCATCCAAACCAGAAAATTCAGCAATTGTCAAACAAAAATTTCTACCCATTAGTGTTAAGTCATGGGCTGGGTAATGGAAACTCTCATGTACCTGGCACTGGCACTTGATTTTGAGCCACATAAGTCTCCTCTATCAACATTGAATTTGAGGGAACAGTTGGTGGGGTGGTTTGAGGTTGCTTGTAGCCTGCTTGTCTTGACAAAAGCTGCATCAATGACTCTAGAGTCAATGATGCCATCTCTACTCGTGTACCTCCAACAATACCCGCAAAGGGATTGGCGTTTCTCTCATTCAACCGAGCCTCAAATTCTTTGAACTTGTCCTCAACGCTTTTCTCCCTATGTTGCATTTATTGCGCCTTCATAATTGTTTCCTCTTTCATTCTTTCCACCTCAACACGTGTGTGTTCAACAGTGATCCTTGCTTGTTCGGCAGCAACACGTTGTTCCTCGCATTGAGTTCGCAATGATTGGACTTCACTAGAAATCCCTTGCTTCTTAATAAGTATCCCCGGAACATGTCTCCATCGAATTCCAACATCATATCCTCGAACTCGATTGTGTTTCTTAAGGCCAAATCGTTCTACATACAACCTATTTCGAACATCAGCCGTCACCTCACGCCCTGCATCTCACTCCCTTTGTTCGAGTTTCTCCAACTCATCATATGCCAAAAACCCTAACATCAAACATAAAGCTTGCATTGGATGCTATTGAGTAGTCACAAGAATTATTTGCGGATGTCTATTCACTTTTGCCTAATTTTTATAATAAGCATTTTTACTACAATAGAGGTGGTAAGTCAAAGAAAACAGGTGGCATTATTAACACAAAGGGAGCAAAACATATGTACAGAGACAAATCAGCTGGTATTTAGCCATGCGAACCATTCCAATACACAAACAACAAACAAATAAACCCATTTTCCATTTCATTTATTCAGGCTACTCATCAGCAGCTTTGGTTTTCTGCTGCTTTTAGATATATATGTGTGTGTATATCTAAAAGCTTATATGGTTAGTCCTCAAGCAAAATAAAGAGAAACAAAAATTCAACTAAGGCTCAAACTATTAAACAATTACTTTCCAAATATTAAGCTTGGAAATTGAACTTACAAATTCTTTTGCCACTTCATCATTAATTGGCTTTGGAAATAGGATCCTTCTTAGTGTAAATAAGCCTGAAAAATGTGCACCGGTCCAGTACTTCATGAGGGTGACTAAGTTGCTGCATTACATACAATCCATATATTATACACAACATACATCAGTTGATATAATACTTTATTGGGGTCCATATTTCAACTAATGTTCTTGTAGTTTCTGCAGTACTATATTTTTAACTTTACCATAGAGGACATGCTGCTTGTGTCTTAGATCCTGATGATATCCATGAAAAAATTAAATATTGATCACTGTAAACTATTGACCAACACTATTTCATAACATCTGCATCCCTATAAAGTTTCATGATAAACATATATTCAAAGTGCATATTAGTTAGTTTGGCTATAAAATATGAGCATTGAGAATAATAGAATCAATATGTTTTGCGACCTGAAATTTTAATTCTACATCATGTGCAAATACAAAGCTGGGTCACATTCAATCAACTTGACTCAATTAAATTTTAAATAAAACACTACTACAAAAAAGGCAAAAGACGACGGGAATTCACCGTCGTGAATTTGGTTTTCAAACCGTCGTAAAATCGAGCGACGTCTTTTGCAAAGTAAAACCACGAAGCGAAATCACCGTCGTCGTTTTTAATAAAGACGACGGTTTTTTATCAAAACCATCGTTGTTTAGAGGTAAAGATCGTTAATTATAGGAGGAAAGACGACGGTTTTATTACAAAACCGTCGTGGATTGTCGTAAAGATGACGGTTTTAAAAAAAACCGTCGTTAATTGTCTGTAAAGGCGACGGTTTTTTAAAACCCGTCGTTAATTGTTTGTAAAGGCGACGGTTTTTTTTAAAAACCGTCGTTAATTGTCTGTAAAGGCGACGGTTTTTTAAAAAACCGTCGTTAATTATCTGTAAAGACCATTATTTATTATAAAAACCGTCGTCTAATAAGTTCCCAAATTGCTACATTTTAGTTCTTTTTGATTTCTTATGATGCTATGCAACGATTTTAACTAGAAAACCAACCATAATGCTTTATTAATGAATATATACACTAAAAAATAGTTTCTTTCATAAAACTTGAAGATTCAATAGTTATTACATAGTTAACCAATCTTTATTCTACAACAAACATACTTCCTACCAATTAAATATAAATATTCAATTGATACATATGGTAATTAAGTAGTACAATCTTTTCCTAACAAGACCTACGTACTCCTAATCCAAGCATTCCTCATACATCCAAATGATGCACAACTGAAGTCTCTTCCACCATCCCTGTAAATAAATCAAAATGATAGAAAGATAAGAAAAAAGCTAAGATTATAAACAAATAAAATTAGGTGGAAGAGAAATTTTACCATTGGACCATATTGCCATAGAAAACCTCTAAAATGAGCATAAAAAAGATCATCAAGAACCTGCAAAAGGAAAAATATATAAATAAAATGATGCTGAAAAGAGAAGGTAACAAATTTTCAACAAAAAAAAACATACGACTCACATAGAAAAGACCATAGAAAACCTGCAAAAGAAAAAGTTATAAATCTGCAAATAAAAAAAGAAGAGTTAGAGCATGATCTCTCAAAAGAAGCACAACAATAATATACTTGGATAAGCTATTACCTTCACGTGTCATCAGAGAAGAAGAGCAATACATATGGCTGAAAGTTGTCAAGACCAGCAAGTTTTGCTCTCAAGTGAAATACCATAATTGACGTTCAAAAAATCTGAAGAATAATTCAAACACACAAAGACTCGTGGTATAAAACAAATACACAAGGTATAAGCAATCAGTAAATCAGCAATTCAAGTCAATAACTGCAATTCTGCTCCTTTATTGGATATGCAAACAAACGTGTACAAAACTTAGTATCCTATAATTGCATGAAACCTTACAACAACAAAATTGCAAAGAAGAAGCCATAAAGCTTGAGATGTGCCAATGTAAATTTCAAAGAAGGAAAGAGGAAAGTATAATGCCTACCCATTTAAGATAATCACTGTGTCAAACACACCATGGCCTCGATGAATCATGTGATCATCTATTGGAATTACCATCAAGGCTGGATCAAGAATAATTCCACCATAAGTGCTGGAATACATGGCTGGGTATGGTTGTTTTTCAACCTTGCTCCACTTCTCACGCAGCTTTTCAAGCAACTGGTTGATGACATAGTATAAGCTTAGTAAGTTCAGAATTAGTACAAAAGAAATAAGGAGTAAAATTTTAGATTAGGCCATAAGAAGGATACTTAAGTAACAAGCCATTGATCTCACAACAGAAAATGACATGACTGCAGAAACCAAAAGTGCAAATTTAGTCACTACAACATGTGAGGAAGTGACAAATTCGTGAGCCTATCAAGTCAGTAAGGAAATTAGGGAACTACCTAAGAACTCTCTAAACCCAATACCTTCGATCACACACACACACACTAAAGATGATTTGAAACCAAGCTACACACACATTCTTCATTATCTCTTTCTTATTAATTCTATATCAAGGTGTATATAGCTACCAACTAGTGTTCTACCTTGATATATATATATATATATATATATATATAAGAACCTATTTCATGCATATGCAATGTATAAGTAACAATACACCATAAAGATGTGCTAAGTAGCTAGGTGAATATATGTACTTATATAAGTGCATATTCAAGAAAATCTTACATATAGTGCAGATTAATCATAGGATCCCCTAGCAAGTAAAAAAGACAGAGAAGGGCAAACCTCAACCAATAGCCAAACAACAAACATCTCTTGAAAGGATTAACTTAAATGTACAAGCCCAAACACAAACACAAAGAAATTAGAAGACCAAAATTCATGAAACCTAAACAATTGCTTGCTGAAATATTGATTTAAACTAAGCACTCAAATGAACAAGCACAAAGTAAATATTGAAGGAAAACTAAGAAACAAAAAACAGAGGAGGGAGAAGTAGTTCTCGGCTACTCATCCTCCTCAAATCTCTATTTTATACTATTCTTCTATTTCCTCCTTCTCTCTCTTACATTACATTTCTAGGAGAAGGAAGCTTGTGAGTTAACATGAATATGCTTCCAAATAAATTCACAATATAATAGCCAAATCAAACAAAAACACTGCAGTCACAGTCAGATTCAGTGAAAATAATAATAATTAAGCTCAAGACAACAAAACACGAAGATGCACACTGAAATCCATACATGCAAAACAAAAACAAAAAAATCCACATAATAATCAAACCCATTGATACAAATTAAAGGGTGGAGAAAGCTTAACCAGCAGAACATAACCCTAGAAACAGATTCTTGCCCAAATAAACCCTAGAAAAGAGGAAGAGGATGAAATTTGTGTTTTGTTTTGGGAATCAAAGAAAATGAGAGGAAGAGAGGGACAGGGTGAGGAGGCAAACCTTGAAGATGTTGACCTCCTATGGCGGCGAGCTCGGTGACAACGACAGCTAAGGGCCTCAAGTGGCTACGAATGTTAAATCGCAAATGGTGACCCCTCCTATGGCAACGAGCTCGGTGACGATGACAGCGAACAGTTACAGATTTGTCTAAGAGAGACTGAGAAGATGCGATGAGAGGGAAGAGTTGAGGGAGATTCAGAGAGTTGAGGAGGGTTTCAAAAGGAGGGAGAGAGAGATGTTTTCAAGTCGTGGGGAAATCTGAATTTTTTAAGTCGAGGGCGAGAAAACTTAAGTGCTCCTTTTGTTTAGCGCGTTTTCAAAAGACGACGCTCATTAATTGTGAGCGTCGTGTTTTTAAAATCAACTCGCTTTTAGTGGCGTATTAGATCATATACCACGACGGTTTTGTAAAAACGTCGTCTTTTAAAATAAAACGACGGTTTTAAGGTGCACCGTCGTCTATTTTATGTCGTGGTTTAAGGATATTGTAGTAGTGAAACAATTTGTAATGTCAAGTTCTAGTAGAGAGAAAATTGAGATATAACAGAGACAGAACAATTGAATTATATTTGTGAAAAATTCAGAGAGAGAAAAGGCAAAATTGAACAAGAATTTGACAAACTTCTTAAATTTGAGATATTATTTCTTAAATACACGCATTTCATTAACATGTACTGTATTGCACACTTCTTGACTGCAGTTATGTCAATTCGAACCCTGGCATAGCAGACAAGCTCTACTAGAAAACACTAAATCTTTTAGTCAAGCATAGCAGAACATTTGAATTATATTTGTGAAGAATTCAAAGAGAGAAACACAAGTTAAAAGAACCAAAAAGGAAAAACTGAACAAGAATTTGACAAACTTCTTAAATTTGAGCTATTATTTCTTAAATACACGCATTTCATTAACATGTACTATACTGCACACTTCTCGACCGCAGTTATGTCAATACGAACCCTGGCATAGCAGACAAGCTCTACTAGAAAACACTAAATCTTTCTTTTAGTCAATCACTCACTGTATGCATAATGCAAATGATCACTATACAGAAGAACATCATACGTAGGCTATGTGAATTAAGATATTTGATTAGAGCAATGTGTTCATTCTCTTGTGACTAGATTTGAATCCCCTGTCCCTAATTAATTAGAGTAGTTTAGAACATGACATTTTAAAAAAGTAAAACAAAATTAGAACAAATGCATTTAATTCATTTGAACAGTATAGTTGGCATAACAGTAGCATTCGATTACATTTAACACAGATTAAAGCACTTTGCTAGCGTCATATTGGAACCTAAATTCTTTGTACATATACTACTCCTTTTCTTTTTTTCTCTTTTTTGGTCAATTACATATTCTACTCCTATTATATCATATTTTGGGTTTTTTGACCCTGAAGGTATAACTTTTATCTAACCAAATTGAAATAGGAAATTATTCTCAGTTTATACAGAAAAATTATTAACTTTTCATAGGTTTTAAACATGATTTTTTATTTATATGATATATCTAACATCCATAGGACTCCAAGCTAACCTAATAACCCCTAAATGCCCATATCTATGTACTCAATTCATTCTATACCGCTTCCCTTTGCAATCCTTAGGATAAATCTCTTCAAAGATAATAGATTGTCTCACTCTTTCACTCAGTCTCCAATATACAAAAAAACACTTACTTTGGGTTCCTGAGAGAAGCTTCAAGATGACCCACCCAGAACTACGGCTGCATGTCAAGTTTTCCGATGTCGATGTGGGCGTCTGATGCAGCAGTTCAAAGCGCCATTACAATCAGCAGAAATTTTTATTTATTACCAAGGAATATTATAACTCAAATATGGAAATAAAATTAAAATTGTTTAATAACCATGTGTAGAAGATCAATCGAGGGATACTGTAACTCAAATATGGAAACAAAACAACAAATCAATCAATTTTCCTAAATAATTATAATGATATGAAAAATAGAGGCCCCAAAAGCAAAACACAAAAACAAAAAACAGAAAACCTAAAATCAATCTCGTTTGATTTACCAAATTTAATTGAACAAACCACACATATTCAAAACCCAATATCCCAATGCTTGAATTCAACTATTATTTTCATCGACACTAATAAATCAAACCATAATATGCCATCATACCTATAATTTCCACAAATGCAAAAATTAGAAAGAAGCCACACACACAAATGAAAAGTAACAATGAAATTGAGCATTGAAATTACATACTGATTCTGTATTCTACAGTGGTATGTATAACGTGATTTCAATCCTCTCTTCAAGCAGTGAGAAGTCGATGGGTCTTCAAGCAGGAACAAGTCGGTGGGTCTTCAAAGACTGAGAAGAGGATGGGTTGGTGAAGATGAGTGAGGAAGGTTGAGAAGAGAAGGATCGGGAAATAAAATTTTATTAGGGGGGTAAATCTAATGTTTTTGTGCACTGAAAGACGGTGACTAATAGCACTAGCCACGGAAGAACAGTGACTAATATGATTAAGGACTGAAGACAGTCTCTAATACATTGAGGGATTTTTGTCATTGTTTTTTATATCCGTGCCTAATGGAAAATTAAGTACATTCGTTTCCCAATATACGGCTGTATTTATGTCCATTAATTTAAAATACGGATGCTAATAACAATAGAGACTGTTTTGTGTATCTAGTATTGCAATACGGACTGTTTTGTGTCCCTTGATGTTTATAGGGACGGTTTAATATAAATCTGTGCCAAAAAGTAGTTTTTAGGGACTGTTTGTCTATCAGTCTCTAAAAAAAGGGTCCTTATTGCCCAAATTTCTAGTAGTTGCAGTCTGTGAGAGTGTTGAGGGTGGTAGCGAGGAAAGATTCTGAGTCGCCACGATATATTTCTTCCTATGATCTATTGTTGGAGGCAGATGATGCTGGTGTTATGAGATATTTCGAAGTAGAAGTTTCTGTTAATTCCAGCAATGGCATGTGGTTGGAAGAATTTTATCTTCTCGTTGATAATCAAAAGCCAATAAGATTATATCATCACCTAGGTATGCTATGCCTGCTTGATTATGCATCTAAACTAGTTCTATTTATCACAATCGATCCAAAAACGTGTGAATTAATGTTACATATTGATGAATGAATGGAATTTATTTTTGCTTGAAACAGACAACTTTTTTGATGCATATGCTGAGGCTCGACAGCAGCTATTATTGGGTACGTTTGTTGACTATTATTATATATGCATGAAATATTTTTGCTTAATATGTGGAAGTTTTTATTTATTTATCAATTTACACCCAGATATTTCATTGTTGCACCCTCATGGAATAATGTTCAATTACTGTAGATCACCAACGCAAGTTACGCAACGAGACCAGAGGGTAACATGCGTGACTACTGCAAGGGGAAAACTAGCTTACATGAAGATGATGTATATATCTACTTTCAATTAATCCCCAAGTTTTCTTTAGTCGTAAGGTAGTTGAATGATATACCTAATTTCACACTAGTCCAATGTTGGGCCCATTTGCACGAGAGAATCAAGCCAAAATCATTCATATATACATGTGTATTTTTTTTTAGATAAGCGATAGTATAAATTATAAGGAGATTACTATAAGGTGTTATGGGGGTTTGTACTTGAGACCAGTGGTCACAATCGCCAAATATAACTAAAAAGTAAAAACGGACAAAACCACACACTAGTGTTTACAATAATGTTTACATTTTTCTTTAGTTTTGCTTCACACATTTTATAATTCTTTTTCGATACATGAGATATTGAGAGAGGGGAATTGAAAATAGAACCTTGAGTGCATAATTATGTTTATTGTTTTTCGAAGGTATAGAATAAGAAGAATAAGAAGAATTAAGCATAGCTTCTATATTTATTAACCAACAGCTGTTACAGCACAGCAGACACCATAACACCTCGAGCATCTAAGAAAACCCAATTAACTTTCTACCATAATATATTTATTCAGTGAACTGAAGTCTAAATATATATGAAACCAAGATAGATAATTAAGAGTGGCATTAAATGGCTGGGGTAGCGGCGGAGGAAGCAGCAGCAAGAGGAGGCGAAGCCGGGGCGGAGGAAGAAGAAGCATTATCAGTAGAACCAGCAGCGGAAGCGGCATCACAGTAGCCTCGCAAAATGTTACCCTCCTCCGCCGTGAAGCCAAGCGACGTCAGCATGGCAGGCCAGCAGTGGTGCGTGATTGTGGCAATGGCTTTGCAACAGTCAGTCCCAATATCAGCCTGTCCGTTGAGGAAGAACAGAACCACCTCATTTGAACATGATTTCAGCTCCACAAGCGCATTCCAGCACTCCCCTAAACCCCCTTGGCCACCGCTGCCGGTTTTGATCCCCACAGCAGCCATGTTCCTCGCATTGGCAATTGCATTGTTTGCACTCATTATGAGGCACATTGTGGTCATCAGGAGGAGGAAAGCCGCATTTTTGAAAGCCATGGTATTCTCTGTTACTGTTTGTAATATTTGTATGTGAATATTCAGAGCTTGAGTGAAGAACATGGGAGGGTGTGGGAGTAATTTATAGTGGTGATTTGAGTCCGGTGAGGACGAGGAAGATGAGAGGGCTGCTATTAATTATTCATTAAGCTGTTAATTACTTTCATGATCATGGGGTTTGATCATAATTAATTTCATATATATGGGTGTCTAATTTTATTCCAAACGCTAGACTTAAATTAAATGGGTAATCCCTTAGCTGATGCCTGATGGGAGCGTTACTGGCTAGGGTTCATATTGTCTTAAGTTTTTCATTTAGACTTAATTGTAGCAATGGAACAAGTTATAGTCTTCCATAATAAATATTGGTGTCTAATATTATTCCAAACGCTTGACTTAAATTTCATGGGTAAACATAAAGAAAGAAGCTAATTCCTTGGCCAATGGGAAGCTTCAGTTCAATTAGCTGGGCTTCCTACCCCGTCTTAGTTATTAATTCAATTTTATTATTTATCGCACACTTATGCACATGGCTTTTTTGCTTGTTTTTATTTTAGTTTTTCGGTTTTCTACCGAACGGTCATACCGGGTTTCATTTTGATCATCCAACTAATTTTTTTAGTTTCATTCATCCTCCAACTTTCTCACACGTGTCAAATTGGTCATTCTGATAAAGTCTGCCAATTTGACTGTTAATTTGAAGAATAAAATCATCAATTTGGTTGTCTATTTAAGGGGTAAATTAGACAGTCTTTACATAAAGGATAAACGCTGCAATGCAAGACTTAATTGGAGGATGATCGTACCTATTTTTGAAGTTGAAGGACAAAAATGCAACTCAGAGTATATTTCAGAAACCATAGCTACAAATTACAATTTAACCTATATATAACGTATTGAATATTTTTAGTCTTCTTTCAACCTTAAGAAATTCAAAATACTCGAGCCCCCTCTTAGACAATGTTTGGACTATTTTCCACAATTTCGTCGGCCCAAGTCATTCTTTGTTTTGGGCCCAGCCCAAACTCTCCCTCCCTGCCGGCAATAATCACCAGAAAATTCCCAAATAGCAGTTTTTGGCGCCCTAAAGATTGAAGAAGAGCAGTGAAGAGATGAGCGTGGCGGATCTGCCAAAGACAGAGGCGAATGTGCTGAGAGGCCACGAGGGGGCAGTATTAGCAGCGAGGTTCAATAGTGACGGCAATTACTGCCTCAGCGCCGGGAAAGACCGAACCATCAGACTCTGGAACCCACACCGCGGCATCCACATCAAGACCTACAAGTCCCATGGCCGCGAAGTACGTGACGTTCATGTCACCTCGTAAGTCTTCATCTTTTCTTATTCTTTCTAATCTTTGAGCTGAACCCAGTTGATCAATTCAATGAATATATATATGTATAATGTGGAATGTGGGTGGCCTTTGGATACGTTGTTCTTGTAGGGACAACTCGAAATTGTGTTCATCAGTATTCATGTTTTCCTCTTCTCTCTAATCTTTCAGCTGAACCCAGTTAACCAATTCAATGTATATATATGTATAATGTGGGTGGCCTTTGTATAATTTGTTCTTTTAGGGACAACTCGAAATTGTGTTCTTGCGGTGGTGACAGACAAATCTTTTATTGGGATGTGGCGACGGGGAAAGTCATTCGAAAGTTTCGAGGCCATGAAGGGGAGGTGAATGGTGTGAAGTTCAATGAGTATTCATCTGTTGTGGTCTCGGCAGGTTTTGATCAGTCCTTGCGTGCTTGGGACTGCAGGTCTCACAGCAATGAACCCATTCAGGTTAGCCTTGCTATTGCCTTTTCCCTTTTCTTCTTTTTGTTAGATTTCTTTAATTGTTTGTAATTTTCTTGTTTTTTCATAGCTGTGGTTAACCTGCAGATAATTGACACGTTTACAGACAGTGTAATGTCTGTTTGTTTAACAAAGACCGAAATTATTGGTGGAAGTGTTGATGGAACTGTGAGAACTTTCGATATGCGTATAGGGAGGTATGTTGCTTTGTTCTGTATTTTTATCTCTTTACATAGTTATGTGTCACAAATCTCCTTGTATGCTAAACTTAGACACCCAAAACTTTGATTCAATGATTTTCCTGAGCTTTTGATGATGGATGTTTAATGTTGTATTACATAGAGAAGTATCCGATGACTTGGGACAACCTGTAAACTGCATCTCAATGTCAAATGACGGTAACTGCATACTAGCCAGTTGCTTAGATTCGACTTTACGTCTCATTGACAGGTAAATACATTTAAAATCACTTATTGTAGTCATGTATCTGGTTTAAGTTGCACGCCCCTTCACTAATTTTTTCTTGTGATAGGTCTTCTGGTGAATTACTTCAACAGTACAAAGGTCATACATGTAAGGTCAGTACACTGATGTGTTATTATGGATTACGGAACTCTGTCATAGTTCCTTTGCTATATTGTAATTCAGATATGCCTTGTTATGTCGATGGTTTTTTGGCTGGAAATTGATTTGTTGGTTATTCAAACATTTTATATGACTTTGCATTTATTTTAATGTGCGCTTTTATGGTTTTTTTTTTTTTACCTCATATGTAGTTACCTTGAAGTATTTGGCACAGGCTTGCACTATTTGACTCTCGTTGTTCATGAGTTCTTATCATTTCCATTGCTTGTTTCTGTATCAGTCTTACAAATTGGACTGCTGTATTACCAACACTGATGCCCATGTAACCGGTGGGTCTGAGGATGGCTTTATTTTCTTCTGGGATCTGGTAGATGCATCTGTGGCAACAAAGTTCAGAGCTCATTCATCGGTGGTAAAGCCTAGTTTCCTCCGCTCACTGTTGTTTTTCTATCAAACTTGTGTCAAATGCTCACAATGTCCCTACTACTTACATTGTGTTTCTTGTGTATGAAAAAAGAAAATGTTCCTGTGACTTATACAGACTAATACAGTTCAAAAAGGTTGTTACTTCCATAATTTGGATAATCTTGTCAATAAATTTAAGAATAAGTGCTGCTCTTTCATTATAGCATTTTAGTTCTGATGCTTTTTCTGCTTTTCTAAGGCTTCCTTCTCTTTTATGCTTTATTTTAATTCTTCTCTCTTTCTTTGTGTTCATTTTGGATAGGCTTTTAATTTTCATTACATTGCCAATTGAGTCATAGTTATACCTAAACCTCTTCGTATTTTCCTTGTATTGTTTTGCTCTTTGTTGGTGTTAGTTTTGTATAAGCCTTTTCTTTCATTATATTGCCAACTGATACATACTTACATGTATAATTTTTTGTATTTTCCTTTAAGGTTTTGCTCTTTCATTGTGTGTGTTTTGTATAAGCTTTTTTCTTTCATTATATACATACTTGCATGTAGACTTTTTCATTCTGATGCATTGTCATAAGGATGGAGGTTAGTGCTCTCTCTTGCAAAACTCCCTTCCCCTGAATTTAACCAAATGCCATTAGAACTTGGAGAGGTGTCACTTGAATAAAGTGGCTGTGTGGAGATTGTAAATTAGACGGACTTCCAACATGCGACTGGAAATAGTATCATGGGCAATAGTGCTCTGGGGACAACACCCAACTATTTCTATCAATGGCTGGGGATAATATGATTTTAATTCTCATCTATTTGTTTTTAATGTAAAATGGTAAAGAAGTTGGAAAATCACTTAAACTTGGTTTATGAACATGGAGAAACAGAAACTGAAGAGACCCATTGTGAAGTATACAAAGTTCACATCTGGCTTGGAATTTTTTCATGGTTTTCTTTTTGGTTGTGGATTGGAAATTGACCAATTTCATTGAGGTATTCTGTCACAACATTTATCATGATTGTAAGGGGATAGCGTAGTTTATGTCATGATTGCTGCATCTTGGTCCGTTCTTTGCTTCTAGCACTAGGACTAGTGTAAACCATCAAAAGAGGTGAGATCCATTACCATATAAAATGTGCTTTTGGATTTCTTATAAGTGGCTCAGGATCTGTTTTGGGTCAAGCAACATTATTGAAATATGCATGTTGAAGCTGAGGTCATCCGTTTGCCCGAGGACAATAACGCTAGACATATTCTAGTTTATGAAGATTTGTAGTGTTTTCCATATACTGACTGGTTTGTGAACAAAAAAGCTTGTCGAAAGTTGCTTGGAAATCCTAAATGCTTGTGGGATTTGTCTGTCTTTTTTGTTTTCCTTCTCCTGTTGGTAAATAACAGCTTTTTGGATTTGGTTTGACAGGTAACAAGTGTGAGTTATCACCCGAAGGACAACTGCATGATAAGTTCCTCTGTTGATGGCACCATTAAGGTGTGGAAATCTTGAGAACTTTTCACAAGCAATGAAGTAAATCAACCTATGCTATGCTGCAATTTGTACCTTCTCTGCTGAAAACTGAAATGCTGCCTTGTAATTATAGAATTGTTAGCTTTGCTTGTTCCAATGCTCTTCACTTTCAGAGTTTTGTATCTGATTTTGCACAACATTTTACTGTTATTGAATTTGGGGCACGCTCTAATTGATGTATGAAAAGTTAACAATGTTTTTGTATTGAATTTGGGCACACTCGCTCCAGATAGATCAATATTCACAACAAAGATCCAACCTTTTATTTGAAGAACATGATATACAACATGAACAAAACATAGACAAAGATCATCACAGTTTTACAATTAATGGTGAGAATTTCAAATTTCAAATTTCAATCGTCAATCTTCAACTGGTAGGTGGTGATGTAAACTGGTAGGAGGCATAAGAAAGAGCACCAAGATCCCAGCTCCCATGAATGAGCTTAGCCTTGGCAGCTGAGCCAGCAGCTCCAGTGGCCACATGCAATGGGTAAAAGTGATCAGGCCATGGGTGAGCCATTTTCGCATAAGGGGCCTTCTCCTCATACTGGTTCACATCTTCGTACCTCCCTTCAAGCAGAGCATCCTTAAGCCATGTGTCGAACTCCAGAGCCCACGGAACAATGGATCCACCACCACCACCACCCCTGATCTCCCTCAGCGCCCTCAAGTTGTGAGTGGCACTGCCAGACCCCACCACAAGTACGCCCTCGTCCTTGAGTGGGGCCAGTGCCCTCCCCATGTTGTAGTGATATGTGGCGTCCCTGTCTGTCTGGATAGACAGCTGACAGACAGGGATGTCCGCCTCCGGGTACATGAACATAAGTGGGACCCACGCTCCGTGGTCGAGGCCACGTTTGGCATCGACATCGACGCGTGGGAAGCCGGAGGAGGTGAGGAGGTCCTTGACGCGGCCGGCGAGGTGGGGGGAGCCCGGAGCGGGGTACTTGAGCTGGTACATGGACTTGGGGAAGCCGTAGAAGTCGTAGATGGTGTCGTGGGGGCCGGAGATGGCGTTGACGGTGGGGACAGACGTCTCCCAGTGGCCGGAGATGATGAGAATGGAATTGGGTTTGTTTGGATACACGTTTTGTTTCCATGACTGGAGGAATTTTCTGGCTGGGATTGACTCGTCGATGCTCAGCGTCGGGGATCCATGGGATATGTAAAACGTGTCCTGAACTGCCATTGCAAAACACAGACAAGGAGAGCGAGAGAGAGAGAGATGACAAAGGAATTTGGAATTGGGAAATTGGGATTTTGATTTGTGTTCTTCTCTTTTTGGTTGAGAATTTGATTGGTAGTTGTTCTATTTTATACGAAAAGGAAGTCGTCGTAATCTAAGTTTGGTGAAAACACGTTTCTCCTAATATACCACGTATGTGCTTCTGTCATTTTTCTTTTCTTATTAAAAAGCCTGTGCGCCATTGATACTGTGAAATGGAACTCATCCTGTTCCACGTGAAATTTTTTAAATAATAAATTTTTTGGGCCAATGGGGGCTTCGTTTTGAATTTCTAAATTCTAACCGACGACGCTTTGCATGGTCCAAAAGAATAACTAAAAATAAAGGTACAGATCTCACATGTGACCGACCTTAGCTCAGTTGGTAGAGCGGAGGACTGTAGTGGGATCAATCCTTGTAGCTATCCTTAGGTCGCTGGTTCGAATCCGGCAGGTCGGATTTTCCCTTTGTTTTTCCTCAGGAATAAAATATATCTAATTTTTCTTCTTTTTCCCCATCTCAAATTATTTAATTTAATTAGAAAATAATAACAGCATAGAATGTAATAATAGTTTTTTTATATATATTTATTTATGCATATCACAATGTGAAAGTGACCAAAATTATTGACTTAGAAAGATGACACTCCTGTAATGTGTGTGCAGTAATTCTTCAGATGCATTTCAATTATTCATAATTCTAGCACTTGTACTTAGTGGCAGATCCATGATTTTTTCAAATGAGGTGCAATATTAATCAAAATAAATATCAATTAGTCAATATCTTCAATATCAGTGGCGGACTCGGTAAGAACTTGTATTTTTTATTTTTTAAAAAGATATATATGTGTAATTATATTGCTAAGTAGAATTTGCATAGCCGTTTTATGTTTATAATATTATTTAATATTCCTTTGTTTCAAATAGTTCTTGTACGTTCTTTTTATTCAAATGGTTTTGATATTCTTAGGATATTTCTTGTAAATTTTAGTGGTAGTAAAATGGTTTATGCATGGCTAGCAAACTGGCAAGAAAGTTACATGCAAACAAGCTGGAGGTGGAACACATGCAGCTAATGGAATTATCTCAAGGATTGAGGCGCTGTAATATTAACAGACCACTTGAATCAAACCTAAGGAGGAGTGGAGGTGCTTGCATATTATCTCTTAATCAATTGTTTGGGTGTCATTGCACTAAGGCTTGTTCTTTTTAGGTGTCATCACTTTAAGGCTCATCCTTGCTTTGGTATGAGCTGGTGGTGTGAAGGAATTAATTACAAAAACTTGGAGCCCAAGCAGGGACAGATTCAGGATTTCAAAATGATGTGGGCTAAATTTACTTTACGTACAACCCTATTGAAAACTCAATGGTACGAGTAAATTTTATTGATAAAAAAGTAAAATACATGGGGGAACATAATGAGCTTTACCCCTCAAATAACACTTATATAAGTTGCACCCTTCTAGTCTTCACAACATTAAAATCACTAATTATTGTTTCATTATCTATATTATCAACAAATTCTCTTTTAATATGAAGTAGCATACAATCAGTAAGAAACTCATCACCTATCTTATTCCGATGTTGATTTTTAATAAGTCTCATACATGAAAATGCTCGTTCTGTTGTTGCTGTAGACACAGGAAGAGTTAGCACCAAACAAATCAATTTGTCAATCAAGTAGTATGTTTCTACTAATTTTGTTTCAATTAAGCACTTAAGTAATATAGGGATGGGATCAATATTCTTGTAGGCTTGAATGCAATCCATATCAATCTTATAAAATCCCAATTGCTTATTTAAAGCATGCAACTCAAATGTGTAGTGAAATCTAAAGGGTAAAATTTCTCAGCAAGAGTGCGTATATCACCAATGTTAAATCGCTTGAAAGCATCACGAGGATCTAATGCTGAGCTAAGACAAAGGAGTTCCACAATCTCATTTGGAAATCTAGTATTTAACTCCCCCAACTGATAATCTATTACCTCATTAAATATATCAATATGATAATAATGCTCAACTGTGATACAATTTCTTTGTTGACAAGAACGGCAAGTGCCTATTGATGACGGGCACCCATATTAGGCATATTAATTTAATGTTCTTCACAAAATGATTGCACACTTTGTATAAAATCATTCCAACCATTATTTCTCAACTCATCAAGCTCCATTTTTGTACTTGCAACCAAATTAAAAGCCTTTACAATGTCTTGAGATTTTCTTTGAAGTTCTTGACAAAGAAAATTAGTGAATCTCATAGTTTTGTCCAACAATTTCAAGGCAAAAACAAAGTCAAAAGATAACATAGATATTTTAATACCTTATGCTTCACCACGAAATTGTGAGGTAGGTCCATTATGACTGATATCCTTTAGAAGTGTCTTGGTTGCACCAAATAAGTCAATCAAACTCCTAATATAATTAAAATGTGACCCATTAGCTGCACCATTTAAAGCTAATTGAAGATGATGAGCAAAGCAGTGTATATAATATGCATATGAACAATCATTGAGAAATAATGCTTCTAAGCCCACTCCATTCACCACGTATATTGCTTGACAGGACCCACCCCAAATTCCTCGGAATCTGTGACGAACCATGTGGTTTTTCCGACATCCACCCGATGCCGGCCCATTTACTAACAACATTCTCTTCTCCAAAACAAAGGAAGGGAGGGTCGAGACTCTCTGTCGAAATTTAGGCAAAATCTTCCCTAAAAAATAGACTTTTCCCAAATTTTCAACCTGTCAAACACAGAAATAATAAAATTCCAACTGGCAGCACGCACAAAGTAAAAGCACCCAGTTTACAGTACATGCCAAAATCATTCATCAATCCAAACGAATTTTAGACCCATCATAACCACAAACACATTTTAACCACAACCATTCAGTAAAACTGAAATATAAACAAGCATTTAATCTCACCTCGACAGGCTTCCAACCCACCGACATATTCAAAACCAACTCAACGTAAGTAATAGTTAAACTCGCAGCTGCACCTAGGTGAAACCCCAGGCTACCTACGTACCCCTTGGTAAGGGATCAAGCCACACGTAGTTCTTAAATCAATAATTACGAACTAGATAATATACAATTATTTTCAGTAATACCAACAAGTTAATTCTAGAATCATCTTTTCCCTTTAAGTAAAAACACAATATCTCAACCCATGAACACAAACCCATTTCTCTTTACTCACTATGTTCTTAAGACTCATAACTCAACAACCCTTTCCCTATGGCAATTCACATATGCTAAACATAATTCTTTTAAACGTTAATTTTTTTCCCGACATAGTATAATAATCTTTTTCCCTCCTCCTGTAACTTTACTACATGCCGAAGAGTCCAACGCCACGTGTAGTAAAATAATTGATAGCACCATCATATCCTTGACCATACATATTGCTCACTAAAAGATTTTGCTTGCCAAGAACTTTACAAATATCACTTTTAAGAGTTGAGGAGTTAGTGTCATAAACACTCACAATATCGAAAAACCTTTCTTGAATATACCCATCACAACCAACAAACCTTATGATAATAATTTGTTCCTTCTTAGAGTCGTCTAGTGCTTCATCAAAAAGAATACAAAATTTCTCA
The DNA here is from genome assembly GCA_020521455.1 of Prunus kanzakura. Classification (NCBI taxonomy): domain Eukaryota; kingdom Viridiplantae; phylum Streptophyta; class Magnoliopsida; order Rosales; family Rosaceae; genus Prunus; species Prunus kanzakura. Next base: position 33,138 of record BPUM01000926.1, on the reverse strand, counting down.
TCTTCCCCAATTTCATCACGTATCCTCTTCCTCACTTTGGTAGAATAGATACTTAGGATCTCCTTTTGTATCTTATTTGAAATATATTGGGCATTTAAGGGAGCATTTTGTAACACAACTTTTTCAATGTTACATTCATTCTTGCAAAAGCCTTCACCAACTCAATGAAATTGCCTCGATTAGAGGAGTCACAAGATTCATCATCACCTCTAAAAGCCATTCCTTGATTTGCTAGATACCTAATCACCTCTATTGTGGTTGTAATTCTCAACCGGTTTTTTGCAACTTCTTGTGGGGTTTGCACTACTCTGTCAATATGGTGAGTCATGGTTTTTAAATCCATCCACTTTTGCATAGCAAAATGATGTGGTGAATTTATATTGCCTACATGAATAAGGAAAACACACTCTTCTCCAACTTCTAAATCCCTCTATAGTGAAACACTATACTCAAGCCAACAGTATTGCTTATACAAACTACCAACAAATCGACATTTTTGTTTCCCTTCTAAGTGTGATGGAAATTCCTTTAATTGTGGTTGACATGGTCCTAAGAGAATATATGCTCTTCAAACATTATCACGTTCATTATGTGGATATGTGTCTATTTGAGGAAGTAATCCAGGATCACACTCGAGAGAATTGGTATTTACTTCTTAATGAGACTCGACTCTTACATTTTCATCTTCAATTCTTTGAGGTTGAGAAGGAGGTTGCTCCTCACAAATTGGAGGAGATAGAGAAGGACCCGAAGGCATGCTAGTTGATGATTCATCATTGTTTCTCTTTAAAAAATCTTGAATAGTCCTTGATCTCTTAACATTACAATGTTGACCCGACATTATAAAGTATAACCTATTAAATAATATATAGAAGATGTAAACATATAGACCAACAAAAATTTCAATAAAAACATTACATACTTAAATAGTTAAATATCTAATTAAAATCCCTAATTGACAATTCATACAAGAAAGCAAGAACACCAAAATCAAAAAAACTAATTGATAAACCTTAATTGTAAATTCCTAATTGATATTTCATAAACCCTAAATAATCCCCAAAATTTCAAAAGAAAAGAAGATGAAGAATGGAAGATTACCTTAGTTTGCTTTAATGAAGTCTGAGGACATGCATAATTTTCCTTTTTGTTGAAGAGCAGGAGTTAGCCGCTAGCGGATGCTCTGCTACTGTGCAAGAGATAGAGGGAATTCTTATTTTTCTTTTTTTTTTGGTAAAGGAAAAAGGGAATGTCTGTGCCTAGTGAGAGTCTAATGTTTTTTCATGTGGGGTGTGGGGTTTAGTTCTTTTTATTTATTTGTTGGTTAGCGTAGTCCTAGTGAGATTAGTTAATAATATTATTTTTGGATGACCTAGGCTAGAGTATTAATTTAGTCTTTAAAAAAAAAAAAAAAAGTTGCTTGGGCTTTAGCCCAAGTTAGCATGTTAGTGGGTATGTCCCTAAGCCCAAGGTTATCAGTTGGACAACACCTTCCACCAATTAGAACTAATTGGTTGCCGCCTAAGGATTATTATAAACATGGACATTTTTCTTTGTTGTTGAAAGTATATAACCTTGCATGATATTTTTCTTTGTTGTTGAAAGTATCTAACCTTGCATGATAGTGCATGCGAAGCGAAACAAAAACGTAGAAGAGAGAGAGAGAGAGAGAGAGAGAGAGAGAGAGAGAGAGAGAGAGAGAGAATGGTGATACAATTCTCAGGGGGGAGCTAGAGGTGGTACGTAGCTTGTGTGCACTATACTATGTGTGATATGATTATTTGATTAATGTTCTTGTTACAAATGAATGGTTTCCCTTGAATGTTTATGTGTTATTGACTGTTTCAATAATGTTGGCATAATTAAATACATTGGTGATATTTAAATGGTTACATTGTTTTCATATATATGAGATATGTGAAAAACATAATTATATCATGTCATGTCATGGAAATTGAGTGGAGTTGGTGGGTTGGGAAAATACTGAAAAAAGGGTCATGGAAATAATCTTTTGTGTAGTTGAGTCTAACGCTTGGTAGGTACCAGATCTCAAGGATCCCATAATGCACATGATTTTTATTGGGTGATGCGAGACTGGCGATATGGAGTTAGACAAGATGACTAACAAAAGGAGAATTATTGGATGATTGAGATGGGCGTTAGTTCATATAAATGGGCATTCTGGACCAAGTGGTATAAGCATGGTATGGGACGTGCATGTCTGCTTGTCTAGTTATATGAATTAACGGGAGTAGTTGAAGAGCATTCATGCACTATTATTATTATTAATATGATAATTGATTGTGTGATTGCATGTTACTTAATTTAGTTATATCAATTTACTGTGGAAACGTTTATGTCCTTACTAAATGTGTTGTATTCCGAATACTTCCGCTGGAAATTCGATTTGGGAGATGTTTATTATTATTATTTTTTAGTTTTCTTCACATTTTAATTATAGTTTTCCTTAAATTCTATAATTGATGTGTGAATCATGTCTTAATCCAAATCCCTGGGTTGGGGCGTGACAGATTCTCATACTAACCAAAATCAATATCAATTAATTTAACTAAAATAAACATCAATTAATCAAATCAAAATTTATATCAAATATAAATTAATCTAACTAATCATAATTGATCATATCGAGTCATGTGTAGCACAGTCTCTTCATGCTTGAGTTTGCTCTAGTTTAACAATGAATTACATTCTAACTTACTTTAAAAGCTTAATTGATAGGGTATACTAGTGAAATACCCCCTGAACTTGTACCTCGCTTTCAATTAGCCCCCTATCCTTTTTTTTTAGAAAATTAAAGATATGAACTTCTTTTTTTCGCCAATTTCCCTCCTCCGTCTAAATCCACAATATTTCATCCAATTTGCCGTTAAAAATGAGGGTAAAATGGTCATTTTATACATTAAAAATAAATAACAAATGAAAAATAAAAATAAAAACAGAACTCTCTCTTCTCTCTCTCTCTCTCTCTCTCTCTCTCTCTCTCTCTCTCTCTCTCTCTCTCCCTCTCCCTCCCCCAGCGACAGACCCGACCCCCTCCCTCTGCAAAACACCCAGCCACCGCCACCGTCCACCGTAGCCAGCGCCGCCGGCACCAATCGAACCAGCCTGGACCTGCCGACGCGCTCCGAGCCATCCCCGCCCCGAAAACCACCATCAGCCGCCGGATTTTTTGGAACCTACAGGCTGGGTTTTCTTTTGTTTCAATTTTTGGAAATATCATCGTTGGTTTCAATTTGGGGATTTCTCTTGTTTTTCTTTTTTTTTTTGGTTGCTGGATTTTAGGGTGCTTTGGCTGTGTTGATGGGGTTGATGTGCTGGAGGAGATAGAGCTAGGGGAGGGGGCGATGTGTTGATGGGGTTGATGTGTTGATGGGGTTTTAGGGTGCTTTGGCTGCCAGCCACCCTTTCTTCTTCCACGACGTCGTCTCGGCCCACCCCGTCCAAGCCCTCTCTGTCTCCACTCTCTTCCTCCGCCAGCCTGAACCCGCCATCCCCGCCCGATGTCTCTGATGTGCTGGAGGAGAGCGATAGGGTTGCTGGTTCAGTCTTTTTCTTCTTTTCTTTTTTTTTTTTGGTCAAATTTTTTTTTCAATTTTTAAAAATAATTTAACTGAAAATTGGATGAAATGTTGAGGATTTAGACAGTAGGGGGCACATTGGCAAAAAAAAAATAGTTTGGTTCCTTAATTTTCTAAAAAAAAAGGATAGGGGGCTAATTGAAAATTATGTACAAGGTTAGGGGGCAAATCACTAGTATACCCTAATTGATATAATATTTTCTTTCTTGACACAAGACTTGATCAATATAATTAGGGCTTCTTAGATCTAGGCCCAAAACGATTAGCTGTTAGGGCACTTCCAGCAGTCAAACCCTTGCCATGGCAAGGGGGGGCTAAGGCTGACACTATTCACATGAATAGTGTCTGCCCCATGTAAAAAGTAAGTTCCACTTCCAGCAGTTGCCCGGGCAAAGGGCAAGTACTATTCAATTTTTTGTTTTTTTCACAAATTTGTTTACCTAAACAATTAATTTGGACAATATTTTCGAATAAAATTTTTGGGTTCATACTTGTCAATACTTGAGTAAAAAGTGAATAATAGTAGAATTAGAAGAAAATATATGAAAATTTGGTGTTGAAAGTGAAGAGTTTTGGTAGGTATTTATAGAAAAAAAAATTACATAATTTTTGGGTATTTTTTAAAAAAAATTTCGATTTTTTTACATTTTTTTATTGCACAAAAATTGGCTGCCGTTGGATTGGAGGAAAAATTCTGATCGGAGAGCCCAGAACGCGACACTTGGCAGAGAGATGTTGACTGCACTGTAGCGCGCTGACGTCATCCAGCCCGCAGGCAACAGCTCGGGCCCCCTCCCCCTTCAGGCCAGCCCAGGCTCGTGGCCCCCACAGCTTGCCCGGGCCAACCCCTCCTGCTAGAATCAGTTTTTGGGCTACAGTAGGCCCCCAGCCCGAGCCCTAGGGGGCTGCTGGAACTGCTCTTATTGGGTTTAGACCTCGCTTTTTTGGTTTTAGATGTAAGTCCTTTGACATTTTTATTTTTTTTTTTGTGTGTTTATTTTACCCTTTGAGGTAAATAAGGAAAACACATTGAAAATTTAAATTTAATGCTTTATTTTCTTTTAATTGAATATAATTTAAATTTTGAATTTTTTTCCTTGATGATATTCCTAATATATGGATAAAATACAATTTAATCAATAAAAAGTAAAGACCCACATATTATACCAATCAATCAGACAAGCACCCACATTAAATTATGTACCTGACATACAGGTAAATAGTGTTATTATTAGCAACGAAAAATACTTAGTGATAAATCATGTTACCTATAAGTTAGGAACATAAATTAGAAGACTACCTATAAGTCAGATACAAAAATAGACAAAATAAAATTGTATGTTACCTATAAAAAAAAGGTACATAAAATACTATTACACATTGTCGAAAATATGAAAAAACACACATATATATATATATATACCTATACAATAGGCAATATGACATATGATTATTACCTGATTCAAGTCATAAAGGGCAACATTGGAACAAAAAATGATTTTAAAAATAAAATAATAAAAAGATTACATCAAAAAATATTTAAAAAAAGAATCTAATTCTATGTGGCACAAAAGTCAAAGGACTTGGATCAAAGTCACCAAATCCGAGGATTAAACCCAACTCCTCAATAGGAATTTGGATCTATATCAACTTTTCTCATATAATTAATGCAATTCAGATTTTATAAAGACTTGGAGTTAGATTAAATGTGATGGGATCAATGATCTTTTATTGCCCTAGGTTAGGTTAGGTTTCTTTTCTTTTTTTCTTTTCTTCCTTTTTCATGTATTCTAGGGATTAAAGTTTTTTTATTTTTTATTTTAAACCACGCAGTAGCTTAGGTTAAGAGGTTAGGTGGTTAGTTTTCTTCTTTTTTTAATACGAATTTTTTATATCCTGTACGCCAAGGACTAATGAATGTTGCAGGTTTCTTGTTTTCATTTTTTTTTCCTGGTCCAAAATGACCTTGTTTTGACCAGGAATTAAAACAACAAAATTTCCGCGTGCAGAAAAACGAATGTTTATTTTTACCGAGTTTGAGTGAGATAGTTTGCCAAACAGGTGGAGGGCACACCTTAGACTGTGCGAAGGGGCAAATCTCCACCACCTCCATGGCTTTATCCGTTGAGGGGAGGTGCAGTGCACCTCCTTGCATCTACACAAGTCCGCCATTGCTTATACTTTTGAATTCCGACCAACTATGTGTATTTTTCTTTTAAAATCTACGCGTTGAAAATTGTCACTCCTATATATACTTGCAATGCATAACTCATTAAACTAATATATTTATGCTCAACTCGACACGGCTAGAGCACGAAGACCAAAAAGTAAGTTAATCGTGGCGAAAGATGAGCTCATTAGAGGACTTGATTTGGTCGGTGTTCTAATTATTATAATAGAAAGGTTACACACAACCCTGGGCCATAGGGTGTGCAAGTTGAACGAAGGCACAGGGCCCCAAAAAATGGGGCCTCCTACACACCTCCAATCCAATAAGTATACTAGCCAAAAAGGCAATGTGTGAAACTAATGCTTTTTTAGCTTTATTTTAAACTTTTGTAGGTCTTTTTCGTTATCTTTCATATAATGGGCCTTTTTTACTTCAACTAACTTACTTACCACCTAAATTTGAAATTAATTATTATAATTTTTGTTCAAAATGAGGCAAGTGTTAAACAAAAAATACCTCATTTTTTTCATTTTTTCCTAGAGCCTCCAAAATCAATGGACTAATTGCACATGTTACAATTAGTTTGGTATGGTAGATAATTGTTTAAAGTGAGAGAGTATGTGTAGTATTGGAGAAGATCTCTTTATATGTGGGAGATAGGTGCCCTCTCCTCTTTTTTGGGTTGAAGGGAATGATATTTCATTATCAAATAAAGTTATCTTGTTCCACCAACCATGCAGTATGCCATTACCACATCTTCTGCATGATCCTCTAAATTAATGGTCTCCTTACTATGCTGAGATGATCTTCCCGTAGGAGATTGAAATTGATCGTTCCACTTCGGGCAATATTTTAAGATGCGCCGAGCATGATACAAATCAAAAGACCTATTTAGAAGCTTATTATCATTCAAAAATATGAATTTGCTTGAAAATACTATGCATGGGTTAAAGGAAAAATAAGTTAGTTCATAAATATAATTATGAATACAACATTAGGATATGAAGAAATGGCACTCACCGCATCACCAAGATTTGAGCCACATATTGGGTTTGAGTTGCCTTCATTTCAAACATCCCTTCCATAAAGAGTGTTGTTGGTTGATGGTCTTGCTTTGAGATGCAATGGCTTGAGGTGTTTGAGATCCGGGACAACAATGTCGGGATCACTTTCTATGAACTTTCTAAATGGGTGCAGTGAATAAATGCGCGGTTGTGAATAACAAAGCCCAACTAAAGTATTTCTAGAAAACGCGTCCAGGCAAAGCCCACAAACGAGAGAGAGGGAGAGAGCCCATGTAATAATTTTAGTTCTCAAGTCAAGACTCAACATCAATTCAAATATGAGGTGAAAAGAAAAAGCACTTATTTAAACAGCGCTTTTTAGCAGTTCACTCCGTACAAGCAAAGCACAAAAGACAAACGCTAGTGAAAACTGGCGCTAGGTTGTAGTACACAGTCTGGCGACAAAGTCCTCCTACCATACCATCTGCCCAGCTTTTTCTTTCTCACTAGATTTTCTCTCTTGTGTGGTTTCAGACTTCACTTTCCACCCAAGCAAACAACACGGAGCCAGCTGTTACCTTCCTCTTTCTCGCAAGTCTTTGTCATCGTCATCCATCTAGTTAGTTGCCAACGGGACGAGACAACCTCAAATGGGGGTGCGGCCCACCCTCTGGCCCCACACGGATTAGAACTTACTCCATTGTCTATGGACCCGACACTCTCACATTAGCTCACGTGGCATGTTGCCATTTGACTAGACTGCAGTTGATGAATCCATGGAAAGTTTTATTAATTCCCCTCCCCCCACCACTAATCATAATATTATGCGCTAAAACAAACCAAACTGTTAGTTACCAAATTATAACTTTGATACGATCTCTCAAAGCAAACCCCAAATGTCATGTTTTTGTTGATTTGTGTTTGACCCTAAGTTTTTTTTGGGTAAACAACCAGTAGTCTAAAGTCAGGGACGGACCCATTATTTCTCTAACTTGGACTATAGTTCAGGTGAGTTTTTTTTTTCTTTCTTATAATTAGTATATAAGTTTTAAGTTTTAAGGTAAATCTAGCTCACCCAATTTTGAGATCCTGAGTTCGTCTCTATTTAAATTACTCTAAATCAATCTAATTTACATGAAAGTTGATTTAAACTTGAGTACAAAGAGAATGACTCAATGCCTGATCAACTGGCCTAACCCGCATATTCCAAATTTTATTTTCTCAGTGCATTAAAGTGAATATCATAATCATAATCATACTAGAAGGCGAATGCTAGAGTTTCACATGCACTCCATATGGATTTATTCCTTCGGATACACGTTGTGTAAGAGCAAGTAAGCTTGAAGGTTCCAATAAAAGAAGAAAAACGACAACAACAAAAAATAATGAAGGATGATGGTCAAAGTTTAAGTGTATAGCTCGTTGACGTGTGTGATTAACAATCATTACAATCAACTTATGATAATGTAATTGTAATTGTAGCTTATCACAGATTTACAAGTTAAAAAGGAGATTGTAAAGGTGTTAGAAAAATATAATAAATAAATACATGGGCATAATAACCCTTTTTTGTATTATATATTTTAGGGTTTTAGGTGTATGCATTTTACCCACCGACAATCCATGCCCATGTGGCATGGAGCATGGGAAGGAGAAAAAAGAAGAAAAGGAACAAACATGTTATGTGGCAGCCGATTAAAAAATGGTTGTGCATGAATGGTTAATCAAATAAATTATTAGCTTAAGCATAGGAAATGAGCATAGTAAAAGGTAGGAGGTCAATAAGAATTATTGGCTAAGAGGATAGAAATGCATACAATTAAATTAAAACAGTAAAATTTCATTTGCAATGGTGTGATTTAATTCATTGCAATAAATGCAATTGCAATAGAGGGTGCATGTATTTACTTGGATATCAAATTTCGGTCCCTTTATTTTTAATTTTGAAAATTTAATCCATGGGTTTTAATTTGTTTACAAGGTTGGCCCTTTTTGTTCAATTTCGTCAAATAGGTTCATTTGCTAAATTGTATATTTTCCCCTGATGAAGATAACTAAAGCTCTTAAGTAACTAAAAATATTGAATTAAACCAAATCTAACTCTAATTTCTCGAAATTTTATGAAAAGGACCAACATTATAAACATATTAAATAAAAAAACTAAATTGCCCAAATTAGAAACACATGGATCAAAGTTGAAATTTGAGCAAAATAATAGGACAGAAAACATATTTAACCAAAATTAATTTGTAGCTCTATCCATATTTCAATCCTATAAAAAGGTTTTTATAAATAATTAAAAAATTCCATTCACACCCAACAAACCTTATTTTTTATTTTTTGAGAAAAGGCGATAGTATTTATTGAATAGGAAAGTAACAAATACAAAAACCGGGTTATGTAATTAGGGATTAGGCGAGTGTCTCTACTCTAATGGGTTTGGACGTCAGGCTAATAAAGTAGCCGCACCCGCTCAATTGCAAGCGGAAGTAGTAACATGCCCGAAAAACCTCAATGCCTGACCAACTGGCCTAACCCACATACTCCATTTTTTTTTCTCAGTGCATTAAAGTGAATATCATAATCATAATCATACTAGAAGGCGAATGCTAGAGTTTCACATGCACTCCATATGGGTTTTTTCCTTTGGATACACGTTGTGTAAAAGCAAGTAATCTTGAAGGTTCCAATAAAAGAAGTAAAATGACAACAACAAAAAATAATGAAGGATGATGGTCAAAGCGTGTGTGATTAACAATCATCACAATCAACTTATGACAATATAATTGTAATGTGTAGCCTGTCACAGATTTACAAGTTAAAAAAGGTGATTGTAAAGGTAATCAAACGTATTAGAAAAATATAATAAATAAATACATGGGCATAATAACCCTTTTTTGTATTATATATTTTAGGGTTTTAGGTGTATGCATTTTACCCACCGACAATCCATGCCCATGTGGCATGGAGCATGGGAAGGAGAAAAAAGAAGAAAAGGAACAACCATGTTATGTGGCAGCCGACTAAAAAATGGTTGTGCATGAATAGTTAATCAAATAAATTATTAGCTTTGGGTGTTAAATGTGCAAGGCATAGGAAATGAGAATATGTACCCTAGTAAAAGGTAGGAGGTCAATAAGAATTATTGACTAAGAGGATGAACAATAGTTAGAATTAATGTAATTTTATCGTATGAAATTAAATTAAAATAGTAAAATCTCACTTGCAATGATGTGATTTAGTATAGAGCGTGCTATGTGATGAACCCTAACCATGAGACCCACATGCTAATAAAAAATAAATAAAATACAACAATTAATGCATTATGTTGTTAAGAGCATCAACAATGGTTATTCAATAGTTCAATGCAATAGAAAAAATACAGCAATCAAATTTTTTTTTCAAATATAATAAAAATTGGTCTTTTTTTTTTGTAGATTTCTTTGAGAATATTTCAATGATACAATTTTTTAGTGTTATTAAATTTATTCCTTTTATTTTATTTGAGTATGTAAAAAATTATGTAAGTAAATATAACTATTGATATGAAGCTATTGAACTTTACCATTGCAAATAAAACTGTAGTTCAATTCAATAAATGCCAAAATAGTTTAATTTATTGAACTATTATATTGAACTATTAAACAACCATTGTGGATGCTCTAAGAAGGCATTGTCCTCATTCATTGCATTTGGGATTTGGAACATTGGCTCATATTTATCTCTTGATAAAAACATGCTTGAACCCCAAAATTTAGGGTTAAACATAATTTTGGTGTATGTGTTTACTTGGATATCAAATTTCGGTCCCTTTGTTTTTAATTTTGAAAATTTAATCCATGGGTTTTAATTTGTTTACAAGGTTGGCCCCTTTTTGTTCAATTTCGTCAAATAGGTTCATTTGCTAAATTGTATATTTTCCCCTAATGAAGAAAACTAAAGCTCTTAAGTAATTAAAAATATTGAATTAAAATAAATCTAACTCTAATTTCTCAAAATTTTATGAAAAGGACCAACATTATAAACATATTAAATAAAAAACTAAATTGCCTAAATTAGAAACACATGGATCAAAGTTGCAATTTGAGCAAAATAATAGGACAAAAAACATATTTAACCAAAACTAATTTGTAGCTCTATCCATATTTCAATCCTATAAAAAGGTTTTTATAAATAATTAAAAAATTCCATTCGCACCAAACAAACCTTATTATATATTTTTTGAGAAAAGGCAATGGTATTTATTGAATAGGAAAGTACCAAATACAAAAACCGGGTTATGTAATCAGGGATTAGGTGAGTGTTTCTACTCCAATGGGTTTGGACGTCAGGCTAAAAAAGTAGCCGTACCCGCTCAACCATAAGAGGAAGCAGTAACATGCCCGAAAAAACTCCTAGTTACAATCCTCAAATAAGAGATCAATGACAAAATCTGGTGGTTCCTTGAACTAGGTGATGATTGTGTTAATATTCCAGCCAAAGCGGGCAAACCGATCAGCCACCGTGTTTGCAGTACGACCAATATGGGTAAAAACTTCTCTAGTGTTCTGTGACATCATACTCTTGGTGTCTTCCTCTATAGGGCTAATAAAAGACCAATTTGTAGTAGTAGTCCTTAAAACAGAGACAATCTGGAGAGAATCGCTCTCAAAAATAAAATTAGTGAAACCCTTTTCCACAGCTAACACTGCACCCTCTCGGGCAGCTATTGCTTCAACTTGTGTGGAATAGATGTTGTCGACATGTAACGCCCTTCTTGTAACAAAGTAACCTTCAGAGTCATGTACCACAATGCCCACTCCACCCTCGGTGCTGCCTGCTGCCCATGAGTGATCAACATTGATCTTCAAGCACCCCCAACTTCGGTTTAGTCCATTTCTGGGCCTTTATGAGTGTGCGAGCATGACCACCTTGTTTGGCATGGACTCATGCAAATTCAGACAGACTAACAGTAGCGCCATGGCTAATTCTGTCCGGGGACATGTTCTTGTTGTTTCATAGCTTGTCATTTCTTGCCTCCAAATTACCCAGCCAATAGATAGAAAGAGTTCGAAGACAGCATGAGGAAGATTCTCCGAACAACATAAAAATCAATCATGTATTCCCTGATCCCGAGATTGTGCTCTAGAACCGCACGAAGAGGAGTTGGTCCAAACACCACGAGCAAAAGGGAAGTCCCGCAGAATATGGATAGTAGAATCCATTTCATGTCCGCAAAAAATGCAAGAGGTGTGACCTAACTATGTTTTTTTAGTGCTGCTAATTCCACGCCCAATTCCTATTTCCCCACCCACCTTATCTTCAAAGTTTTAAAGACAAATTTATCCCTTTGTAAAATGACTTCTAAGAGCATCTCCAAGGGAGATATCAAATGCAAAATGTTAAATTTGAATTTGATGGCTTATGTGGCAATTTGACACTTTGGAAAAAATTTAACTCCACCCAAAATGCCAAATATCATATTATTTTATTATATTTTTAAAAGCAAATGGGAAGCATAAATTTTTAAAAGAGAATAAATGATAGTAGGGTCTATGACTAGAAAAATATTAAAATGATATTTGACATCAAGCAATTTGATATATTATTTTTGAAATATCTTTTCCAAGCTTCAAATCCATGTAAGATTTGACTACTCAGTTGGAGCAACTTTAACTTTCAATTTTTGCCATTTCACGTCCATGTGGAAATTTGAAATATCGATTGGAGATGCTCACTTAACCGTTTGACAAAAAATGAGATGATGTTGACTTATAATTTTTTTTATGTAAAATCTCAAACCTTTCACTTTCACTTCAACCCTTGAAGTCCATCTCAATACGAGATGATGTTTATAATACCACAAACAAACTAATGGCCTTCTCCTTCTACTATCTAGACATAACCCAAATCAAAATGTGACCCTAGCTCCCGCTAATTCTTAACAACTAATGCTTATGTGTAGATGCATCGAGCAACAATCACCAGTTGGTGCTATGAAGATTGATCTTGATTTGACCCATTCTTCAACAAGATGTGTTGGCGTAAGCCATAATTTAGGGATGTCGTGATCCCTGATTTTCTGATGTAATTCACATTATCTAATCATTTTAGAATTGTGTGGGAATGAAGAAAGTCTTGTTATTGGGTATTGGACGAGTAATTTGATAGTGCAATTTTAATAGAAATGAAGAATCATACTAGTTGCCTGCCAATACTTTGTTTTTCAATATACCCATGTTTTTTTTTTTTTTGAGATAATTGAAACGGGGTTGCTCTCTGGCTACGCGAGGAGAGTCGTGCGTCAATATTAGGGTTTCCTCACAAGTCCAGCTGTCGTCGTCCTCCTTGATTTGACAGCGCTCATTGTCTTTGTCCTCTCTCGTAGCCCTATCGCCGATTCAGTTGGCGCCATTCTTGTCTATCCCTCTGGTCCTATCTAGTTGGGTTTCAGGTTAGGTTTTGGTTTTTAGTCTATTTAGCTCACTACCGTCATCGCTATTAGCCTTATCTCCTCATACTGTTGTCATCATCACCCTAGTATCATCTCCACGCTCTCTCGATACCCTTGGGGCTAGTGCGCTCACATTGTTTTGCTTTCCCGTCATTTTGCCTCCCCTTGTGCGCTCACATTGTTTTGGTTTCCTTGCAACTGGGACTAGCCTCATCTCTACTCCTACCATAGTCGCCATCTTTTCTGGCCACGGACTGCGATGCTACCATCGCTGATATTGAACGGTCCTTTGGGAGCAGCTTGGTTCTCACACCACGTGAACGTAGTCCAGTTGCGGCGTCCTCTGGTAGTGATGTCTTGGTTCCTGGGGGTAGATTTCGTGGATCCTAAGCATCTATGCAGTGGTGCATGTTTCTATAAGCCTATGGAGACGGGTCTGGTGGGGTCTCTTAGGAGCCTTCCTTAATCTTTATATGGAGCATTCATGGGCTTGGCATCGGGCGAGTGCTTTAACACCTGACATCTGGATTTAGGTTAAGTGGTTGAGGCCAGTTATTTATTTTATTTTATTTCGTGGGGTTCTTCTATGTTGTTATCTGTCTCAGGATACCTTTTGATTCTTCGCCTGCCTAAAGGACTGATATTTTCATAGGAGGTTTCCATTCCAATGTTGAGATGATATGGTGTGCCTTTTGAGGGCTATTTTATTTTTATATTCAGCTTTTTCTTTTCTTGGCATGTTCGCTGTGTTTGTTTCTTCTTTTGTGTTGTCCTCTGCAGAGTATCTCTTTTCAGTGCCAATTGAAGAGTTCTGTTTTCATTGGTGGGTTTTGGATTGAGCTAGTGTGCTTATGTGGGGCTTCTCTTATGTCATTATTGGAGTCTCTCTTAGTGTGCTCTTTGTCATGTGTTTTTACTATTCTGTGGCTGTATAAAGGACTATGGTTTCATAGTAGGATTCTTTTGACAGTCGTTATGTGTTGATGTGCTCTCATGGGTGATCTTTGTGTTGGGTTTCTCTTTTGTTTTTTTCCTTTATTGTAGTGGTCCAAAGTGACATGAATCAGACTCTCTTGTTAGTCCATGACATGTTTGGTACTTTTTCATTCCTTGGGGTTTGTCCAATGTGGTTTTAATGAGACTATTGTATCGTGTCACTCTATGTACGACTTTGATTCTATGAATGAATTCTCTTTCTAAAAAGAATACCCATATTTTCTCTTTGTCAAATTAAATAAATTATTGATCATAATTTTTTTATCGTAATATAATTACAAATATAAAATGTTTAAAATTATGAGTCAAAGTTTGAGCCGACAAGTCAAACTAAAGCCTAACTTGAGTTGCCTCATGATAAAATTCTAACAATTCACGAGCTTTATGAACTCAACATATCAAAGCTAGAGCTTGATAAACAAGTCGAGTTTGACTTGATTTGTTTATTTTTATTTATTTAAAATTTTGGAGACAAGCTTGACTCAGCTAAAGACGAGCTGAATTCAAATTTCATTGAGTTAGTTTACGACCCTAAGAGCACTTCCACCCATTTGCCGTGGCAAAGGGCAAGGGCAAGACAAGGGCTATTACTATTCACATGAATAGTGGCAGCCCTTGATAAACTGTTAAAGGTTAACAATTTATTATTCCGATCTTTTAGTTAATCAGTCTGTTAATAAGTTCTATTATTTAGGGACTAGTTGTTTGTGTTTTTAACGAATTCCTCTTAGTCTATTACCACGTTTTAGGGTGTTGCAAACATGGGATGTTATTTGATTTGATCTCTTTGTAAAAGGCTTTATAAGCTTGCAGTTTGTTATCAATGAATTAAGAACTTTTCATTCAAGCTTGTGTGTTATAGTTTCTTCTGAGTGTTCTCAACAATTGGTATTAGAGCTCCATCACAGGGGGCCTGATTGTGAGTGTGTGTGGAAAGAAACTGCAGTTTTTCTTTCAGAGTAAGGGAGTCAAGTAGAATGGCGGAGAGCAATAATAGTGGTTTTGTGCAGCCGGCCATTCCCAAATTTGACGGACATTACGATCATTGGGCGACAGAAGCACAATGGTGGTGGTGACATAATCTATCTCTACGGTGGTGGCAACAGAAGCACAACGGGAATAGGCAGAAGCACAATGCAAAACCAAGGCTCTACCAAGGTGAAGAAGGCACAGTTGCAAGCACTTCGGAGGGACTTTGAGACTCTTCACATGAAGGAGGGTGAGACTGTTGATAATTTCTTTGCTTGTACTCTCACTATAGCCAACAAAATGAAGGCTCATGGTGAGACAATGAGCCAAACCATCATCAATGAGAAAGTTTTGAGGTCCATGACTTCAAAATTTGATTATGTGGTTTGCTCCATTGAAGAGTCCAATGATTTGAACACACTGACCATTGACGAGCTGCAGAGCAGTTTGCTGGTCCATGAACAAAGAATGAATGGCCATCGAGGAGAGGAGCAGGCGCTCAAGGTCACTCATGAAGACAACACTAGCAGAGGAAGAGGTCAAGGGATGTTCAGAGGAAGAGGAAGAGGTCGTGGCAGACAACCTTTCAACAAGGCCACTATCGAGGGCTTTAAGTGTCACAAATTAGGACATTTTCAGTATGAGTGTCCCAGTTGGGAGAAGGGAGCCAACTATGCAGAACTAGATGAAGGAGAAGAGCTGCTATTAATGTCCTATGTAGAGCTTAACCACGCTAAGAGAGAAGAGGTCTGGTTCCTCGATTCAGGATGTAGTAATCATATGAGTGGGAATAAAGAATGGTTCTCGGATTTGGATGTTCAATTCCGGCAAACTATGAAACTAGGCAACAACTCAAGGATGGCAGTTGTGGGGAAAGGAAACGTTCGAATGCAAGTGAATGGAATCACTCAGGTAATTTTATAGGTCTATTACATTCCTGAGTTGAAAAATAACCTGTTAAGTATGGGGCAGCTTCAAGAAAAAGGTGTGGCAATTCTGATTCAACATGGGGAGTGCAAAGTTTTTCATCCTCGTAAGGGTCTAATTATTCAGTCCGAGATGAGCGCTAACAGGATGTTTGTTGTGCTCGTAGCGATGATGCCTAAAGCTACTACTTGTTTTCAAGCTGTGACAGAGGATGAGAGTTATTTATGGCACTACAAATTCGGACACTTAAGCTTCAAAGGATTGAGAATCCTTCAATACAAAAAGACGGTCAGTGGTTTGCCTTCTCTTATAACTCCTACAAAGTTATGCACAGCGTGTTTGGTTGGAAAGTAGCACAGGGAATCCATTCCAAAAAGAAGTCTATGGAGGGCGTCACAAAAGCTGGAGCTGGTACATGCCGATATATGTGGCCCTATAAAGCCTGTATCAAACAGCAACAAGAGGTATTTCTTGAGTTTTATCGATGACTTTAGTCGTAAGACTTGGATTTACTTCTTGCATGAAAAATCAAAGGCTTTTACCATGTTTAGAAGTTATAAGGCTTGCATTGAAAAGGAAACATGTGCCTACCTTAAATGTTTGAGGACTGGCAGAGGTGGTGAGTTCACCTCAAATGAGTTTGGGGAGTTTTGTAAGGCAATTGGCATAACCAGGCAATTAACCACAACTTATACTCTTCAACAAAACAGAGTTGTTGAGAGAAAGAATAGGACTATGATGAATTTGGTGCATTGTATGCTCACTAAGAAGCAGGTTCCAAAGGCTTTCTGGCCAGAAGCTGTGAGATGGTGTGTGCATGTCCTCAATAGGTGTTCTACTTTAGCTGTGCAAAATAGAACTCCAGAGGAAGCATGGAGTGGTATGAAGCCTACAATAGAGTATTTCAGAGTTTTTGGGTGGTTGGCTCATGTGCACGTACCAGACCAGAAAAGAATCAAGTTGCATGACAAAAGCATTCAGTGTGTTTTATTGGGAGTGAGTGATGAGTCGAAAGCTTATAGATTGTTTGACCCGGTCTCTAAGAAGATAATTGTTAGTAGGGACGTTGTTTTTGAGGAGAACGAAGGTTGTAATTGGGACATGAGCAGGGAAGAAATGGTTTCGAATATGTTAGAGTTGGATGATAGTAGTGAAGATGATGAAGCTGAGAATGAAGGGGAACTTGGAGCAGAAGTTAACAAGAATGAAAAAGCTAGCTCAAATAGCACAAATGGAGCTGGTTCAAGTGGCACCAGCTCACCTTCCAGTGAATCACATGATGGGAATTCCTGTTGGAATTTTAAAAGGTTTTAAAATTTTAATAGTTTTATTTATTTATTATTTTGGCTGTTTTATTTTATTTATTGTGGGGGGTTATAAATATTTAATATTCAGGTTTTATTTCTATATTGAATGCCTTAATTTTCTGGTTGGTGATCCTTTTTGGTTCGTGAAGGTTACACGATATTGGATGCCTATAAAAGGCCACTCCTACTTCACATTTGAAACAACCACAATACACCATTAGAATATCACATACCACAATCACCACCACAATCTAATTCTCTCCTTTTCTACTTTTATATATATTCTCTACTTTATATTATTATTTTGGCAATGGTTCTGTGACTTGGATACCTATATCCGTCTATGAACGTGCTCATAGCGAATCTTGAGTTTGTGTACAAGGGGTCGTATCTTGGAGTCTTGTAGACCGTCAGTACCTGCACGTAGGGAGGCTACAAAGGCTTTAGGATAGCGTCTTTGACGTGCTTCACTGTACTAAACTCACCTTCTTACTTATTATTTATTTTGCTTTTACTTACCTATTATTTTGTTTTCTTCAATTTCATTGTACCTTAAAAGCTTTTCAATTTGTTTATAAGTTATTTATAATATAAATGTTTTTGTATTTGGCTTTACGGAAAAGGAAAACTATATTTTTTTATAACAATTCCTTGGGTTCGGTTGAAGGGAGGGCAAGACGAGTTCCATTTTGGATGCAAGATTATGAAATCAGAGATGGTTTGTCAGAAGAAGAAGACTTGAGTGCCATGATGATTCTCACAAAAGCTGATCCCATTACTTTCGAGGAAGCTGTGAAGAGCAAGAAATGGAGAGATTCCATGAATACAGAGATTGAGGCTATTGAACGTAACAAAACATGAGATCTGCCTATCTTACCAGAAGGAGTGAAGACCATTGGAGTTAAATGGGTTTTTAAAACAAAACTCAATGAAAGTGGTGAGATGGACAAGTGCAAAGCTAGACTTGTGGCAAAGGGATATGCACAACAATATGGGATTGATTACACAGAAGTTTATGCTCCAGTTGCAAGATTAGATACCATACGTTTGGTGCCCTAGCAGCTCAAGAAGGTTGGAGTATTTTTCAGCTTGATGTGAAGAGTGCATTTCTGCATAGTGAGCTTAGTGAGGAAGTGTTTGTCCAACAACCTCAGGGATATGAGAAGAAGGGTGAGGAACACAAGGTTTATAAGCTGAATAAGGCGCTGTATGACCTCAAACAAGCTCCACGAGCTTGGTACAGCAAAATTGAGGCCTATATTGCTAAAGAAGGCTTCAAAAAGTGTTATTGTGAACACACCCTATTCACAAAGTCGAAGGAAGGAGGTAAGCTCTTAATTGTCAGTCTTTATGTTGATGATTTAATTTTTACTGGGAATGACATGAGCATGTGTCAAGAGTTTAAGAAGTCGATGTTGTTAGAATTTGACATGTCTGACTTGGGAAAGATGAGATATTTTCTGGGGATTGAAGTACTACAAAATTCTGATGGGATTTATGTGTGTTAAAGAAAGTATGCTCATGAAGTTTTAGAAATATTTGGCATGGCCAGAAGCAACTTGGTGAAGAACCCCATAGTTCCAGGATGCAAATTGTCAAAGGACGAGAAGGGAGCTAAGGTTGATGCAAGTGTGTTTAAGCAGGTGGTTGGCAATCTTATGTACTTAACTGCAACCAGACCTGATTTGATGTATGGTGTGAGTCTTATCAGCAGGTTCATGTCGTGTCCTACAGAGCAACACTAGTTGGCAGCGAAAAGATTGCTTAGATATTTGAAGGGAACGACTGGTTTGGGGATTTTCTACAAGAAAGGAGGCTGTAAGCAACTCACAGCCTATTCAAATAGTGATTTTGCTGGAGATGTAGATGATCGCAAGAGTACTTCGAGGATTGTATTCATGTTTAGTTATGGAGCGGTGTCATGGTCATCCAAAAAGCAGCATGTGGTTATATTATCCACCACTGAAGCCGAGTACATCACTGCTACCTCATGCGCTTGTTAGTGTGTTTGGTTAAGAAGAATTTTAGAGAAGCTTGGTTATGTGCAGGAGAAATGCACTACAATTCTGTGTGATAACAGTTCAACCATAAAACTTTCCAAGAATCCTATTCTTAACGGCAGCAGCAAGCACATTGACATCAGGTTTCATTTTCTTCATGACTTGGTAAAAGATGGTGTGATTGATTTGAGTCATTGTAATACTCAAGACTTGGTAGCTGACATTATGACGAAGCCGCTCAGGTTGGAGGTGTTTTTGAAGCTTCGTAGTTTGCTGGGCGTGTGTGAAGTTCCTAATATAAACTGAATGCATTCTGCATACAGTTTAAGGGAGGGAATGATAGACCGCAGTTTATTATTCCGACCTTTTAGTTAATAAGTTTGTTAATAAGTCCTATTCTTTAGGGACTAGTTGTTTGTGTTTTTAACGAATTCCCCTTAGTTTGTTACCACATTTTAGGGTGTTGCAAATGTGGGTTGTTATTTGATTTTATCTCTTTGTAAAAGGCTTTATAAGCCTGCAGTTTGTTATCAATGAATTAAGAACTTTTCATTCAAGCTTGTGTGTTATAGTTTCTTCTGAGTGTTCTCAATAGCCCTCGTAAAAGGCTTGTGGTGTTTCCACCCATTGCCATGTCAACCCAAGGGCAATCACTATTCACATGAGATATGAGGAGAGGAATTTGTATAGAGTTTTGGTGTGGGAGGTGAAGAATATGACTAAGTATTTATTAAAAAAAATTATGAAAATTTTAGTATTTTTTTAGATTTTTAAAAGATTTTTTTTGTTGTTGCTGATGTTATCGTTGACATCAGCAAACCCAGGCAATAGCCCAGGCTTGTGGTGCCCATCAGCTGCCCAGGCTATTGAAACTCACTGGAACATCGAACTGGGGCTTGGGCCCCCTCCTGCCCGGGTCAAGGTTGGCCGGTAAAAATGCTCTAAATGTGAACCATGGCCTTCACAATCCTTGATATCTTGCCATGAAAAATTAAGAGCAACCCATATTACTATCTTTTTTTTTCTTAATGAGAAAACCTGTCTGACTATCTTAACTTTGTTAATTCATGTCAAATTTGTGGTTGTCCTTAATTTTTTATTTATTTATTTATAGAATCAAGGATAATATTTATTAATAATGAGGGTGAAGTAAACAAATATAGGAAAAACCAGACTACGTTTTAGAGGATTAGGCAAGCCTCAAGTAGGAGCAAGAACCTAGTCACTAATAGAGCGCCCTTCGTCCCCCTAGGATTCGTATCCGTAAAACCCTATTTGTTACAATCCTCAAAAAGTGCATCCATTAGAAAATTTGGTGGCTCTTCAAACCATGGAACTGAGCTCTCTCTATGCAATGCAAGTCTTGCCAATCAGTGGGCTGCTCTGTTTGTTAATTCATGTCAAATTTGTAGTTGTTCTTACTTTTTAGTGTGAAAAATAGATATAGAGTAAAAAATCATTAATCACTCAATACCGTGGATGTTGAAAGAAATGGCAAAAATCTTAACACATGACATGTATTAAAAAGTGTATGAAATATTCCATAAAAGAGAAAAAAAAAAGAGCCATAACCAAGTGAAAATTGGTTGTAACCCCATATAATTAATAAAGCGTGACATAACATTTGCAAGTTCAAAGAATAAAAGACCACCTTGTTATTGCCATTAAAATAAGAAAGAAACAAACAAAAATTTGCCATATTTGCAGAAATATGAAGTGGAATAGATTCAGTTGTTTGTTTGGTGGCAACATTTGTAAGATTTTCTCTCACTCACTCAAATACATTATACATATAGGTATTAGCTTGATTCCATTCTAGTACAATCATTCCTAGACTTCCTTATTAATCGCTTGCCAAACCCACCCAAATTGCTAGCCTACAACAAAACCACAACCCATTGCCCTTTGGTTTTAAATTTATATCTTGTTTCTAGAAGTGCTTCTATTAGAATAACGTAAAAGGTTTTATTAAAAATGAAAGGGCTTACTGTGCTAATTACTTCTTCAGAAAATACTTTTATGACTGATAAATAATTTTAAATCTTTTTACTAAAATAATATTTAAATTACTTTTAATATCTTCAAAAGCCCTACCAAATATGCCCGCATTTACTTGTTCGTACAAAAATAGGGAGGATGCTTATTTAATTTACACTTAAAGCACAGTCAAGACATGATCTACGCCGCGTGAGCAGATCCTACTTCCTGGCTGTCTGTATTTTCTTCTTATCTCTCTCTCTCTAGATGTCTCCATCGTCTACAGTAGTAGTAATAATAGTCACTGTCACTCCTTCTGTCCTCCATTTTCTCTATGGGGATTTTCCTTTTTTGATGCCGAAAATAAATGAACCCAAAAATATTTTTATTCATTTATTTTGAGGCAGTTCTTTTTATTAAATACACAGAAAACGAACACCAACCCTGAAAAAAAAATTAACACTTGAAGAAGTTGAACCGAACAAAGTTGTTAGTATTAGTAGCTTACAAATCAGAAACACAGACAAATTATTCGGGAAGAGAAAAGAGGAAGGGACATGACATAATATTTGCTCTGTTTTTTTTGTGTTTTTTCATTATAAATATTTTTGTTTCTGATTTCAGTTTTTTGTTTTTGGCAATTGCTTTTCTTACCAACTCCGGTGGGGGCACAACTCAGCCCCACCACCGCAATCTGGGCCCCACTCACCTCACTCACTATGCTTTTCTCAATCACATACATAATCATATATTACATTTGCTGATCTGCATTTTGCTGTAACATTTTCATCTCTCTCTCTCTCTTTCTATTTTCTCTCTCTAAACCATTCATTATCTCCTTCTCTCCTACGCTTCCTGATTTTCCACATACAGAGTCCTCACCCACACTCTCTCTCTATCTCCAAGATTGGCATATTTGGCAACACAGATTGAGACCACGCAGGTGACAGAGGAGACTTGGCTTGCGCAGGAATCAAATTACAAAAGCCCACGCGGAAGACTCTCTTTTTAGTGTTTCCTTATTATAAAAAGCATCTCATATGTGGGTGGGGTTTGGGTTTCTTGTGATGGGAACTCACCATAGCGGGTCTTCAGCGTAAAAGTGGATCTTTTGGGCGAGTTGGGGGCCAGCAGACTCAGTGAAAGATCGGTTCTTGACTTGGGTTTTCTAGATTTGAGCAGCTGGGCTTGTTGGATTCAACACTCGCCTTCTTCTTCGTTACTCTTGTGGTGGTGTTTTTTTTTTTTCTGGTGAACGATGGATACAAGAGGTAGACTTGTTGCTGGTTCTCATAATAGGAATGAGTTTGTGCTGATCAATGCAGATGAGAATGCACGGGTAAAAGCCCCTGGAACCCCTCAGTTTTATGTTTTTCTTGGTTTTGAGGATACCCATTTGTGCGTTTTGTTGTTTTCTAATCTGGTGTCTAATGCAAATGCTGTCAATTAGGGTTTGTGATGGTGTTTGATGAATTTTGTAAACCTTTGCTTCTGATTTGAACTTATGTTTTAAGTTTGGGGATTGCACATTTTTTTTGTTTCTGTTATTGATAGAATGATCATTTTGGCTTATCTATTTATGCATATTTTGGTGTTCTATTTTCCCTTTAAATTTACTCATTTTCAAGATGAGTCCTTCAAGTTGAAATGCAGCAGCTTTGTGTGCTTTCTGACTGAACAAAACTGATTTGACAAGGGAATTTAGATTCGGCTTCTGTTGTGCGGTTTTATCTTTATCTTCTAAATTTTTTGGTTAATTATTTTAGAAATTGGTTATTTATTGACAGTGTAATTGGAAATGGCGTTGTACTATATTGATGTTGGAATTTTGATGAACTTATGTAACAATTTATTTCTTTAAGACATTTCAGAAAATTATTCTTGAAGATCGAAGTCTTGTATGAAATCATTCACATTTATCTCTCTTTTCTCTATGCTAACCCATAGACAAAGGAAGGGACAAAGTAGGTAGTAGTCTTTTAACACAGTCAGGGAACCTGGGGTTAAGAAAGCAAACGTTAGCTAAAACAAATAAAGTTATTTATTCTTTATTTCAGAAAAAAAATGTTTTCAAGAAACAGTAGTATATAGTGGAATTATTGTTTTGATTGGATAAACTGGTGAAAAAGTGGAACAAAGTGTAGGAAATTTAGCTTAATTGGATGTTGTGGAATCATTTTGCGAAACTTTTAAACTTTTATCTGAAGGTGTTACTTGTTATTAATTTACTTTGGTTTTGAAAGTGACAAACTGATCATTCACTGCAATGATAAAGTTTACACATAACTGTGCTTAAAAGGGGGTTGGGAAGGTTCAGAAATCCCCCACTAAAAACATAATGTGCATTCGCCTCACCGTCAGTATTACATGTTTGGTGGATCTATAGAGCCGATGGAAAGACGAGAATTTATATTACATCGTAAGCTGTCAACCTTATTATTGCCTTTTCTGTTTTACAGATAAAGTCTGTACAAGAATTGAGTGGGCAAATATGTCAAATTTGTGGGGACGAGATTGAGATTACAGTAGATGGAGAGCCCTTTGTGGCCTGCAACGAATGTGCTTTCCCTGTGTGCAGACCTTGTTATGAGTATGAGAGAAGAGAAGGAAATCAGGCTTGCCCTCAATGTAAAACCAGATACAAACGAATCAAAGGTGAGTCCATTTTTTTATATGCAGCTACTTCAATTTGCCA
Organism: Prunus kanzakura; assembly: GCA_020521455.1. Taxonomy (NCBI): domain Eukaryota; kingdom Viridiplantae; phylum Streptophyta; class Magnoliopsida; order Rosales; family Rosaceae; genus Prunus; species Prunus kanzakura. The sequence goes on along the minus strand of BPUM01000926.1, from coordinate 9,061 downwards.
CTGAATGTGAAACTTTTAACTTAACTAGTGACACAACTTGCAGGTAGTCCAAGGGTTGAAGGTGATGATGAAGAAGATGACATTGACGATTTGGACAATGAGTTCAATTATGGGAATCTTGATACTCTGGATCCACATCAAGTTGCGGAGGCTGTGCTGTCTTCACGCCTTAACATTGGCCGTGGTTCCGACTGCAATCTCAGAATTCCCACACACTCAGAACATGAATCTCCCCTGGGTTCTGAAGTCCCACTCTTAACCTATGGCGAGGAGGTAAATCAGTCAGAATTCGCAAGCCGTCTTTTTAATTTATTTATTTATGTGTGCATGCATGTCAGTGTATGTCCCTATGGTTGTGTGCTGTGATTTGATTAAGCCTTATGGTGACACTTTTTGTTGTTTTAGGATTCTGAAATTTCTTCGGATCGACATGCTCTTATTGTTCCTCCCTATTTGGGTCATGGAAACAGAGTCCATCCGATGCCTTTTCCTGATCCATCTCCTTGTAAGTTATTTTTGTTGTCAAATTGCATGATGTTGTGTTTTATGCATGCTTGTAATTGTTTTTATCCCTCAAGTAGTAATCTTAGCACTTTGAATGTCTTAGTGCAACCTAGGCCAATGGTCCCTAAGAAAGACATTGCAGTCTATGGGTATGGGAGTGTTGCGTGGAAAGACCGAATGGAAGAGTGGAAGAAAAAGCAGAATGACAAACTTCAGGTTGTAAAGCATGAAGGAGTTAACAATGGCGGAAACTTTGGTGGGAATGAACCGGATGATCCTGATTTACCCATGTAAGTGACCATCCAAAACTTATACAAGGAAAAAATATTTATGCAGTTAATGTTGTGATAATTACATGACAAAGAAACGTGAGGATTATGGAACCGCATACAAACGCGCGCACACACACAGACACAGCACTCTGTTCCTCCAAACTCCAATCCCCTCATTGTTCGTAGGTGGTAGTTACCAATGAAGTTAGTTGATTGTTTATACTTCATGATAGGGATTTTCTCAAGTATATTTGGAAAAATGAATATTTTTTCCTGCATTATATCATGCAGCGTATATTTACAAGCTTCATTTGATATACTTTATCAGGATGGATGAAGGCAGGCAGCCACTTTCAAGGAAGTTACCCATCCCTTCGAGCAGGATAAATCCATACAGAATGATAATAATACTCCGCCTTGTAATCCTTGGCTTATTTTTTCATTATAGAATTCTCCATCCAGTAAAGGATGCATATGGCTTGTGGTTGACATCAGTCATATGTGAAATATGGTTTGCTGTATCTTGGATTCTGGATCAGTTCCCCAAATGGTGTCCAATAGAGCGAGAAACATACCTAGATCGGCTATCGCTCAGGTAGGTCAACTTATTTAGGGTTGTGTTGTCTTCATTTTTTGTCCTTTTTTTGTGGAAGAAAGTTTTGCATTTTCCCACTTGCTTTGGGTATTCCCAAATAAGCAGGAATAAGTTTCTTCATCATTTACTCCTTATATTCTCAGGTACGAAAAGGAAGGGAAGCCATCTGAATTAGCCAGTGTAGATATCTTTGTTAGTACAGTTGACCCTATGAAAGAACCTCCGCTAATCACTGCAAACACGGTTCTATCCATCCTTGCGGTTGATTATCCAGTTGATAAAGTTGCGTGCTATGTATCGGATGATGGTGCTGCCATGCTTACTTTTGAAGCTCTTTCTGAGACATCTGAATTTGCTAGGAAATGGGTTCCTTTTTGTAAGAAATATAGTATTGAGCCCCGGGCCCCAGAATGGTACTTCTGTCAAAAGATTGACTATTTGAAAAATAAAGTTCATCCAGCATTTGTTAGGGAAAGACGTGCAATGAAGGTTTGTGACTTTTTTCATGCAGTTTCTTGTAAAGAATTGAATGCATTGTTTTTCAAAAAATCGTTTCCGTGTTTTTTTTTTTCTAATAGTTCTGGTAAAATACCTTAGAGGTTGCATAAATAATTTTATTCTAATGTTTGTGCAGAGAGAATATGAAGAATTTAAAGTTAGGATTAATGGCTTGGTAGCCATGGCACAAAAGGTTCCTGAGGATGGCTGGACAATGCAGGATGGGACTCCTTGGCCTGGGAACGATGTACGAGACCATCCTGGCATGATTCAGGTGGGATTATATTTCTTTCTTCAAGTTATTGACTGCAATATTTTGATAATACACTAAAAAAGATGTGGCATTTTTTGTTTCTCATATTTTATTTTTGGAAGAATTGTGTCAGTTCCAATGTAATTCTTCTCCTGAATGGTGTTTATTAGAGTTCTGGGTTAATATTCGTTGAGAGTCAATGTGCCTTTGGATTGCCGAGGATGATTATGTGTAATTGATATACGCATATATATATATATATTATTTATGTTTTAAGGTAGTATTGGTGTACCGCATATCAAGAGCATACACAAATTCGAGCTTCTTGCGGAATTTTCAGTTAGTTGTACCTTTTATTTGCTTTTTGGTAATTGCCTTTTTTTTAGTTAGGGAGGTTTTTTCACGTAATTTTGTCATAGATGTTTGACACCTGTGCTGCAATGGATAAGTGTGGGATTAGGCATGATACAATATATTGATGGTCTGAAGAGTACCAAATAAAGATTCTATTCATTTACAGGTCTTTCTTGGTAATAATGGTGTTCGTGATGTTGAAGGATGTGAGTTACCTCGTCTGGTTTATGTTTCTCGTGAAAAGAGACCAGGGTTTGATCACCATAAAAAGGCCGGTGCCATGAATGCTCTGGTAAGCCTTAACTTTTTTCCTTTTATATCTATATTACCTAAAGTTGACTCCTTTCCCTTATTTTACTCCATTCTTTGGTTTTATTTTTTGGCAATCCTTTTTTATTAGGATGTTTATGGCTCAGAATTTACAACTTTTTTCCCTTATTTTATATCTAAAGATGCGGGTCTCAGCAATTATCTCAAATGCTCCTTATCTTTTGAATGTGGACTGTGATCACTACATCAACAATAGCAAGGCAATCAGAGAATCCATGTGTTTCATGATGGACCCTACATCAGGGAAGAAAATTTGCTATGTGCAGTTCCCTCAAAGATTTGATGGGATTGATCGTCATGATAGATACTCCAATCGGAATGTTGTATTCTTTGATGTAAGTATATGATTTCTTTTGATTTGATATTTTATCCTCTTTTGCTACTGGAAAGGCTAATTTTGGTACTGAAAACAGATCAACATGAAAGGATTAGACGGTATACAAGGACCAATATATGTTGGAACTGGGTGTGTTTTCAGAAGGCAAGCTCTTTATGGATACGATGCACCTACCAAAAAGAAACCCCCCAGCAGAACCTGCAATTGCTGGCCAAAGTGGTGCTGCCTCTGGTGTGGGTCTAGAAAAAAGAAGAATGCAAAGTCAAAGAAAGATAAAAAGAAGAAATCGAAACAGAGGGAAGCATCAAAGCAGATACATGCACTTGAAAATATTGAAGAGGGAATTGAAGGTATTGGTAGCACCAAAGAAAGCGACTATCATTCTTGTATTGGTGTTTCTTTATTTCTTTATTTATTTAAAGTTTTAAGTTTACCCATCCGATGACTAATTTGTGCTCATATTTCAGAGCCAAACACCAATAAATCATCCAATATGTCCCAACTGAAATTGGAGAAGAAATTTGGGCAGTCTCCAGTCTTTGTAGCCTCTGCAGTTCTGGAGAATGGTGGAATACCTCATGATGTCAGTCCTGCATCTCTCCTGAAAGAAGCCATCCAAGTCATAAGCTGTGGTTATGAAGATAAAACAGAATGGGGAAAGGAAGTAAGTAAATCGGAAAGAAGTTTAAAGTTTTGTAAACTTATTATTCCCAATCCATTTTTATTCACTTATTGAATCTAATTTTGAATCTCAAACAGGTTGGCTGGATATATGGTTCTGTAACTGAGGATATTCTGACAGGATTTAAGATGCACTGCCATGGATGGCGGTCCGTCTACTGCATACCCAAGCTTCCTGCTTTCAAAGGATCTGCTCCTATTAACCTCTCCGATCGTTTACACCAAGTTCTTCGGTGGGCCCTTGGATCTGTTGAGATTTTCTTGAGTAGGCATTGTCCAATCTGGTATGGATATGGCAGCGGATTGAAATGGTTGGAACGATTTTCCTATATAAACTCAGTTGTGTATCCTTGGACCTCCCTTCCCTTGATCGTCTACTGTAGTCTGCCAGCCATCTGCCTTCTGACTGGGAAATTCATTGTCCCTGAGGTAAGTCCATTCTCTCCTTTCCTGTTCCATGCGGGAAAGATGCCTAAATGTAACAAATATGTGGTATGAGGGTTTGAGCTGCATATAGGTCTCAAATACGAAGTTTTGGGGTCTCTAGCAACATATTGAGCTGGTTGAATGTGCTAATATGGTTTTTGATTATTAGAACCAAAATTCCATGATTATATGCTCTTAACTATACTTGACTTTTAAAACTTGGTGGCATTCTGCTTAAAGGAATTTCTCATGGTAGAATGGCTAAACCGGTAAAAACTTTGTTGGGTTGTGATCTTTTTACTGTGAGTTGTGTGCAAAAGTTAAGTGTCTTTCATTATCAAGCTTAAACCACTTCTTCAAGTTCCTCTGGAGTATGAAGTATGTTAGCAAAATTTTACTATATTGGATTAACAATAATAAAAACATGTGAGCTAAGAGTGCTTTTAGTTGTTACTGTATTTATTCTTGCTAAATCACTTTAACTGGAAGGTTATCACACTTGCAATGCCTATCATTGTATTATTTCCCTCCCCCTTTAATCTCTATGTTTTTAGTCCAAAATTACATCCTTGACACAGCTGATATAACTCGATTATGTTAATCATGCCTGTTCTAACTCTTGGCTTCTTAACTTGAATATGTAGATAAGCAACTATGCCAGTATTATTTTCATGGCTCTCTTCATATCCATTGCTGCAACTGGTATCCTTGAGATGCAATGGGGTGGTGTTGGGATAGATGACTGGTGGAGAAATGAGCAGTTCTGGGTAATTGGAGGTGCTTCATCACATCTGTTTGCTCTCTTCCAGGGTCTACTCAAAGTTTTGGCTGGTGTTAACACAAACTTCACAGTTACATCTAAGGCAGCAGATGATGGAGCGTTTTCAGAACTTTACATCTTCAAGTGGACATCATTGTTGATCCCTCCCATGACTTTATTAATAATAAATATAGTCGGGGTTGTCGTTGGTATCTCAGACGCCATCAATAACGGCTATGATTCATGGGGTCCATTGTTTGGTCGGCTATTTTTCGCCTTCTGGGTCATTATGCATCTCTACCCCTTCCTCAAGGGATTACTTGGTAAACAAGATAGGATGCCCACCATTATTTTGGTTTGGTCCATTCTGCTGGCCTCAATATTAACTCTTATGTGGGTTCGAGTCAATCCATTTGTGTCAAAAGGTGGTCCTGTGTTGGAGGTTTGCGGGTTAAATTGTGATTAGATACATGAATAAAGTCTTAGGGGTGGTTTTCAGTTCCAGTTAATTATCTTTATGGAGTTGCAGAAGTATTTGTTCCTCCGATTAGAGACATTTAATACTGTTTTCCACATTACCAAGAGGAAATTTTGAGGGATGAAGCCTATAGTTTAGGGGGGTGTGTAGATAAAGAGGGCCGCGGGACGACACATTGTTATTTGTTCTATTAATTCTTTTATTGCATTCCTGTGGGTTTTAGGGTTTTTCCTTTTTCTTTTTCGGGTCCTCACTCGTTCTTGCTTGTATTCTAATTCCTAAGAGAGCACTGCATTATTATTTGTTATTATTCCCTTGCAAACTTTGGGGGTTTAATACAAGTGTCTTAAAACGAATTTCTTGTTCACTTTAGTTCTTGTTTTGAGGTGGAGTTATAAACGTGATGCAAGTTGTTTACTTTTCTCCTGCCTAAATTTTTTCATGCCATCTTCTAAATCTGTGGGTGTAGGCCCTAAATTTTATTTGTTGAAAATCCGTTGAAACCTGTTTAAACATCACTGCCACAAACAAGGCAGCTACAGCGATTTTTAGTTTCGCGATAAAGTGCCAAGCAGAATCAGACGTGATCGCCAGTTCTCCAGATTAATCCCTTCCGCAAGATTTTAGCCCAAGCAATAGCGGACCAAGTACTATAGGTCCTTTTGGAATTTGGTTCTTCACACACAGCTAGCAACTGCTCTTGACTGAGATAAGAGTTATTTCTGAAAATGGAGCGCACAACTGCTGGTCCCGCTGACGGATTCTCCAACTAGCCTTGGCAATGGAAAGCATGCATTGCCTAGTTTCTCAGTTTTTTTAAGGGTTAGCTAAATAAAATCCTCAAATTTTAGGGTCATTTCAAATTGGTACCTAATCTTATAAGACCCTAAAACATATAGGCAGTTGCGAAAACCCTACACCCAAACCCATAAATTATCATTATCGTTACATATTAGATAGAAATGATTTAGAGAAATTTTAGAAGATGTTCATTTAGTCAATCATCTATTATTTTGGGAAACAAGCATTTAAGGAAATTTACCGCATAGCACTAAGATCCCACCCAAACCCCACCACCACCTTACCATTAGCAGCCGAGCACCAGCATCACACATGAGGTTACTGGTGGTACCACCACCATCATTAACACATTTACCAACCACCATCCCTCATTTATAGATTGATGCCTCTAAAAAGATTAACATCAAATTCTCTATTTTAAATTTCATACTTTGCTTAGGGCTCGTTTGTAACTGCTTATCTAGGAATCACTTTTTCTCATAAGCACCTCTAGAAAAAAGCTTTTATTGTAAAAATGTTAAAATTTTCATAAGTAATCCAAGTGCTTCTTGAAAAAGCATTTGGGAGTTCTTCCTGAAGAGGCACATAGCATGTGCTTCTCTATAAAGTGCTTCTATGACTCAAAAGCACTTCTAAATTTTTTTGCCAAACATTGTTATAAGCTCTTTTGACTATCATAATGCGCTTTTAGCCTTTTCAATTCCAGAAGCACTCCCAAACATGTCCTAGCCAAAGAAGAAACTTCACAAATTCTAAAACATTAATTTTCATAATTTTAAATTCCATCATTTTGGACATAGTATTTCCTCATCAAAATGCAGGGTAATAGAGGGCTGTTGCAGTATGACAGGACTTGCCCTCGAATTCCCCCTTAGAACCCGAGAGAGAACTTGTGCATGTCCGACATCTGGCTGATTTCAGGCCCAAATACCCTTAGTTCTGTTTAAAAACAACTTAAACCATTGGACTTTTGCCGAAAATCCAGCAGTCTCCCCTTGTACCTGTAAATAGAACATTGCCCAAATCTTACACTTTCAAGAAAAACACATACTAAGCTCCCAAACGTTCAGCGTGCACAATGTTAAATCACACAATCCAACAAGAATCCACTAAGTCTCTAGCCCCTTACACAACCCTACACGAGCATATCAGAGCAAATAAATCTTAGGTTAAGTTTACAACAAGGAAAGGGAGTTTACACCCATTAATTCTTTGATTTCCTTTCTTTCTTAAGAAAAGCTCTTTCTTTTTCATCTAAATCTGAAAAAAGTGTCATGAATGAGAAGGTTTAGAGAGAGAGAAAATAGTTAGAAAAGTCGGAGAAGAAGACGTCTGGTGGAAATACGAATGATGGCTTGGAGAGTGATGCAGAAACATACTTTGGGTACTTAAATACTAAAACCAAGCAGAAATCAAGGAGAGAGAAGAATTTTTTTTGAAAAGATTTGCAAGGTTTTGTCATTTTCAATGTGTATTAATTACTTTTAAAAAGTGAAATTTTTTTTTCTAAATGTAATCCTAGCCATTCAAAATTCTTTAATCTAATGGTTTAATGTGTGTCACATCAATAAAACAATTGAAGTTGAAGCTAACAAACTGAAGTCGATGCTAACAAACTAAAGCTTACGCTAACAAGTTCAACATACCCTTCGATAATCAACTCATAACTGTACTTAAAACCTCACCAAACTCGTACTCAGGGAAGAGCTGACCAACCCACATGTCCATAGTAATCTTGATGTATTTGCGGTAGAGGGATTGGGGATGGGGGATAAGCTATCCAGCCACATAGGGGCGGAGCTAGGATTCATGTTTAGGGGGCCATAAGCTGAAATTTTATAATTTTTCTTTATCTCCTTCCATATGCTATATTTATACCAAAGGACATGGCAACTTCTGGCCTAGGCATCCCTTCCACCTTTGCAGCCGCACAGGTTGTGGTAGGGGAGATCAGGGATGGGGGATGAGATGTCCAACCACGATGGGGTATAAGTTGACTGAACTAGTTGGTCATACGCGCGTAGATGATGCCTAAAGGGCAAGACATCCTGACACATCTCCCAAAAAGTATATGTGTGTCTTGATGGGTCCCAAAGACTTGAGTATATATCACTGTAATTGGGGCAGGGTACTCATAAGGTGAATTGGAAACTACTCTCTCAATTCCAAAGTATAAATATATACATAAGCTTATTTGAGGGACACCCTTTAGGGTCCCCTATGAATTTTTTTTCAATGATCTCCAAACTGTCTATTTTTCAAGTCTTCATTCATAGATCATCCTTACTGAAAATCAGGCAAATTGAAAATCATTAAGGTATCTAGTTGGGACCAACAAAATAGACGAACACAGCGCTTCAAGAAAATACTATAATAACAACCATCTAATTGAAGAAAATATATGTATAGACATGTGGTCATAATGAAATCTAGAAATCATAACGATCATGAATACTTTCGAAAAACTAAACTCAAGTATATATATATAACCATATAATAAACTTATAAGGAGTAGCAATGGATCATGGGTGATTCAGGAGGATCTTATAATAAATATAATATAATATAATTGATATAAGTAAATTATATTATTTAATTCACGAATAATTTGTGGCTTAAAAGAGAATTGATCTTAAGCCACCACCTTTTCATGGCTTAAGTACATAGGAGCTTTTAAACCACATAACTTTTATGGTTTAACTTCATTTACTCTTTTACTTTAGTTATTTTTGGGAGCCAAAACTTGTATAAATACGTAAGTTATTGAATGTA